>CM076581.1:1608568826-1609038126 GCA_034641835.2 Pinus albicaulis
GGATTCACATAGACAGTCCGAAACGTTGAGTTGTTAAGAAAAACTCAGAAGCACTCTTGAGGACTCACAAATAGTATGGTGTGTGTATTGTTTATCTACTTATGTGTTTCCATAATTTGCAGTTCATTCCATATTATGATTTACCTAGTTCTATCTCATGTTTTAATCAGTATTGTGAACCTTCATGACATATTAAACTTTTTTTTGTAAGTCTTGCTTTATCCAGCATTCCTGATTCATTATGAACTGAAGTTAGCTCATAAGAATTCCTTGAGGTTGAATTAAATCCTATCTCATACTCTTATAATTTTTTTGATCTAGAATACATGATTAATCTATTTTTGTCAGTATTGATTTATCAAGCATCCTTGATTAATGAGGTCATGTTAGTTGGAAGAATTCTATGTAATGGGATTCTTAAAATGTAGAGTGAGACACTTGTAAGTCTTTTAAAGCATTCTTTCACTATACATTTAAGGTCTAGAATTTGTGTCACCCTTTCTTCTTAATAGTGGACTTTTGTCTTACACATCTATTGTTTATCTTCCGATTTTCTAACCATAAAACGACAAACCCAACCTTGCTACCACATTATTCACTAGTGCCCTCATATGTGTGAGATTATTATTTGTTCAAAACCCCTTTCAGTGTGTGTGATTTCCAACCATTATCCAAAAAACTCAATCAATTTACAAGAAAATCCCGTGAGCTTAATATGTGTCTAGTCAGTCGCTTGTCACAATCCAAGTGTTGATTCCAGTGCTAATAGAATGTTAAACCTATCACTATACACGACACTTTTTATTGTCGTTACCATGTGGAATTTCAATTATATTATGACATCTTCCTTCATTTTTGTAAAACATTTTGTAAAAAATCACCTCTTCCTTCCACTATCCATGATTTCATATTCGAAATTCTTTGTGGAAGAGAAAATCATGAATCATTTTACCAAGAGAAATGTGTTGGTGGTAAAAAAATGTGATCATTATGGAAATTTGACTTTATTTCACGAAAAATATCCTATTGATATGAATGATCAATCATTGTCCAACATAAAAGTGAAATGGAAGATATATGAATATATACATACATCGATTGGTTTAAGTATTAGTACAAGTGCTAGAAGGATTGATTTACAAGATTAATAAATTTATGTGATAGAGTTTTTGAAGAAGTTTTAGATAGAAATTTATAAATACACCAAGTAATCTCATATAGCTCGATGGCAGGACCTGCAATTCAAAAAATCCCGTGAAAATTTTCCACTAGGGACCATTTTGTCAACAATTGATTTTGAATAAAATTACACATTTGTTGTACAAAATAAATATAGAGTGAATATTATCATTCTAACCAAGTATCTATGTTTTTCCATGTTCTATATAGACAAGGTGAATGAAAAGTTGATCATATAGAGAGCACCATTAATAATCGACATGTTATTAAAGAATATTATTTTTATATCTGTGATGATCATACACATGATACACATTTTGTAAATCATTTATTTGATAAGATGTATGACTCATTGAAAGTTCATGGAATAAAATTCAATGAACATTGGTTATGGTTAGATGGATGTGCAGGTCAATTAAAATCTTCATGATCATTCTTTTGGTTGTGTCATCTTCACATGAAAACCAACATTAAACATTGTTGGAATTTATTTGAGAAAAGGAGAACGTGATGGCGCAAGGGCATGTATAAAATGAGCAATTCGAACATGATGGAGGAGGGGAATGTATATAATGAGAATTTCGAAGATATCAAATGGACCACTCTGCAAACCAACTTATCTCAGTTGAACAAGTTGTTCAATGGTGCATTGATGCACTAAGCCATGATAGTAACACATCGAGGGAGGTATGCAGGTATCTACATATACATTAACTTGTATATATTTTTAATATATGATAATTTTCTTTAATTTTATAACTTTAGACATTTATAAATTATATAGTTTAAATAACTGATTGATGATTATCTTTGATATATAAATTTTATTTTAAATAACATATTTAAATTCTTTTTTGAATTTACTATAGGTTTTTTTTGCATATTGGAGTCCGATATTTATATAGATCTATTACATATGAATTTGAAACAATAAAAGAGACTAAAAAATTACATTCAATTAAAATAAAAGCGTACTGAAATGTGTTTGCATTTGATAAAAGAAAAGAATTCTGTCTTTATTCTTGTTTGCATAGAGGACACACAATTCAATGATTTTTTTTAAGACAATATGTATGTAAAAGCTTGGAAACATACATAACTTAATACAAAGGGTAAAATGTCACTTGCAAGTTGCAAAGAGATGGAATAAAAGGAGAGTATAGTGTCATCTGAAGGTGATCGAGTTCTAATCTTGTTAGAGAAGGTAAAATTTCAATTTCTTTCAAAGGATATATATATATGTGTGTGTGTGTGTGTGTGTGTGTGTTAAAAATAATTGTCTATAAGTATCTAGATAATAGTTAAAATCTAGATCTAAATAGATAATAAAATAAAGAATATGTTGATAACTAATTTCTTGTTAATTATGATCTTAATTTACGCAATTTTTATTGTGCAAGGGATGTTTTTGTTGTAGTTGCACCCATTAACAACATAGAAAATGTCAAGTATTATTTGATGTGGTGCACTGAACGAAAGATGAAGTTATTGGATGACTATGACGATAACGATTTTAAATATGAAAGAGGGTATATTATACCGAAAGTCATGTTTACTTTCAATACTATCAACGTGATGTCATAAGTAGTCAATATAGTCACTTGGTGTGTGCAGCGCGCATAAAGTTGATAGAAGTTCAATCAAGAAAAAAATTGAAAGTTAAAAAATGGAGAATGTCAAAAGTTGACCATGAACAGATCATTGAGGATGACATTACATTAGATTTTTTTTAAATTGAACTTCCCAACAATATCTTCTCATTGTATTCATATTTGAGAAAGAGTTCAAGTAGATTGTTAGCCTTTCTTTTTGTGCACTCTCAAGTTGTCCATCCTAGCTAGTACTAGGCATTACAAAATTGTTTTCATTAATATGGGTGGCATGTTTTTAAGTTAAAAATAAATTCAAAGATACCAAATACTACTATAATGTAAGGATTTAGAATATCACAATTTCCTTTTTTGTTGTTGATTGTACACCTATCATTTTTGCACCACATATTTTTATGTCATAATTTTGTCTTTGCAAATATTTTTATTGTTATCTTAGTAACATTATTTACTTTATTAAAATGGCATTACCATATAAAAAGCATTATTAAAATTTTCATTTTATTGTGTTTGTCCTATACGTGTAGTGCATACACAACCTATTAAAACTAACAATGCATGCTCCACACATAGTATTTAATATTTTAAAATTCCATTTGCTTTAATGCAAATTTTGAGATTAATGCAACTTCAATTGATTCAACATTGAAATTTTTAATGCTCAATCTCTAAGCTTTCTCAAATTTCATGAAAAATACAATTTAGTATCTAAAAGTAGACTTTAGTACAAATAAGGTAATTTAGAATTTATGTTTTATAATGTAATTTTATAGTATGTTTGCATTGAACAACTTTATATTAAAAGTTAAGTATCAAACCACATCCATAGTAGCTCTTCTATACAAGATGATGATATATTCATGAATGAAAAATGTAACATGTACCATGTTTCATAATGTGAAATTTTAAGTTATATGATTTTTTTAGACACCTACACCATTATAAGATTCATGAATGAAAATGTACCATGTTTTGTAATTTCCACTTTTTCTATTCATTAAAAAACTTCACAAAACCTAAGAATCAACCCAAATCCTTATTATCTTCAACTAAAATTATAAGAATCATTATGCAAAATGTACCAACTAAATGCAAATTTACAAATATTGCTTCATATTTATGAATTTATATGTAAAATCTTTAAGTATCAAACCATGTGTCACGCAAAATGTAACATGTTTTAAATAATGTTTATATTTTATTAAACTCACAAACTATAACTTGAAACCTTACATCAAACAAATATTTTGAAGTTAACTAGAACAACGAAGCAAAGGTTGATCCATGAGAACTTTGGTGGGTAATAATGAAATCCAAAATGACATGCATTATACTTATAATTTAACTTTAAACATACATTACTTGAAAAATTGGTATAGGAAAATTGTAACTATTACAAAGGGTATCAAAAGATGGGTTCTAAAACTCTACATATGTGAGCCATACAATGTACCAACTAAATTCAAAGTATGTTTGTTTTGAGCAACTTTATATTAAATTTTAAGTAACAATAGCCCTTCTATACATGATGATGATCTATTCATGAATGCAAAATGTATACATGTACTAGATGTTTTATAATGAAATTTTAAGTTATATGATTATTTTAGACAACTACACCACTATAAGATTCATGAATTAAAAATATACCATGTTTTGTAATATGAAATTTTTGTAATTTTGCAAATTTACAAACATTGCTTCATATTCATGAACTTAAATTTAAAACCTTTAAGCATCAAACCATGCATCATGAAAAATGTAACATGTTTTAATAATGTTTATTTTTTATTAAACTCACAAACAATAACTTGAAACCTTACATCAAACAAAGAGTTGGAAGTTAACTAGAACACTTTAGTTCCTCAATCTGGTAGTTCCGACGATCCCACCACACCACCGTTCATTGGTTCATCATGTCCTGATAAGAGAAGGGTTCTGAATAGCAGTACCTCATATCCTCCTAAGGGAATAGTTCAATTTGTGGTATAGGTTTGATTCTCTTTCTATTGTCGGAACATATATATAAGGGATTGATTTCCTTTTTGTCTGGTCATTCAGTATTTGGGATACATTATTGATGAATGGGGCTACATGTGGATCCAACCAAGATCCAAGTAATTCAGGATTGGCCAACCCCAACCACGCTAACAGAGCTTCACAATTTTCTGGGTCTTGCTAATTTCTATCGCAGGTTTGTGTTGGGATTCTCTCATATCACTTGGCCCTTGAGTCAAGTCACCAAGGGAGGAGCGAAAGAAAAATTCTTTTGGTCGGAATCTCAACAAAAGGCGTTCATAGAATTGAAACATCACCTCTACTTTGCCTGAGTGTTCACATTACCAGACTTGCAGTAACCATTTGAGATCGAGACAAATGTCTCTAACCATGTTATTGGGGAAATTCTTACTCAACATGGGCATCCAGTGGCATATCATAGTGAGACATTTTCTGACACAGTTCGCAAGTATCCCAATTATGGCAATTAAATGTATTCCATTGTGCAGGCTTACCGAAAATGGAAGCATTACATTTTGGGGAAGCAAACGGTCATCCACATAGACCACCGACCCTTGTAGTTCATATAGAAACAAGGGAAGTTGTAGAACGGTCGCCATCAGAAGTGGTCCACATATCTTCAACAGTTTCATTTGAACATCAAGTATAAGAAGGGAAACACCAATATTGTTGCATATTGCCTCAGCCAACCACCGATCGTGGTGCTAACGACCATTCTCAACTTGTGGGAACGAGACTTCTGATTGGCTGCTTTCTACAAGAGAAATCTGGAATTTGACCACACATACAAGACATTCTTGGAGGGTACGCAAGTTCCAAATCTTCACCTCCACGATGCACTGTTGTGGTCACCTAGGACACCTTTGTGTTCCTTCAAGCGAGCATGCCAAGATTATTTGGGAAGCGCATTACAGTAGAGTTGTTGGGCATTTCAGGGTAGAGAAAGCAGTGGCAGTGCTGTAAAAGTATTTGTATTGGTCAAACATTCGATAGGATGTCGAGAAGTACATAAGATCCTACACTGATTGCGGCATTGCCAAACCAACCATCAAGAAGAAAGGCCTCTATACTCCGATACCTACCCCTAGTCAACCTTGGGAATCCATCTCCATGGATTACATGTCGGTCCTTCCTTCTACTGAGCATGGAAATGACTGTGTTTTTGTGGTTGTCGACAAATTCTCGAAGATGGCCATTATGGCGGTCTGCAAGAAGAATATCACAGCAGAAGCCACTGCTAAACTCTTCTTTGAATGAGTGTGGGTGCACTTTGGAATCCCACAGTCTATTATCAGATTTGGACAACAGGTTCCTCAGCACATTTTGGTTCAGCCTCTGGTCAATGATAGACACCGAGCTCACCAAGTCCACAACTTTCCATCCGCAAACTAATGGCCAAACAGAGGTCATCAATAGGATGATTGTACACATTCTGTGTATGTACAATTCAAAGCATCCACACACATGGGATGAGAGCCTCCCCTATGTACAACACAGTTATAATCGGGCTCTCCACAGCTCAACCACGCACAACCCCTTTCAGGTGGGCTTGGGATTCCAGCCACTATGTCCCATTGACTTATTCATGTCATTTGCGGCTACTTAGGACGATTCAGATCATGTCCAGTCTAAAGCTGACAAAGTGAATAACTTCATTGAGTGCATTATGCACACTACCAACAATTTCATGACATATTGGACAGATCCAATGCGAAGTACAAGCAACGACATGATCAACATCGGGTGCCACACAACTTCCAGGTGGGCGATAAAGTGTGGCTACATTTGAAGAAAGAGCGCCTCACTGGACCCCACCGAAAGCTTCACCCGCTCTAATATGAGCCGTACACCATCACCAAGGTTGTAGGGACCAATGTCTTCGATCTCATTATTCCACCATTCCTTGGTCTGCACCCAATATTAAATGTGGACTGCCTTCGGCCCTACTTCCCACCTCTATTGGACACCTTCGGCATTGAAGAACAAATCACACCAACACAATTAAACCCAGACAACATGCAAAGGGCCACCACGGAGTGTATCATGGACATGAAAATAAAAAACACTCACCAACATAAGATCCAACTATATCGGGTTGTCAAAGTTGGCCAACTCTTGCACCAAGGCAAGTGGTTCACCAGGGACCAAGTTCAGCATAAATTTCCTCATCTCATGGAGGAACTCAACGCAATGGGGACCATTGCTTCCTAATGGGGGAGGAATGATCCAGGTGGATATTGGTGGCCACCCAAATATTCCACTTGGGGCCCTACCATTATTTCTTTTAGTTTTTTAGTTTCCTTAATTGTAGCACAATTTATTAGTTTTAGCAGTTTTTCAAGTCCTAAACTTCTGGAGCCGTTTTGAGGCCCTAAATTTTTTTTTTGGAGTTCAAGAATGTTTTCATTAAGGGGGGATAGGCTCTAATGCATCCTTCCTTAATGACAACTTTCCTAAACTCCAAGCATGGATCGAAGTTTGGTAAAATTCGCTTCTGTGAGAGCCTTCGTAAAGATATTGGTTACTTGATCATTGGTTGGACAATACTACACTTCAAGAACATGATCATGAATGAGATTTCTAATGAAGTTTATGTGGAGTTCAATGTGTTTAATACATTGATGTTGAACTGGATCTTTACATAGTTGAATGGCACTCTGATTATCACACTAAATTGTAGCTGGATGCTGCTGACGAAGACCAAATTCAGACAGGATGTGATGAAGCCACATGGCTTCCTTATTGGCTTCAACTGCACCACGATACTCTGCTTCGGCCGAAGAAAGAGATATGGCTTCCCTTCATGTTCTTGTTTGATGAACATCCTGTATTTACAACTTCATTAGATATTCTAGCATAGTCTCCTTCTCCTCCTTCCTAGCCATCATCTTTTCATGTGAAGATATAGTACCTGCAAATGAAATTTACTCATGACAAGATTACATCAATACAGAAATATCTTAGTTTAACTTACTTCATGAAAATCAATGATTGAGCCATAAATGGGTACTAGCAATGGAATAAGGTTCAAATATTGCGTAGTGCACAACTCTAAAGGCCATGAGTGAGGTACTGATGCTTGTGACTGTGCAATGCACAACATTGGAGGCATATGAAAAAAGACTGCACAGTTGTGGGTCACAGTGAAGCAGGCTTACTCACTATAACTGCATAATTCATAGTTCAAAAGACAAAGGGACAAAGGATTGTGTAGTTGTGCGATTCGGGAAGGCAAGGATATAGAATATTACTTGAAACTACACAATGCGTAGAAGGAGATAGGCTAGGGGTAGGATTACACAATTCTGGAGGTCAAGAGGAAGTTCTTGGGCACCGTGACTCCACAATGCACAATACTTGGAGGTAGTAACTATGCATTGCATATTTCTATGAGTTAGGAATGCATGCTTGAGGCTTGCAACTATGCAATGTGCAATTCAGAGGGTAAAAGCGAATCCAGGTTGATTGGGCATGAGACTTTCTAGAATTTGACTAAGTGTGGGATCAGTGAGGTAGAGATGAAACCAAGGTTTGAATTGAACATGACCACACACTAAGCATAATCGATGACACAACATTAAACACTCAATATTCAGAATCAACATGATCCCCTTGACGCGACAACAAAACAATACTCTCCTCCAAGCGCAACATTTAAGATACACTTTGCGACGAAAATGATGACATTAGTACAATAATGCATAAAAAATTGGGAATGAGTCTAATACATGTAGATATGATAAATAGGACCCATTGGTACGAAATTTTCCTCTCGCAATTAACCATAACTCTGCTTTTACAATGTGCGAAACTTCCCATGCCAAAAGATGCCACTTTGGAAAGTGAGAGAAAAGTGAAAACAACACTTACAAAGACTTAAAGAAAGTGAAAGAGACACATGCGAGAGCGAAGATAACATGAAAATGACACTTTTTAGATTGAAATAAAGCCAAAATGATAGTCACAAATGTGAAAGTGACACTTGCGAAAACAAAGGTACAACAAAGGGACAATTGAGAAATATCACCAAAATAAAAGAAAAATTGCACTCGAAGTGAGGAGGATTGTGAATGGAGAGTGCACACTAACTATTGACATATTTTGCGCATTATAATATGATTTTTTATTGCACAATCACTGTCACCAGTGATTGTGAAAGCCTTACATTTAAGAGTTGTGCAATGCCTATGTGAGCTTGCATCGAAATTAGTGCACTTGTGAATTCTTCAAAAACTGAGCATGCATAAGAATTGAATATAATTGTGGAAGTTGACCATGGGATCAAACCATAAATGAATTCTTTTTTCTCTATTTCCTACTCCATTTGTAAAGAAATTGGTTTATAGACTATATGATTTTCCCGACAAATTTCCTAGAAAGTCATAGTCAAGTTCATTGTGAGAAGCCACATCCACTAACATTTGAATACAAATTACCAACGTTAATGTATTTAAGTTTTAATTATCTATATCGAAATTTCTGTTGAAGTAATATAAATTGATAATGAATCTTCCTTCAAGGTTTCATTCTTGTGTCAAAACAACTACTTACATAATAGGAAGTGACTGTTCCCGTTTAGTTTCCAGGCATCGACTTAATATTCATGCTCATTTTGCTGAAGAAGTATTCATTGTTGGACTGAAAAACATAACGTGGTGAACAAAGAATTATTATTACAATTATAAACATTCAATACATCTGAGTTTTAGATTTCCATAAAAAGGAAATATTGTACTTGAAGCTTCATCCATAGTTAGCTGTGTCGTTTGGCCATTGTTCAACAATTAAAGAGTTCCCTGTGAGATATGGAAATTGTCGCTGAAGTTGGAGGATTCTACAAAGGATAGAATTAGAATCAACACTGAACTTATGTATCCTATTTCTTGCAAATCGATTCCAAATCCTAAAATATTTGCACAACACTTCATAGTTGATGATGGTATTTAAAGTCTAGATTATCGAAGTTCCTTTGTTTTCTTGCAACAATGTACTACACATCTAACAAACAATATGACAAGAGTGAATCCCCTACTTTCTAAATATATGATGCACAAATCAAACTCATAACCTTTGAACAAATCTCATATAAAAATGAATGAAATCATAGGGTAGCTCGCTATCGTGCGGCTATGCAAATGATCATTCCATATTGGATTCTATTAACCCTATGATTTTTCAAATGATACACAATTTCCTTGTAAATTTTGGTGATTTGGAAGCTATTACCCTCCACACAGTATTTAAAATAGGACGAAGCTTAAAAAATTGGTAACGCAACCTTAAATTTCAAATATTTTTGAGTAGTAATACACTTAGGCTATCAAATTTCTCTGGTGAATTGCGATAATATTAATTGTGATCAGATTTAAAAGTAGGCTCCTACTTTACTGGAGCCTTGGATCTTTCTAAGTAATAAATTCCCGATATATCTAACATACAACCATACTTTCAGAATTATATTTGTAGCCGCAACGTTTGATCTTGGGGCTTCCCACATTACTCCAAGAATTACCGACTCACCATGGTTAAAAAAAATACATTTAGACTATGATAGCCCTCATTGATAATGGGTTAATTATAAATATGTATGTAAATTAAAAGGAAGTTTCTGCATATCTGTGGGATGGAGTTTTTAATAAGTTAGTTAACTATTTTTTTTTTGAAAAAATCAAATGTTGGTTAGAAGCAGAGATAAACAAACAAAACTTCTATTCATTAAACTTCCTCATATACACATTAACTGAGTTGCGACTCTTGGCTCTTCTAGCCTCATACTTCTCAGAATGACCCAACCATGAGTATATAAACCCCATACTTACTAAATATGGAATCATGCAATCTCTAACTATACTTTCCTTTTTTCTGACTAACTCACACTTTACTTAGACCCAACTTTCAATTATTGACTCAACTCAACTCAACTCAACTCTCCACTTCATGCATTTCCTGCATACGGGAGTAATTTACTATTTATAATAAAACTGCTTCCTTATTTATTGTGTTTTCTTGCAGTAGGCTCCATATTTCTTCACTTGTTATTGCTGCAGCTTTTTTTTTACTTATAATGTATTTGTTCTCTTGTCTTCTAAAGCTTCCTCTTCAAAGATTCGTTCACTCATGGATTGCTGCCACAATTATTCATCTCCAAACTGTAAACTTTGTTCTTATTCTTGCACTTCATATTCCTGATTTTCTTTCTGCCATATTTATTAATAACATAATTTAATATCTTCTTGACTCCATTGCTGAAAGATTATTTCAATGATTTCTTCTTCGTCTTCAAAAAATTCCATGTCCTTTCTTGCATCTTTTTCTTCCTTCTCTTATAGCTTGATTGCTATCCTATTTTCCTACACACTCAAAATCAATGTTAAAACCATATTCATTATGCGTTGCATTGAGATATTTCTCCTCTTCCTCTTCCTTCTCTTCCACTTCTTTACCAACTTTTGCTACTGCAAACAAGTTTTCTTCCACTTGGCTTCTAGACACAAGTGGGCTTATCTCACTAAATAACAACATATCAATACATTATTTCTAATGTTTCATGTGCAACCACTAATCATCAGTTAATTGTTCTTCATCAAAGTTAACATCAACAATTTCAATTTTTGGACCAATCAAACCACTTGTTTCTCCATTGGTAGCTCTATATATGCCATACTCAACTGCTGCTAGTTCAGATGCTACTTCATGAGAAATTCCAACTTTTGCTTCATAACTTGTTGCTACAGTGGAAACTTGAACCTGTTATTCTTCATAAAACATGACACTTACCATATTTCCACGAGAAACCCTTGTTTCAAAAAATATGCCACAAATTTCATTTATATAATGTTCATCCACCCTACGGTGGGATATCTGAGCATGCATGTGCTCATTAACAATTTCAATTTTATCAAATTCATCAGCTGTTGCCGAATTCACCAAATCACATTTCACTTTGTAGTCATCATCCACTTATGTCTTGTCACAGTGGGATTCACCATCATCTTCACCATCCACGTGAATATGCTCTTGCTTTTCTTCACATAGATAATATTCATCTTCTCTCTATGCAATATTTGATGTGTCTTCTTCATCGATATGTAGTCTTCATAATGGGTCTCACTTTTATAGTCTTCACAACCATCATCCACCATTGAGTGGGATTCTCCAAGCTCAGTTTTCCTCCTAGAGTCTTGCTCATCTATTCTTACATCTGTGGTTGACTTCTCTACTGATTCTTCAACAGGCTCTGACACAACTTGCTATTGCATGTCACTTTCCTTTGTACCAAATTCTGCTTCCAAGTTCTTCCATGCTTCCTTGGAAGATGTAGCTTTTGCTACCTTGCACAATATTTCTCAGTCAATGCCTCTTTTATAATATCCAATACTAAAAGCATTGCATTCTTCATCATATGGGTTATTAGAGTGGTACTCAATCAAATCTTTACATAGAAGTAAAGTTTGCTTTTTGACTACCCAAAAATCAATTTTTTTGAACCCAAAACACTGTCATAATTGATAAAAACTATTTATTTATTTATTTTATTTTTTATGGACGAGCACGCCTTTCAATAACCCTAAATTCCTTTTGTTTCAATTCTCTCTTAATAAGGAAATAAAAAATCACTTTAAACTTCTAAAAAAAAAAAACCCTTAAATATCTCCAACAATTTCTTTTTTCATAAATATTTTGAATTTTTTTTTTGTTTGTTTGTTTTCAAATCCCTTTTAAGAAAAATATCATAAATCACTTTATTAAGAGGCTTGCACAAGTCACTTGATCTAGAGGCTCGTTAAAGGAACTTCATAAAAGAACCTTTTGAAAGAAGTTAATTAACTCAGCTTTATGATAACTGATGTGGCTTGAATAAGGGCAGCATGTGTTACTAACGTTGATGCTGCGTTCGATATATGGAGGTACCCATGGTGCTAACGCACCTCCTGAAATGGTGCTAACGTACCTCTTGAGAGGTGTTTTGAGGGCAGGAAATTGAACCCGTGACTTCACATCAAGGAGTGCCTTAATAGAGCATATGATTATCATCTATCCAAGACCTTATGGAAAAAAGAGGGATGTATTTTAATATTTTGAACTATATAAAAAAATGTATTAAAAATAACAAAGATTATTATTATTTTTATTTTAAAAATAATTATATCCATGTCAAGAGAAAGGTGCATTAAAAAATATTATTTTTTAATAAAATTATATATTTATAATTATATGGTAGAACCTATATGTGTATGTAGTATCATGACTAATGGATTTGTCTAGCTTATAAAAATAATCATGTTAAATATAGAGATATTTATGTGTTTTTCTCAAAAATTGATGTTTTCATGTATTTGTAGCCCGAACCACATGGTTCATGATCCTAATCCTATATTTGAGCCACCAAGTCACGAGGTCACCATGCATGTAGGGTTCCTCTTAGGAAAAAAATAAATTAAAAAACATGTGTATGTGTTCCTAGCATGTGCACGTTTCTTGCACCAACGATGTGTGCAAGTTCTTAGCGGAAAAAATGCATCTGCATTTCCAGTGCTTGGAACATACACGCGTTCTTACATCTTGTGACTTTAACACATGGGAAATGGTTGAGGTGTATTTGGGAGGTGGGGAGGGTAAGAGAGGGAGGGATAAAGGGGACAAGAGAGAGAGAGAGAGAGAGAGAGAGAGAGAGAGAGAGAGAGTTGGTGGGAAATGATTGAAGTGGTTTTAGGAGGGGTGGGGAGAGTTGCAAGGTGGGGGGGAGATGTAGGGATAGAGGAGACAAGGGAGATAAGGAGAAAGAGTCTAGAGGAATGGGGAAGAATGATTTGGTGAGTTAGAGGAGAGAGTGAATGAGAGTCAAAAAGTGAGAGAGATATGGAAAGAGGTTGGTGGGGAAGGGAGAGGGAGGGAAATATTTTTGGTTGATACAGGGATCAAGAGATAGACAAATTTGTATGGGGATGTTGTGAAGGGGAGAGAGAGAGAGGAAGGGAGAAGGAGAGAGGGGAGAGATAAAAAAATAGTTTGAGTCGAGAGAGTGAGGGAGAGAGATTGATATATAGAGAAGGAAAAAATGGGGGCGATAGAGACATAGTTGGAGGTTAGAGAGAGAGAAAGTTGGAGGGGGTTATTTTAAAGCATCAATTGGGTGAGGAAAGAAGGGATAGAGAAAAATATGACACGAGAGAGAGAGAGAGAGGGCGTTTTGGGAAGCATGGAATAAGTGAGGGAGAGAGGGATAGAGAAATAGAGGAATTGGGAGAGAGAGAGAGAGAGAGAGAGAGAGAGAGAGAGAGAGAATGGGATGAGGGGAAAAGAGGGGGGAGAGAGAGTCATATAATGAGTGAAAGAGGGATGGAGAGAGAGTCATAAAATGGGTGAAATATGGATGGAGAGAGAGAGAAAGTGGGGTGGTGAGATAGAGAGATGGATAAGAATATTGTTGAAAATGCAGCAAGATGATGGAGCTTAGTGAAATGAAGCCGCCTTCACTAAGTGGGCCCGCAGGCAAATTCTGGCGCAAAATCTATTTTTAGACTGTCTATTTTTAGACATATGGAGCATGGTCCGAGGATTGCAGTATGAGATTATTGGAGCATTGGTCATGTTGGTAAAAATATATGGGACTCTATTTTTTGGACCTATAGGTCGAAGTCTATTTTTAGACTGCCTCTCCTTAAAATAGGGAAGTCAAATATTATTTACCCTTAATAATATTTGGACTCTAAACAGTAGTTTACTCTCTTGGAGCACTTCAGTTTGAGCCTTGGAAGTGGCTCATGCATCTGACAGAGGAATTACGCTATTCCCAAGGGTTTGATGGCATCATGCATGGTTGACTTCAGTTAGGACTTCAGTGGCATAAGTTTGGTGGAGTTAATGAGACAGCTAGTGGAGTTGTGTTATGTTTATTTTAGTTGAACTGGTTGAGATTAGTTTAACTAGCTAATCAATTAGTTATGAGTGGAGTGAATTAAATATTATTTAATTCATTAATTAGTAACTCATTATTCAACTCAATAACACATCAGTTCACTACAGTGCATGATCAGTTCAGTGGAGACCAGTGAAAGAGGTAGATGAAAGGGTGGAGTTAGCTATCAGTGGCGACATTAGTTGTGCATGATATTTGCACCACACTTGGAGGAATTGTCCATGATGATTGCGCTGTCAAGCCAAGGAGATTCAAACCTTGGATCTCTATATAGACAAGCCATGATTGCACAATAGAGGCAAGGCAATTGGCGGTGAGTTTTGAACCAGTAACCTGTTCAAAACTGAGCTAGTTTGTGTGTAACTTTATGAGAAAGTACTGAGTACTTGTGAGGAGTATTGTACTGAGTTTGTTACATGATTTCTCCATTATAATATACACAATAGCTGCGGGGTTTTCAGCTATAAGCTTTCCCCATACATACTGTGTTAATATGTATGATGATTTGATGTGTTATCGCTTGTTTTATTTCCGCATGTTTGATGATCTGAGTGGAAGAGATTATGTGTTGCATATAAATTCGAATTGTATGTGATCAGGATAGTCTCGGTGGATAATTAATCATTATTCAGAAAATTTCTACAAATATAGGGAGGAACAAAGATAGATCTAGAGGCGAGACAAAGGGAGGAGGAGAGAGATAAAAAGAGAGAGTGGGAGGTGAAGAGAAAGAGGGATAGAGGGATAGGGATAGTGAGGGCGCGAGGGAGTGAGATAGAGACACATATAGAGGGGAGAAAGAGAGAGAGGAAGAGAAGTGTGTGAGGGGGAAAGAATCGGGGATATAGAGGGAAGAAAAGATATGTAAAGAGAGAGATAAGGAGAGAGGGAGGGAGATAGAGAAAAAGAGGGAAGAAGAGATAGATACAAAAAAAATATGTAAATGGAAATAGAAAGATAGAGAGTGGGGGAAGGAAGTGAGGGATGGAAGGAGATAATGAGGGAGGAGGGAGAAAAGTAGGGGTGGGAGATTGAGAGAGGAGAGAGGAGAGAGCAGAGAGAGTGGGAGAAGAGAGATATAGAAAGGGAAGAAAAGAGAGAGAGGTGGAGATCAAAAGTACAAGAGAAGGATAGAGGGAAGGATGGAGAGTGTAGAGGGATAGTAATAAAGATAAAAATAAGAGGGGGAGAGATAGATAGGTAGTGAGGGGGAGAGGGAGAAGGAGAGAGGGAGGGAAAAATAGATATAAAGATACAAACAAATATGTAAATGGATATATAGAGAGAGAAAAATAAAGAGAGAGATCAATACGGGGAGAAAGGAGAGATGGAGAGAGAGTGGAAGAAGAGAGAGATAAAGAGGGAAGACCAAAGGCAAAAGTAGAGATAGAGAGTGAGAGGGAAGGGGAGAGGGAGGGATGGAGATAGTTGAGGGGGAATAAAATAAACATAAAAAGAGAGATAGAGGAAAATAGGAGAGACAATTATGGTGAAGAGAGGGAGAGAGAAAATGAAGGCGTGAGGGGGGCAGAGAGGAAGGGAGATAGAGAGAAAGATGGTGGGGGGAAGAGATAGAATATAGGAGAGATGGGGAGAGAGAGGCAGAGGAAAATACAAGGAGAGAGAGTAATGATGGAGAGAGTGTTATAACATCATTCAACACTCATGGGATGATCTTTCATGGCCTTAGGCAGTCCCTTTACCCTTGCAAACTTGAGTTTATATTAAAATATTGTATTTGAAATTCCATACGCGACTCTTCCCACATAAAAATGCATACATACACGGTCCCAAAACACTATCCTGCGTATACATATTTATATTAAAGAATTAAAAATAAAATGCTATTTTTCGGGTGGGGTTTACGGGTTTTATCGAGAGCCCACCTACAGGAGCCCGTGGCTTAACTGAAATAACCAATTTGAGGTGGTATATATACACCCCTTGGGTAGGCCTAATTCATAATAGAAGAGAGATATATACATTATACTTTATTTCCCACAGATCAAGTTTACATTTCTTGTGCCTCCTGCACTCCTAGTCTCTAGGAAACCATGGTTTCCTTTGTAGAGATGCTCAATCTCCTTATCTAGCATCTTCTTGCACCTATTAGAGGTTGTATTCGTGGCTTAGGCTGGACAGATCTGGAGGAAGGATTCATCAGTGCCTTTGGCCTAGATCAGGTTGTATCTGTCTTATACTTACTATTATTCATTAATAAAGAAGCTCATGTCTTGTTCATGATATATGTTGTCATCTTATGAATGGTAGTTTGAATTGTCATATATGATGGTCTAACATATTCTTATGCATGAACTTTGAATTATATATTCTATCTATGATTATGTGATTGATTTGCAGGTTTGCACATCTTGGAGGAAGTAGAGAGTTTATACCCTACGAGAACTTCTTCAAATGTAGGACCCTTGGGTACATCTCTAAGTCCACTTTGATAATTCAAATTTTTGGTATGATTTAATAGGTGTTCTTTGTTGAATGATTTATTTCACTCTGTTGAGGCTTTCAACCCTAGCCTTAGGGAACGTTTCCTGCCAACAGAATTGGCGACTCTAGTGGGGAATACCATCAAGTATTTCCTAGAAGGGTTGTTGTCTTTGATTTGGGTTTTTTGTTTTTTGTTTCTTTGTTTTTTCAACATTCTTAAGCCTTGAGTAATTTGGTCATTTAGCCTGATCTTTCATATCTAGCTTTCTACTTTTCCTTAGTTTTCTTTTTATGCACACTTTTTTTTATAGACAATTGCGTACATACACAATTTATTCCAAAGAAACCTGCGTATACAATTTTTTCTTCACACACAGTCATGTATATGTGCTAAAATGTATCTGAAAATTCATGTACAAATATGAAAAATGAAAAAATTCCATTTCTTGAATTTACAAAGGCTTTCACCAAGTTTCTTTGTGACCCATTTTTGCTACTCTTCTGAAGATAATCTTTGTTCCAAGAAGTATTTAAGGCTATCATGATCTGTTTTTACCTTGAAGTTTCTTTCCATTAGGTAAGGGCGTCATTTCTTCAGTGCATGTAGGATTTCCATCATTTCCTTCTCATAAATAGGTTTCTATAAATACTTTCCCTTGATTGGACGATTTTCAAAATCAATGGGTCTTCCTTTCTTGCATTAAAACAACACCAATCATGTTTATTAAGGCAACGTATTCCACAATAAAGGTTTTTGTGAAGTCTGGTGTAGCTAATATTGAAGCTTGAAACATTGCCTCTTTAAGATGTTCAAAGGCCTTAGTTTCTTCTCGAGTCCAAAAAAATAGATCTTTCTTTAGTAATTTTGTTAAAGGTGCTACTATCTTCCCATATTTCTTAACAAACTTGCGATAATACCTTGTCAACGCTAGAAATCCTTGAAGATGCCTTAAGTTTGTGGGGACTTTCCATTCATTTATGAATTTTTTTTAGGGTTTTCCTTAACAACCTCATGGGATATAATATGAACCAAATATTCCACTTCCTGTACCCCAAAGAAACATTTGGAGAGTTTTTCATAAAATTATTTCTCCTCCAATAGTTTAAACACCCTATCAACATGTTAAACATTGTCTTTCCAAGACTTTCTATAGATTAGTATATCATCAAAAAATACTAAGACAAATTTTCCAAGGAAGTGTTTGAAAGTGGAATTCAACAAACCTTAAAATGTGGAAGGTGCATCAGTAAGGTCAAAAGCCACGACCACAAGTTCATAATAACCTTCATGAGTTCTAAATGTTGTTTTCAGAATGTATTCTGTCTTAATTCTAATTTGATGATATCTTGAACGAAGATCCATCTTGGTGAAGTAAATTTCTCCATGTAGTTCATCCAAAAATTTATCAATGACATGAATAGAAAAATTATCTGTAAGAGTTAGCTTGTTGATCTCTCTATAATCCAGACACATATGTTATGATCCATCCTTCTTGTGCACCAATATTGTTGGAGAAGAAAAATAACTTTGACTAGGTTGAATTATACCTGCCTTCAACATTTTTGAAACCATACATTCAATTTCACTCTTATGGGCATATGTATATATATATAAGGTCTAATTTTTGGAGGAACACATCCTGTAATTTTGTGAATGGCATAATCATGATCGGGAATCGGTGGGAGATCTTTGGGGGTCTCAAATATCTTGGAATTATTATCAAGTACTCTTTGGAGATATAGATAAATGGATGAATTAGATGTTTGAAAATCTAGCAAACATAATTGTGTAATTAACACTTGTTATTCTGTATTCAAAAGCTTTGTCATGCCATTAGAGATTATTATCTTCCCAATTTTCCCTATGATACCCATTAATTCAATTTCCTTTCCTTCCGAGAAAAAATTCAAGAAAATTTCTTCAAAATTAAAAGCTATCATCCCCAAATATTGTAACCATATGACTCATAATACAACATCCGCACCACCCATTGGAATATCAAGAAATTTACTATTCAATACATATTCCCTCATGGCTAGATTTATATTATGGCATTTCCCTGAGCAATTTATTGTTCATCCATTTGCAACCATCCCCTGACACTTTCGTGCTGGATATAGAAAACAATTCAAATCCTTGGCCATCTTACAATGAATAAGATTTTGAGTATTATTGAATCAATCAACATTATTACCTTTTTTATTATGAATATATCCTTATATCTTGAGAGTTTGAGGAGTGGTAATTCCCGTCAATGCATTATAATATATGGTTTGATTCATTTCTTCTTTTTTCAGCCTCTGGAGTTGGTTCCTGGTGCATATCTTCTTCTTTTGATGTTTCTCGTTCCTTTTCTTCCTTCTCTTCACAATCTATGTAAAATAATTTATTCTCAACACAGTTATGGCATTTAATGTATTTTATATCACAACTGTAACACAACCTTTTTGCTCTTTTTCCCTCTAGTTGTTATGGTATCAACCTTGTAGGTTGTGGAAAGCTAGGAACAACAATACTTCCATCTTTATTTTTGTGAGTGGTAGACCTAAATCTTTCCATAGTTTTGCTTTTAAATTTTCTTGCCACCTTGAATGCATTCCCGAATGACTTAGGTTCCCTAAAATGAACCTCATGTTGGATTTTATCCTTTAAAGTCCCTAAGAAGACATCAATTAGATGCTCCTTTGGAATATTAGTTACCTTGATATTAAATCTTTGGAAGTCCTCAATGTGCTCCCAAATTGAATCCTTTTGTTTGAGATTTCTCATTTGGCTGAAGAAGGTATTTCTCTTTGTATCCACGTAATTTTGTATCAATTCCTTCGTAAAAATTGTCCAAGTGACTAGTGCTTTACAATAACAAAACTATCGATACCATACAAATTTATTGGGTTCTAAATATAAATATGTAATGTGTACCTTTTGTGTGTGTTGCACATCTTGTATATCAAAGAAATGCTCCACTATAGTATCCATATTACCAAATCCTTGTCATCAAACTTCCTCATATCGATCTTTAGAATGTGGTTGGTCTTAAACCCAAAGTAGAGTCTCTAAATCGATGTTTCACATTCTTTTCATTCTCATAATGAGTTTCATAGAATATGTTGTCGCCATTAGGAAACATTTCTTGTAGCAACTTTGTCTAACCTTCCATTTTTTATTTTAAATCATCCTTCAAACCTCCTATGTCCCTTTTTTATTTTCGCTTCTAAACCATCCATCTTAACATTTATCATTTCTTCCAATTCATTTTTTTTAGTCTTTGCGAGAGCGAAATTTGTTTCATTTGGTCTTATAATTTTGATATATCATGTTGCATTTCTTCCTTTTTATCATGTGTTGTAGAATGAAATACTAATATCTATGATTCAATATGTCCTTTGAATCACTTCAAATTGATTTTTCAAACAAAAGTTATGCAAATTTAAAAAAAATATACCCACATTTTTCTTTCTTTTAGGAGCTCAGCCTTGAAACTATTATATCTATGTAATTTCAACCTCTCAAGGTCTGAAACTTTTTTCTAAGGTACATATTTCTATGTCCTCTTTCCAACCCCACAAGTTAGACCAAAATTGGATTCTTCAAGATAAAGTTATACCAAATCTCCCACGGTGGCTTGATTATGGACTAATTCAACATATCAAAATTGTACAGGCTTCCATGAGTCATTGTTTTGACCTTCACCCCTTAAAGGCCTCCTAAATAAACTAACGCCCATTGAATTTAAAGTTTTTTTTTACGAAATTCAAATCTGATGCTTGAAGAGAAACTTATGACGCTTTTATCTAGGTCACGTGTTTGAGATTGAATTATGGTGCATGAAAAAACCCTAACTTCTTCAAAACATATCTTAGAAAACATAGCGAACAATGATCTGAAATTTTTACACGAAGTTCATCAAGATTTCGACTCCACATGGTCGACATTTTAAATTCTTAAGCCTCGTAGAAAAAATTATAGCGAAAATTCCAAGATGGCTTGTTTGAAGTAGCTAAACCCTAGAATCTAAAAATTTGATACCAAATGTTATTTAACTAGATCACAAAAAAGAAGAAAATATAGATCAATGACTTGAAAATAAGTCTCTTTGAGGGAGAAACCTCCTTTTAGATCACATATATGAACAATTATTGGATGATTCAAATGACAATTCTTGGATGTTTGCATTTTTTTTGCTAAAATCAACCTTGCATGCTTGCCACTAGGCTTGGAATTTGAGAGTATTTAGCACATATTTTCTCTTGGAGCCCATGGACGTGGTTGGTGAGTTAGTTTTCTCTTGCATTTTTAGTAATAAATAACACTAAGTTTGGCTATCAATTTCCTTGGAGAGTTTTTAGCATACTCAGTAAGATATTTAGCTTTATTGTCTTTATTTTCCTCTTTTTTTCATTACATTCTTGAGATATATTCTAAAATTACACCATTTTGATTTCGGCTATGGACCGTTTATTTTTGTTGAATCGTTTTGAAGCGTTCTTGCTAAATTTGGTTGCTTTTTTATATTTTTTCATTATAGTTAAATGGCGATCTTTCTCGCCTCTATAAAGAAAAAAATGTTAATATATAATAACTTTCAAAATTTTTTAGTCCAAGGTGTGCATGTGTGGTCACACAAGTATGGCACCCCACAAAAGAGAAAAATAAAACATTCTAAATTTTGATTTTTGTTTTAGTTTATTTTATATTATAATATAAAATTATTTAATAGGGTTTTATAATTTTCGCCAACTCGGTATGGAGCACGTAGTGAGAGAGTATTTGTGTAAGGCATTCACTAGTTCAAAATTTCATGTGAAAAAATATAACCATACTAAGGGCTTGTGTGGCCTAGGTTGGGTGTACTCCCGTCCTGATTTTGGTGGCTTAGATACCAGTCGGCCACGACTACTCAAGCCACATGTTAGACTCGGCCATTAAAAACACATTTGATAATTTTCATATTTTATTATTATTTATTTTGTATTATAATTTAAAAACAAATAAATTTGTATTGGAAAAATTTTAGTTTTGAAACTTGAATAAAAACTAACAATAAAACTATAGTTATGAGTGTATTTTTGTTTTGCCAAGTTGTGTGAGTTCTGAAATGACCAAGCGCTTAACCTTAGGCTAGAAAATTCATGATCTAGGGGCTTCTAAGCACTGAAAGGATCGCACTTGGCCTCGGCCACACCAACCCTCATGTTGCTGGATTTTTGCCCACATAATTTCAAAGTGGCGACCTTAACAATATAACCCATTGCCCTATATGCCACATAGGAAATTATAGGTATATTTTTATTTTAATAAAAATAGTAAATTTAATTTATTGCTTGTAATATTGTAAGGATTTATTTAAAATAAATTTATTAAAAACTTTATTTTTTGAAGATGCTATTTATTGACGTAAACATACATTCTTTTAATTTCTAATATATTTTAAAAGTTAATAAAAATTATATATATATAGGTGGATCTCTACTCACAAACAAAGAGTCTCATACATCAATTTAATATCTAAATTGATTTTGATTTTAAAATTATATATATATATATATATATATATATATAATATTATTATAAAAATAAATATATATGAAATTTAAAATATTATATTTTATTTTTTCTATTCAATGTACTTCTTTATGTTCATAATATTTTTAACCATGGTAGGATGTTGCTTCACTAGGGTGGGGAAGGAAAAAATTTAAGGGTTTTTCAATTTCTGTTTAAAGGAAAAAAGTCAAAATAAAAATTCACAACCAAACCAAGTAAAAAATACCAATTTCGTAAAAAAACCCTTTCTCCACCTTAACACACATGCAGCTACATTGCCTCTGTACACCATTATCGACGATTGCTTCTTTACACATATTAATCTCGAAAACAAATGCTTTTACATGAGCATGGAAGGTTTATCTAATTTAAAATGTAAAAATATACTCTAGTGGGGAGGAATTGATGGTATATTTCGGGGTCCAAAAGGCTTCTAGTGGGGAGGAATGATCTAACGCTCAAGTTTTAGCCAAAAATTGCTTCGAACCTGAACGACCAGATAGAATTCGTCTCCAGGATTACGACGCAACTCGTTTCATCAAAATTCGAGTTCATATAACCAAGTTATCATTTGTTGTTTGTTTTCCAAAACAGGAAAAAAGGAGAAAAACAGGTACAGTGATGATGTGGTAGGTATCGTTAGCATTGCAGGGAATATTCTCCAGATCGCAGCCAGTGGCACTCTGACAAGTGTCATCTTCAGATTGGTTAGATGGGTTTGTGAAGAGAGAAATTGTCCAATGAGCTCCAATATTCTTCCTAAGTTGGAAGTTGAATTTTTTCTAAGGTTGGAGTACAACCCAACCAGAGGGCACCACATGTCCTCTCTGGTTGGCCCTCTCCAACCTTTGGGTCGAATTATTTGTCATATTAATGTTGGACTATGGTTTAATGGTGGAATTATATATATAAGTTTTAAACCCACATCGACAACATTAACTAGATTTGGAGGAGCTCTTATCTAAACTTGGCAGAGGTTTAAAGTTGGAGGCAAGATCCAAGTTTGGCGGAGGATGCTCATTATAAATCTGTGCAAAATTATTATGGTGGAGTGGGGGTTGAACCGACGACCTTCCGCCCTTCAACCACATACGTTACCAGCTCTCCTACACGGTAGTTCTTAACCACTAGGGACTCCGCATTATCTTATAGTTTGTGCGTCTGATAGATGGGGGTTGGAGGGGGCCAACCCCCTCCCCATATGGCTAGAGCTGAAGAACCAAGTACTAAGATGAACGAACCGACAACGTTTTACTAATTACATTTAATTAATGTTTAAACGTGGTTTAACCACATTAAACCATCATTAGCGCTAAAAACACGCTTATCCTTTAAACTGCACTTATTCACTCGTTAAGAATGATTAATGCTAATTAAACCACATATTATGTTGGCGGAGTTTTAGAGGGCGCGCCATTTATGGAAGAATTTCCAATTTTGGAAATTTAACTCGTAGTTCCTCCAATTTTAGAGGAGAAATTGGGGCAAATGCAATTTTGATCATAACTCATCCAATTTTTTCCCAAACAGAGCTTAGAAAGAGGCATTCTAGGTTAATTGGCATACTGGGAACTCAATGAAGCAAGTTGCAGAGGTAGAAAAGGTCATGTATAGGTTTTTTAGTGCATTTGAATATTTTTGAAGGCAAGGGCCACCAAGTGTTGGGGTCATTGCCAGAGCATCCAGAGTCCAAATTCAGCAAAAAATATAGTCATTTTTTGGAGATTATGATGTTTTAAACTCATTGGAACATGTTCCAAGAGGTTCTGAAGCTTGTAACAACAATTTTAGCACACTTGAAGCTAATACAAAGGCCCACACTATGAAGCTGGACCAATGAGATGTAGCCCATAAGGGGTGAACTCCTTTATCAAAATTCTGTGTGTTAAGCTCTGTTATGTGTGTTTGTTGTGTTTAATTTTGTTTCTATTCTGCAATTTTAAATTATGCTTTTTAAGCTTATGACAAACTCATAATTTCACTAAGTACATTGTTTGACAATCACATGCTCATAAACAAACCTATGAAGTATAAGTAAAAAAAAGCTAAGAAAAGTTTATATCTGATATGAAACTAGCACAACAATAACTAGCATTCATTTTTAGATCATAAACTTTGTTCAAAGGTATCTTTCTATTTCCTCTTTCCAACCCACAAGTTAGACCAAAATTGGATTCTTCAAGGTAAAGTTATACCAAATCTCCCACGATGACTTGATTATAGATTGGTTCAACATATCAAAATTGTACATGCTACGACAAGTCATTGTTTTAACCTTCAGCCCTTAAATTCCTCCTAAATAAACCAAATTTCATGGAGTTTCAAGAACTTTTTTTGAAATTCAAATCTGATGTTCGAGTAGAAAATTATGATGCTTTTACCTAGGTCACGTGTTTGAGATTGAATTCTGGTGCATGCAAAAACCCTAACTTCTCTGAAACATATCTTAGAAAAAATAGAAAACCATGATCTGAAATTTTTACATGAAGTTAACCAAGATTTTGACTCCACATGGTCAACATTTTAGCTTCTTAAGCCTTGTACAAAAAAAATTATAGCGAAAATTCCAAGATGGCTTGTTTGAAGTAGCTAAACCCTAGAATCTAAAAATCTGATAGCAAATGTTATTTAACTAGATCATAAAAAAGAAGAAAATATAGATCAACGAAATGAAAATAAGTCTCTTTGAGGGGAAAACACCCTTTTAGATCACAAAAATGAAAAATTCTTTGATGATTCAAATGACAATTCTTGGATGTTTGCGTTTATTTTGCTAACATTAACCGTGCATGCTTGCCACTAGGCTTGGAATTTGAGAGTCTTTGGTACATATTTTCTCTTGGAGCCCATGGACCTGGTTGGTGAGTTAGTTATCTCTTGCATTTTTAGTAAGAAATAACACTAAGTTTGGCTATCAATTTCCTTGGAGAGTTTTTAACATATTCGGAAAAATATTTGGCTTTATTATCTTTATTTTCCTCTCTTTTCATTACATTCTTGAAATTTATTCTAACATTACACCATTTTCATTTCGGATATGGATCATTTATTTTTGTTGAATCATTTTAAAGCGTTCTTGTTAAATTTGGTTGCTTTTATGTTAATATATAATAAGTTTCCAAATTTTTTAATCCAAGGGGTGCATGTGTGGTCACACAAGTATGACACCCCACAAAAAGGAAAAAAAAGCATTTAAAATTTTGAATTTTGTTTTAGTTTAGTTTATTTTATATTATAATATAAAAATATTTAATAAGATTTAATAATTTTCGACAACTGGGTATAGAGCACGTAGTGACAAAGTATTTGTTTAACGGATTATTTGTTTAAGGCATTCACTAGTTCAAAATTTGATGGGAAAAATTATAACCTTACTAAGGGCTAGTGTGGCCTAGGTCGGGTGTAATCCCGTGGTCATTTTGGTGGCTTAGATGCCACTAGGTCGTGACTACTCAAGCCACCTGTTAGACTTTGATTTTCGTGGCTTAGATACCATTAGGTCGTGACTACTCAAGCCACATGTTAGACTTACGAGTGTGAGTCATCTCAAAACTCACACAACCTAGAAAATAAAAAAACACTTTTGATAATTTTCATATTTTATAGTTATTTATTTTGTATTATAATTTAAAAACAAATAAATTTGTATTTGGTTTAGAAAAGTTTTATTTTTAAAATTTGAATAATAACTAACAATAAAACTATAATTATGTGTATATTTGTTTTTCCAAGTTGTGTGAATCCTGAAATGACCGCCTGCTTACCCTTTTACTTGAGAATTCGTGACCTAAGGGCTTCTAAGCTGTCAAAATCACCCAAGGATCCAATCTTACGTGGCCTGGGCCACACCAACCCTTAATGTTGCTGGATTTTTACCCACATAATTTCAAACAGGTGACCTTCACATCATGGAGTGCCTTAACAATACAACCCATCACGGTATATGCCACATAGGCAATTATAGGTATATTTTTATTACAATAAAAATAGTAAATTTAATTTATTGCTTGTAATATTGTTAGGATTTATTTAAAATAAATTTATTAAAACCTTTATTTATTAAATATACTATTTATTGAAGTAAACATACATTTTTATTTAATTTCTAATATATTTTAAAAGTTAATAATATATATATATATATACGTCCAAGGCTGTTTACTAATTATACTCAACATTCTTTGCATTATTGTTGATTCATTTCGGTCGATTTTGACATCGGTTTAGTCTAAATTCAGAGAGATAAGTTAATTAGTACTATACTATGCATTATGACTCACATTATATTAGCACAAGTGTATTGCATTCACTTAGAATTAGCATAGTCACTCTCATGATTACAGGATAATGATTCATGAAAGGCTAGTGATATTACTGGAATGTCACTCTGTTATCTTACTAGCTTGTACAAAGTGATAACCATTGCTCTCTAGGAATATTAGCTATAATATGGAGTGATACTACTCATGATCTCATATGGAATTACTCTTATCTATTACTATGAATACATTGGAACCATGAAGTATCACCATTGACTGTTAATATGGTGTAGTAACCACACTTCTTGTAACCATTATAAGCAGTAAGCTCACTAGTATCATAACCTTATAAGCTTAATCATAATGAGTAATGGCTTGTACTATATTAAATGTCTGTATTGTATAGAAGATATCATAGTTATGGGTGTATAACATCATCTTAGTAAGTAAGCATGAGGCTGAACTAGGTGTTACTTATGTTTCAGTAATGTAACTATGTTTGATATGACGGGAATAAGTCTGATATTGAAAGCTCAGTATAAGATACATGTTACATACTCTATCAGCTTCCGTGATAAGTACGTGTTGTAATCATGTGATATGAAAGAGTAATGGAAGTGGCTTATATCTAAGCTATGCTTATCCCAGCTTATTAGCAGTATCATATATTATGGATATGTAATTAGATTCAGCTTAGTTTATGTATCCTTACTATGTAAGAGCTATATATGGCTTGAATTAGAGATAGCTTACTCTATTACAGAGTAATTACAAAGGCATATGTGTATAACAGAGTTGTGTTTTATTACTAGATTATATATAGTAATACTGTATGTATATTTTATATAACAGAGCTTTATAGGGTGTTCTATTCCGGTAAGATTACATATTGCAATGGTTATTATTACCATATCTACTTGTGAGCTAAACTAGTCTCTATATTCAATAGATTGGTCATAAGGAAACAAGCAATGATAAGGTGAAAGTGATTCCATTGAATGATTGAACACCATTGTTCGTATTTCACACATTAGAGATTAGGGAATAAGCATGATACTCTGTTCATTAACTAAGGTGGTATAACTCATATCCAATGAAAGATGGAACAAAGGTACTTGGGTTACTAAATATGCCAATTTGTTCGAGTTGAGGGCGGTGATAGCTTGTTGAACCTATGGCATAGGTGAATAAGAGATAGCGACATGACTGCACACTGACAAAGGCATTATATCATATACATGTAGAGATAGTACTTTCCATAAGCTAATGAACAATGTTCGTAATTATATATGTGCTTACTTGATCATTATACACTATCACTAGCTAATCGAATGGGCTGAATAGAGTAAACAAGACACCGTATCATATTAGCTTCACCATATCAATTCGAGCAAGTATACTATGAGCCAAACCCATACCAATATATGAGATATAAGTATAATCATAATCAATGAGATCAGTTTCATCTGCACTAGTTTCACCACTTGTAATGACTGAACCGTTACTTGTTCACAATGGATACGACTTGATTACCTCATTATGTAGCGTATCATATTGGTTTCATAGTATGTAAGACCACCTATCAAGTATAGGTAATGTATAGAAATCAATACCACTAAGCTTAGAGCATACGATTCACATAGATTATGGATATGCTTAGTTCTCCTAATATGTCCAATATTCGTTAATATTGAACACTCATATCACTAATTACAAACACCAATAAGATCTATCCTATTAGTCTATATTACGAATAACACGATAAGGTAACAGAACAAACACGATCAATCAAAGCGTACAAATGAATATAACCCATTGTTTACGTGATTACCTATGATAGGGTACTTATACTAGTATCATTGTTGCTTTCATTACATATATAACCCAATTAGTTAGGTAAACTCGCATGGAACTCTTCTCAGTGAATGCTCTATGAGATTTGAGAATCATATTTATTACGTAAATACAAGTGGTGTGATAGAACTAATTGTTATAACGCTATATCACAAACAAGACTCTTATCACTATTTATCCATGCCAACTTATGGTGATAGCTATGGTTTTGTTACTACGTGAAGTAAAGCAAGTGTGTTAGCTGAGTGTAATAAGAGCTCGAATAAGGTTAGTCATTACAAAGCTAGGATCTAGCTCAATATAAGCATTCTTCATGATAGCTTTATCACCATGTATCCTTGTTAAATGGTTGTAACTATGCTATCTCAATCATGATTACTGGAAGAAAACTAGCTTCATTATACTAATCACTGTTATTATGAAGATCATTGGAACACCGTAATCTCATGACTGCAATGGTTATTCTACTCCTCCATCTTCAGTATGACTAGTATAATGACAACCATATCAATAGGTGAAGAAAGGCTAACACATATTTAACACGATTAAGTTAAGAAATATGTGTATTGGAACCATACATATGATAGATAGGTTGCTTGGTTATCAGCTTAATCACTTACATGATATAAGGTATGTAAGAGATATAATGGGAATACCCAGCTCTTACTAACTAGTTATGCGTAAACATATGACCAATATGTTATGATACTCGATCTAATTAGGTTTTTCAATTTCTGTTTAAAAGGAAAAAAATCAAAATAAAAATTCACAACTAAACCAAGTCAAAAATACCAATTTCCAAAAAAAACCCTTTCTCCAACTTAACACACATGCAGCTACATTGCCTGTCTATACCATCATCGCCGATTGCTTCTTTACACATTAATCTTGAAAACAGATGCTTTTATAGGAGCATGGAAGGTTTATCTAATTTAAAATGTAAAAATATTGGAGGAATTTCCTTGAGTGTCAAAATTGGCTAGAATTTGAGTAAAAAAATTTAAGATATCTTAACATAACAGTGTTTGAATCATGATTTTGATAATGGAAATAGAATCAACACTATCAAAAATCTCCAAAGCCCCCAAACTTTAAATATTAAAGTTTGATAATTATAACTTGAATTTACAAAAATCTCTACCAAATTTTCTTAAAATCTTAAGAAAATTTCCATAATTTCCAAAAATATATACTCAAAAAAGGCATGGTGCTTTTACCGGCTCCGGTGGAGGGCGGCGGCCTTTCTACGACGACATGATAAATGAAACCAAAAGTAAATGAAACCAAAAGTAAACAACGAATTTTTGGGATTCTCATTGTATTAAGATCGATATAAGATCGTTTTTCCACCCTGAAATGACAGAAGAACTTGATCTTTGTTTGATTAGTTAAGGATTAAATGCACATTCAGCTGGCGTAGCTGAGAACCTTCCAGACGTATCGTTACAGTAATCGTAAGTTATGTAGTTTTTGCGAACCCAATCAAGTTTACTGAGTTGCTGTTGATTTAGGCTTCCAAATTGAGTTGAGTTGAGTTGCTGTTGATTTACAAAAATCTCTACCAAATTTTCTTAAAATCTTAAGAAAAATTCCATAATTTTCAAAAATATATACTCAAAAAAGGCATGGTGCTTTTACCGGCTCCGATGGAGGGCGGCGGCCTTTCTACGACGACATGATAAATAAAACCAAAAGTAAACAACGAATTTTTGGGATTCCCATTGTATTAAGATCGATATAAGATCGTTTTTCCACCCTGAAATGACAGAAGAACTTGTTCTTTGTTTGATTAGTTAAGGATTAAATGCACATTCAGCTGGCGTAGCTGAGAACCTTCCAGACGTATCGTTACAGTAATCGTAAGTTATGTAGTTTTTGCGAACCCAGTCAAGTTTACTGAGTTGCTCCCACCAATTGTTGGCACAGGGAGGAGATGAATTAGATGGAGGGCTGCATGCATTCACTTCAAAGGATTGGTAAGAGGCCACAAACGGAGCTTGACTCCAATCTATTTTAACTCTTCCTCCGTCAGTGGCCCAGTTTTCCCCGTTCCAAAGGCTGGCGAGAATCCTCATGGCTCCACTATTCGGATATGGGATACCCGCAGCTTCTTCATTGTTCTTGAACACCCTTATGGGGATAGAATCAACCCAAAATCTGGTCACAGTATGCAAAATATATATATTACAATACAAACAAATACTACAAATATAATTCAGTATATATCCACAACTTCTGTCGTTTCTGTTTCAGTTATGGGGAAGAAGCGCTTACACAATTTGTTTCTGGTTCCAGAGAATTGAATAGTTATGGAAGCCGGCCGTGGGATCAAACCAGAGATTCAATCTTTGTTCTCTACTCCCAACGCCATTCGCAAAGACGTTGGTTTGTAGAGTGTACGGCTTTCCCAGCAGATTTCCCAGAAATTCGAAGTCAAGCTCATCGTGCGAAGCCGACGCGTCAGACGACATCTGGATGAAAATTACCAACGTTAATATAATGAAGTTTTAATTATCTATGTCGAGATTTGGCTTGAAGTACTGTAAATTGATAATGAATCTTCTCGTGTCCAAATAGCTACTTACATAATAGGAGGTGACTGTTCCTGCCGAGTTTCCAGACACCAGCTTAATACTCATGCTCAAGCTGCCGAAGAGGAATTCGTTTTTGGACTGAAAACCAGAACCTAGTGAAACAACTAAAATTATTATTACAATTCTCAGCATTCAATATATGTCCATAAAAAAGAAATATTGTGAAATATTGTACCTGAGTTTTTATCCATAGTGAGCTGCGCTGTTTGGCCATTATTCAACAATTGAACGGTTCCCCATGAAATATCGAAATTGTTGTTGAAGCTGGAGGATTCTACACAAGATAGAATCAGAATCAGCATTGAACTTATGTATACTAATTCTCGCCAATTGATTCCAAATCCTAAAAGCTTTGAGCAGCGCTTCATTGCTGATGATGATGGTATTAAAAGGCAGGAATTGTCGAAGTTGGTTGCTTTTTTTTAGCAACAGGGTACTGCACATCCGACAAACAAGCTGAAATGATGATGAGTGAATCCCCTGCCCTGTAAATATATGGTGCAGAATCAAACTAGGAAACCTTGAGCGGCTCTCATAATCAATGCGAGAGAAGAATAATCAAAATAAAGCTATCAGTCCACTCCATACTGATTCCATTAATCCTATGTTTGTTCAAATGATACGCAAGAGCCTTGTAAAGTATTACCTTCCGCAGTACGGTAGCTAAAATAGGAAGAAGCTTCACAAGCCGGTAATGCAACCCTAAATTTCAAACATTTTTGAGTGGTAATACACTTTAGCTTATCAAATTTCACTGAGATAGTTGTGATACGTTCTCATTAAAGTCGGCCTTAGTTAATTCATAAATTTAAATTTTTGGTATATTTGACTTACTATTCTAAAATACACTCTTATTTTAATATACACTCTTGTTATACCAGATCATTCCAATAATTACCAATTCACCATTAAAAAAGAAAAAAGAAAAAAACCCTTCTACTATGTTCAATGGGTTAATTGTAAAAATGTACTTAAATCCGAAGGATGTTTCTGCATATCCGTGGGATGACGTTTTTAATAAGTTAGTTAACGGTAAATTTGTGAAAAAATCAAAAGATGTTGTCAACGTTGGATAGAGGATGACATTCCTAATAAACTGATCAACGTGTTTTCCTTTCCGAAAATTTGATTGAAACATCAGCTGGCAGCGAAGTAACACAAACTTTCAATGAACTGCAACTTAATAATTATGAAGCTATGAGTTCGATAATGAATCAAGTCCATCAAATTTATGCTATGCTTTCTGTTGTCTGATAGTGGCTTTTAACAGCTTTGATTAGACGCCTACTTTTCATTATAATACCATTAATCAGCCATTTGATCAAATTCGCACGGTTGTCCAAGATGTAACTTTTCTTTTGGTTCTAGAGAATCGGTGTTAATCCTTTTCAGAAGCGTGCAAGACTGAAACTTTCTAATTTTTTTGCATTCCAGTGCTGGCAAGTTACAAGACTGAAACATTCTAATTTTTTTAGGGTGATCTGCGTTCCAGTGTTGGCAAGTACGTGATAGGTTTCTGTTTATTATTTGCGTGAAAATTGGATTGACTTAAAATTATTTCCTGTTAGCGTGAAATCTCGTACTAACATGAAATTATTTCTGATTAGCGTGAACTCTTGGATTAAGTTGAAATTATTTGCGATTAGCGTGAAATCTTGGATTGACTCAAAATTATTTCGGTGCATCTGTGTGTTATTTCAAATGCGTGTATAACTAAAACAGGCCAAACTTTTTTTCAGGTTTAGGATAGTATTTTCAGATTTAGATAGATATCTGTTATTAAGACTGTTTATCTTTTCGTTGACATACTTTGCATTTAGATGGCCAACAGGGTTTGAGCAGGTTGAAATCTAATTTTTGTATCTTTGATGTCTAATTTTTGATGCCTGGTTTTAAATTAATAGAAAATGAGAAAGATCTACTTAAAGTTACCAAAAAAAAGAATATAGTTATATGAATTAAGTGGTGGGTTTGGTATGAAAACATTTAAAAGAGGATAATATATTTTATTGTTAATTAAATAGTAATTTTATTTTAATATGCGAAAAAATAAATATATGAATTAAATTTCTATATATTGATTTTTTTTAATCATAAATATATTTTATAGTGTAAAAATTAAAAATAATTAATCAAAATTATTATTAATTAAAAAATTAATGTACGACATATATATATATATATATATTAAAAAAATATTTATTAAATTTTTTAATCTTCTCACATTATTATATAGATTCTTAACTTATAAATGAGCCAATAATATAATAGGATAATATTACATGTTTACAAAATCATAATTCAATAATATTACATGTTTACAAAATCATAATTCATATTGATTTGAGACATGTTCATTATATATATTAAAAAAAAAAAATCACTTTAATTAAAAGTACATAAATCATATAATCATACTGGTTGGTTCAAACGCATCGAGACAATGTTTCATTGCATGTGATTATTACCAAAAGATATTTTACTATTTTATATGATGGATCATAGAAACGTAAATTCTAAAAACAAATCTCAACCTTTAATCTAGGACTAGTATTAGGAATATTTTAAAATATTCTATCTAGTTTAAATCTTTAGCATTTATCTAATAATTATTGATAATTAAATTAAAAAATCTTATGCCACAAAATATTATGTAGAGATTAAATCTTAACATCCAACTAATAATTATTAATAATTAAATTAAAATTTTAAAAACCCTATTTTAAATAAACCTTTTTATTAACAAAATTAATTCAAATAATATAATAAAAATAAAATGTAAAAAATATCTTTCTATCTCTCATAAAATTGTGTTTATTAAATTTGATTAAATTTTAGCTCTTTGTTTTTTTAATTTTTTCCAAAGGTTATAAAATTATCAAAAATTATTATATTAGAATAAATTTTCTGAAAATTAAAAATATTTTTAAAATCCTGTTTTTTTTCTTAAAAGTTTGGTAGTATTTTTTATTTTTTCCTTTTTTATTTTTATTTTTACTCTCTTCAAAATATTTTTAAAATCTTATTTTTTGATTGGCTAAAATTGTTAGAAATAACAAATATTTCAAAAGTTTTATAAAAGTATCAAAAGTTATTGTATTAAAATAAATTTTTGCAAGATTAATTTTTTTTTTTACAATCTTGTTTTTTGATTGGTTAGAATTGTGAGAAATAAAAAATAGATATAAAATATAGATTTGAAAAAATACATAAATTTGACACTTACAATATGTACCATTTCTTTTATTACAATGTACCATAGATCTTACTTACAAACCTTATTTTTATTTTATATTTTCTTTTTTTTTTAAAAGTTTTTTTTTTAATGAATTTATATTATATTAATCTATTTTTATTATTGAATGGACTTGTTTCAATCATTTTTCTCAATATTTTTTTACCTATATTATATGCTTTTATGATTCAATTTTAAATGAAGCTGTAATATAAAAAAGTCAACACTACCATAAATATGATTTTCTCTTTTTAATTATAACTTAAAAAGATAAAATAAAAAGTTAAATTTTAGGGATTTTGTGTAATTAATTTATTTGTTTAGTATATTGAACATTGTAATTACATGGAATGTGTTCCTAGGATGGGTTTGGTTTGGCAGATTTGACCAATTAAATTTGGTATGTTTGTATTTTCCTCTTCCTCCCTCCAAATAAAATTTGACACTTACACTCAATTGTCATGGAATAAGATTCTAATATCTAAACTTTGAGATATTTTGATTTTTCATTGGTTTTTAAATTAATTTATCATAAAACTAGCAATTGCACCATATGTTGCAAAGGAAATGCCCTAAGGTGAGAGTGTAGAAAAGACAACATGAAATAGAGATATTTCATTAAAACATATTACAAAACCTGAGACTAACAAATCATTCACAAAGAAAGGAAAATATTTAGACAAAAACAGTGGCGAAGATGGCTCATCATTATAGTTATCTTGGCTATGTACTCATTTATTGCAGTGATTACGTAGTTGTTTACCATCGATGAGAGAATAACATGTACTCATAATAATTCAAAATCAATCCACCAAAAGTGATAATCTCCAAGCCTCTCACACCAAGAATAAACCTCCCCGGACTCACCAAATCTTGTCCAAAACAACGACTTTTTCCACACAGTAAAAACATGAAGTGAACTTAGAAGATGAAAATCCATAGGCTAAACATAGATGGAGTAAAATTGCATAGTTAAGGAGCATTAAGGTCAGAGGAGAAAATTATGAGTTTTAGGACCATGCAATTAAGGAAAATAATGACAGTGGATAGTGATCATTGCAATGTTCAGTGGATAGGGATCATTTCCATAGTTCTTCATTTGTGCGACAGTGATCATTTCAATGTTCAGTGGACAAGGATCATTGCCATAGTTCTTCAATTCAAAGAATGAATGATCATGTGCAATTTCAAATTAAAAATAAAAAATAAAAATTCAGATTAACATTTCATATTTGGTAGTACCTCAGTTTCAATGGAAACACAGTCTTGGAACTACCTCAATTCAATGCTATTACATAACCACAACAACCTCATTTGGTAATTCCATAGTAGTATAAGTCTCATTGCTATAACTTTGATGTTTTAATAGTATATACATTCCGGTGTCACAGTTAAATCTGAGAAATAGAGTCTCGGTAATATGACAAGTTCTCAAATAATACCACACCTTCGATGAGATACCACATTGACAAAAATTCGGATATGTCACAAGGAGGATTAAAGTGACAAAAGGTCTGTTGGATCACAAGACTGACCACAGTGAAAAGGGTCTTACTGATTCGGTGTCATCACAGTTCATTGAGAAGGATTCCATTTTAGTTTGGTGTTATCAAATTGACCTTCGTACAGAGATAATGTCTCAGTAACATGGATACAGTCTCGATTCCTCTACAAAAGCTGACAATAAATCACAAAATTTCAGAAATTACAATCATATGTATAAGTGTCATTATAACAAGTTTTTGGCTATGAACCCACAATCCAATAAGCACAAATTTTCGACAAATTTTCGATGATGGCCCTGATATACCTTCTTGATCCTTTGGCGTTGAGTTCCAATTATCAACAACATCAAAACCGATCAAATTTTGTAATGTTGAGAATATGAATTTGCTATACTGCCCTCATGTTTTCTAATGCTTCTCTTAGATATACCATTGACAACATCTACATAGTGCTTTTCAGAATTCCTGCGATCACCTGTTGTAGGAAAATGAGCCAGACCATGATCACCTGCAGGGAAGAGAAATACTCTCAGCCTTGAAGATACTTCACCCGAGCCTTCCAGGTGTCTCTCATATTCATCCATCATATTTTCAAGATCCTAATCACAAGAGACAGACACCAAAGCATCGAGATCTTGATCTGGCAATTTATACTTCAGCAACAGATCCTGGCCATATGTCTGCATCATCTTCTGCATGAGCTCTGTAAAGCCAATACCTCTGTGGGCTATGACAATACGAGTCTCACCCCCCACATACCTGAGGGCACCATCACTTGGTCTTGGAAGAACTTTGCCACCAAAACTACACATAGCAGAAAAAGATTTACTAAAGGTATAGGTGTATGGAGAGTGGTAAGAGATTGAAAATTTGTACTCTGAGATCAAATGTAAAAAACAAACAGAGTCATCAAGATGTATGGCGAGCTTTGGCATAAGCAGTTATTCCAGTTTATAAAAACCTCTAAACATCAAAAGGACATTTTCAGAAATAGGAAACCTTGAATCCATGCTAGAAATGACAGCATTGGGCTATCATCCCACCTGCAGAAAATTATCATAACTGAGAACAACATTCACCCAAACCAGACAAAGGAGGAAATACAAAGATGAAACAAGTTAGAAAGTCCTTAAGAGTCTTAATGCAACCATCCATTCAAAGGAAACCATGTGATATTTTGAACTTCCATATTGTTCATGCAGATTAAAAACTTGGTACATGACAAAAAATCATTTCCTACCCAGTCATATTTCATTTGCCGCAAGCTTAAGGAAAACAAAAACCTCTATGAGAATAAATTGGACTGGTATATGTTCCCCCACAAAGACATCTATTAGTTCATATACTGAATGAGAATGCAATGTGTCTACCATGTATCAATGGACAGTGACACACACTATCTGTAATAGTATTGTTTACTGAGACAAGATTTTATTTTTATTTGATGCTACTTAAAGAATCAGGGATAATTTTAGGGGCGAATTTTAGCCCAAAGGCGAAATTTAAGGGATTTTAGATTTTAAAGGGGCGAATTTTTTATATAAAACCTATTTTGTATAGTTTTACATAATTAGCCCCAAAATTATTTTAAAAATAATTAATTATTATACTTTAGCCAAAAAAAAATAAAGGCGGATAAAAACTGAAAACTGGATTCGCCTCCGCATTTACTAGTCTGCAGGGGTTTGGATTGTATTCGCCCCCGATTTACTATATTCCAGGGTTTTGCAACGACTTTCGCCCCCAATATCCAGTATGGCTGCAGGTAAAACTTGCCCCAATATCTCGTATGGCACGGTCACGGTTGCTTCTGTGTTGGGTGGGCTGCATATGTCGACATAATGGTGGAGCAGAAAGTCTGTGAGACAACGAGTTTTCGATATAATTACTATGACATTTACAGTGCATTGATTTCATCAAAACTGTGTTTGTATCATTTTCTCGGTAGGTATTGCGCTTTCTGCGAAGGCGCTGGACACACACGTTGCTCTTGGGCTTGTTTGTTTCATTTTTCAATGTTTTATTTGGAATATTAATCTCTAGCATGCGATGTATACATAATCTGCCCATGGTTCTGCCATGAATCCTGCCTTTGTGCAATGGGTTCATAGCTTTTATTTGTGCAGAAGGTAAAATCAGCGTCTCTTTGCTTGAAAGTTCTTCCTCTGAAAAATGGAGGATTTTCCAATCATGAGGCCGACATTAGGGTTTTTGTAAACCACTATTTGACCTATGATGTTTTCTTTCCTGAAATGTACTCATTGCTTTCAGTTTATTTATTGCCGGTATTTTGCCACTTCTTTTTACATGTATTTAGAATTCTGTTTTTGCAAATGTACTGAATATGTTCGTTATTTGGGTCTTCAATTTTCTTGGGTTTACTCTGTTAATAGTTTAAGGGTGCTGCTCTTCTTCGTTTATAGGCTAATCTCCGTACAACAAAAACAAGGCCTTGCTTAATCTCCGTACAACATATTTAGAAAGATAGCAATCAATCAGAAGTGAGCAAGTTGTCGGAGAAACTTCATGGAGAGAGAGACGAATGCATTTCCGCTGTCATGGAGCTAGAGCCGGGCAAATATATGGAACAAATCAAGCAAATTGGGGTTGTTGATGGTATGTATTGATTATAAAATTTAGATGGTTGTATTGGAATATGATGTTTGGACAAATTCAAAGGTAAATCCGGACCAATAGGAATAAATTGAGTTTAGGTTGATATATATAAAAGACCAGATTGTCATTGCCTTGGTCTTCATGTTCTTCATTGATTTTTGGCTTTGCCCTTTTCATTTTGTTTCGATGTTACTAAGATATTAAGTATATAATGGATGCATCATATGCACATAGTTCTGCTCTGAATCCTGCCTCTGTGCAATTGGTCAATAGCTTTTATTTGTGCAAAAAGCAAAGTCTGGTGCCTCTCTGCTTGAAAGTTCTCCCTACTGTACAATGGAGGATTTTCCAATCACGAGGTCTACATCATAATTTTCCACATCTCAATTTGACCTATGGTGTCTTATGCTGTGAGACAGTCATTAGTTTCAGTTGATTTATTGCTGGTATTCTGTTAATATCTTTTTCCATGAATTCAAATATCTTGTTTTTAACTATACTAAGCTTGTTCGTTATCAGGGATTTCCTTTTTCAAGGGTTTATACTATTGATGATTTAAGGGTACTAAACTCTTTGTTGCTTGTATCAACAGGGCAAAGGTTGATGCCTAATGGATTTAGCAGCAAAACCTCTTGCAGTTTGACTAATTTTTCAGCACTCCAAATTTCCAAATGTTTGCATTTTGAGATTTGGCAAATTTGCAGGCTCTAGGGTTTGCTTTTGTTGAGTCTTGCATTGCACCCAATTGCTCTCAAGCTCAAGCACACTATTTCCACATAAATCTCCAGAAAACCTTCTAGTCAACTTAACCATGTCACTCCCTTGTCACTCCCTTCACTGCCCGGAAGAAATTTCGTTTAGTAGCCCTTTGGAATTCTTCTTACTTTCAGCGCTCTTCAATGTGTGGAGAAGCAATCCAATATTGCAGCTGGCTTTAAGTATCAACCTAGTAAAGTCACATGTTGATCTATTTCGTTTAGTAGCCCCTTGGGATTCTTCCTACTGTCAGTGCTCTTCAATGTGTGTAGAAGGAATCCAATTTTGCAGCTTGCTTTAAGTATCAACCTAGCAAAGTCACATGTTGAGCTAAGTTTGGGTTTGCTGCAGGAAGAGAGCCATCTCTTGGGCTGTATTTATCCGGAAGAGAGTCGGGGAGTTTGGGTTTGCTGCTGGAAGAGAGCCATCTCTTAGGGCTGTATTTATCCGGAAGAGAGTCGGGGTATTGCCATTGAGGATGAAATCTTCTTCATTTATTACCCAGTCATAGATCTGGAATTTCGTGCATCATTTGTTGAAGTAAATTTCGTGGGAGATTGTAATGTTATTGCTGTGGAAACGAAGAAAGAATGTGCTTTTTTGATGACCAAGTTCCTCTACATTTTATGCATTGTGTTTTTAGTTGAATGATTGTGTAGTGCTTATGTTGAGAAATCTAGGGCATTATATTTCTCTAATATCTCGACATTTACTAGTGAGTGAATATTTATGTATGCTTATTAGTTTTTCCTTTACTCGTTTATATTATTTTTCATCAAAATAAATGTCAAACCATAAAAATCACAAGGAGGGAACAAGGATATTTACATTAACAATACATGAACAAGGATATTTGACATTAACATGAACAAGGATATTTACATTAACAATACATGAAAATACAAAAATGCCCCAGTCATACATTTAAGTGCAGGAGATTCTTGATTTGTAATACATTTGTCCAAAGACATGCTGATAGCTTGATATATTCAGCCTGATATAGAGGAAAGTTAAACCTTCTGTTTCATTGTAGTATATGCAAAGGTTCAACAATGTACTAAACGATGGGTAAAGCATTTAAGTTTAGAGATGAACTGCCTTTTAAAAAATTGGAAGAAGAGTTTGCATACTCGTTGTCTTCATCCAGTCCTTTTGAACTAGAAAAAGCTGCAGCCAAACTGGACAATGGTATAATACACACACATATATATTAGTGTTTTTCTGCAGCCTGAGATAGTCTCGTATCCAAAATTCCCTATTCTTGCCCACCCTATTCTATTCTCTGTCGGCTTCGAAGGAATATTTCCTTGCAAACTGAAACAATGAAAAAATACTATAGATATACAAAACAGATTAGAAATGCTCTAAGGTTTTAGTCCCACTTGAGTCCCCATTGTTGCTTTTGTTGAGTGAATTTACATGTCAAATTGTTCCACAGGGTTGATTTCACTTGTAGGATCCTCCACTTTTGGTTTTGGAGTGTTAGATGCACAAATCCTCATCCCTGGCCAGGGGAAAGTTGCAAAATGAGGAGTCCTCAACAATTTAGAAGTTGACGGGGTAGGAGATGAAACCATCTCCTATGGGAGGTAGAGGTGACTCGAGATTCTACTAACTAGGGATTTTAGAGAACCAATCTGAAACTCTAGCTTCAATCTGCATGAAGTTGGTGATCTCCTTCATTTCCTTAAGGTTCTGTAGTCAGGGTGTATTTTCCATTGCACATGGACCTTTGCCCTATTTTTGGCTTCTAATGTACTTTCACAATCCTCTTGCTATTGATTGCAGTAAATGGTGAAATTCATCACACATCATTGGGTTTGAACAACCTCAAGCTCACAACACTTAACCCCTTGTTGAACCTCTCAAAATTCATACAAGTTGCATCATTTATGCCTACAATGATAGTGGCCTATTTTTACTGAAGAGAAAGACAAGTTCCAGACTGGGTTACCCCTCACCTTAGCACCGCAAAGAGTTGCCTTGGGATTTAACAAAATTCCACCACATTATTCTTAGAGTAGAATACCCTTGCTTGCTACTAGTGTTAGAATGCTGTGCAGGTCGAGAATAGGGGTGAAATCAATGGCATTGAGTCCTTCCAGAATTGACATAAAAATAAACCCACATACATTTTCCAATTCAACCATTGTATTGAACATAAGCTCACATGTCGATGAGAGAGTAGTATGGACTCTGGAGTAATGGGTGTTGGTGGAGACTTAACTCCCCATCTCTTGGAGCTTGCATGAGAGGGCACTTGTTGTTGTATGAACCCCTAGTTTAAGGGTGCTGCTCTTCTTCGTTTATAGGGTAATCTCCGTACAACAAAAACAAGGCCTTGCTTAATCTCCGTACAACATATTTAGAAAGATAGCAATCAATCAGAAGTGAGCAAGTTGTCGGAGAAACTTCATGGAGAGAGAGACGAATGCATTTCCGCTGTCATGGAGCTAGAGCCGGGCAAATATATGGAACAAATCAAGCAAATTAGGGTTGTTGATGGTATGTATTGATTATAAAATTTAGATGGTTGTATTGGAATATGATGTTTGGACAAATTCAAAGGTAAATCCGGACCAATAGGAATAAATTGAGTTTAGGTTGATATATATAAAAGACCAGATTGTCATTGCCTTGGTCTTCATGTTCTTCATTGATTTTTGGCTTTGCCCTTTTCATTTTGTTTCGATGTTACTAAGATATTAAGTATATAATGGATGCATCATATGCACATAGTTCTGCTGTGAATCCTGCCTCTGTGCAATTTGTCAATAGCTTTTATTTGTGCAAAAAGCAAAGTCTGGTGCCTCTCTGCTTGAAAGTTCTCCCTACTGTACAATGGAGGATTTTCCAATCAAGAGGTCTACATCATAATTTTCCACATCTCAATTTGACCTATGGTGTCTTATGCTGTGAGACAGTCATTAGTTTCAGTGGATTTATTGCTGGTATTCTGTTAATATCTTTTTCCATGAATTCAAATATTCACTTTCTTTTAACTATATTAAGCTTGTTCGCTATCGTGGATTTCCTTTTTTTCAAGGGTTTATACTATCGATGATTTAAGGGTACTAAACTCTTGCTGTTTGTATCAACAGGGCAAAGGTTGATGCCTAATGGATTTAGCAGCAAAACCTCTTGCAGTTTGACTAATTTTTCAGCACTCCAAATTTCCAAATGTTTGCATTTTGAGATTTGGCAAATTTGCAGGCTCTAGGGTTTGCTTTTGTTGAGTCTTTCATTGCACCCAATTGCTCTCAAGCTCAAGCACACTATTTCCACATAAATCTCCAGAAAACCTTCTAGTCAACTTAACTATGTCACTCCCTTGTCACTCCCTTCACTGCCCGGAAGAAATTTCGTTTAGTAGCCCTTTGGAATTCTTCTTACTTTCAGCGCTCTTCAATGTGTGGAGAAGGAATCCAATATTGCAGCTGGCTTTAAGTATCAACCTAGTAAAGTCACATGTTGAGCTATTTCGTGTAGTAGCCCCTTGGGATTCTTCCTACTGTCAGTGCTCTTCAATGTGTGTAGAAGGAATCCAATTTTGCAGCTTGCTTTAAGTATCAACCTAGCAAAGTCACATGTTGAGCTAAGTTTGGGTTTGCTGCAGGAAGAGAGCCATCTCTTGGGCTGTATTTATCCGGAAGAGAGTCGGGGAGTTTGGGTTTGCTGCTGGAAGAGAGCCATCTCTTAGGGCTGTATTTATCCGGAAGAGAGTCGGGGTATTGCCATTGAGGATGAAATCTTCTTCATTTATTACCCAGTCATAGATCTGGAATTTCGTGCATCATTTGTTGAAGTAAATTTCGCGGGAGATTGTAATGTTATTGATGTGGAAACGAAGAAAGAATGTGCTTTTTTGATGACCAAGTTCCTCTACATTTTATGCATTGTGTTTTTAGTTGAATGATTGTGTAGTGCTTATGTTGAGAAATCTAGGGCATTATATTTCTCTAATATCTTGACATTTACTATACAGTGAATATTTACAAAGTGCTTATTAGTTTTGATAGTTTTTCCTTTACTCGTTTATATTATTTTCATCAAAATAAAATGTCAAACCATAAAATCACAAGGAGGGAACAAGGATATTTACATTAACAATACATGAACAAGGATATTTTACATTAACATGAACAAGGATATTATTAACACATGAAAATACAAAAATGCCTCAAACTATACATTTGGCGGTGGAGATTCTTGATTTGTAATACATTTGTCCAAAGAGATGCCTGAAAGTTCGATATATTCAAATTTCGATATGAGGAAAGTTAAACTCTTCTGCTTTCATTATAGTATATGCAAAGGTTCAACAATGTACTAAACGATGGGTAAAGCATTTAAGTTTAGAGATGTACTCGCTTTAAAAATTGGAAGAGGAGTTAAATTCTGCTGTCTTCATCCAAATTCTTTGAACTAGAAAAGCCAGTACTAACTCGACAATGGTATAATACACACACTTATATATATTAGTGTTTTTTTGCAGCCCGAGATAGTCTCATATCCAAAATTCCCTATTCTTGACCACCCTATTCTATTCTCTGTCGGTTTCGAAGGAATATTTCCTTGAAAAATGAAACAATGACAAAATACTATAGATATAAAAAATAGATTAGAAATGCTCTCAATTTTTAGTCCCACTTGAGTCTCCATTTTTTCTTTTTTTTCAGTGCATTTACATGTCAACTTGTTCCACAGGGTTGATTTCACTTGTAGGATCGTCTAGTTTTGGTTTTGGAGTATTAGATGCACAAATCCTCATCCGTGGCCATGGGAAAGTTGAAAAGTGAGGAGTCCTCAACAATTTAGAATTTGACGGGGTAGGAGATGAAGCCATCTCCTATGGGAGGTAGAGGTGACTCGAGATTCTACTAACTAGGGATTTTAGAGAACCAATCTGAAACTCTAGCTTCAATCTGCATGAAGTTGGTGATCTCCTTCATTTCCTTAAGGTTATGTAGTCAGGGTGTAGTTTCCATTGCACATCAATCGTTGGCCTATTTTTGGCTTCTAATGTACTGTCACAATCCTCTTGCTATTGATTGCAGTAAATGGTGAAATTCATCACACATCATTGGGTTTGAACAACCTCAAGCTCACAACACTTAACCCCTTGTTGAACGTCTCAAAATTCATACAAGTTGCATCATTTATGCCTACAATGATAGTGGCCCATTTTTACTGAAGAGAAAGACAAGTTCCAGACTGGGTTACCCCTCACCTTAGCACTGCAAAGAGTTGCCTTGGGATTTAACAAAATTTCACCACATAATTCTTAGAGCATAATACCCTTGCTTGCTACTAGTGTTAGAATGCTGTGCAGCTCGAGAATAGGGGTGAAATCAATGGCATTGAGTCCTTCCAGAATTGACATAAAAATAAACCCACATACATTTTCCAATTCAACCATTGTATTGAACATAAGCTCACATGTCGATGAGAGAGTAGTATGGACTCTGGAGTAATGGGTGTTGGTGGAGACTTAACTCCCCATCTCTTGGAGCTTGCATGAGAGGGCACTTCTTGTTGTATGAACCCTATATATTTTGTAGCATGCCAGTTAGTGGAAACTGTTACTGCACAAGGCAAGTTGTTTATAAAGTTAACCTGCAGGATACTTTGACTAGAATAATTTCCTTTTGTAGGTCCTTAGCAGTCCCTCAGCTACTCTCTTCAGTTGCATCATGGCAATCCATGTGCAAATTGTGCTTCAGGAAGCTACAATAATATCACATTGTTGTATGAGCCCTGTATATTTTGCAGCATGCCAGTTAGTGAAAACTATTACTGCACAAGGCAAGCTGTTTAGAAAGTCAACCTGCAGGGTGCTTTCACTAGAATACTTTCCTTTTGTAGGTCCTTAGCAGTCCCTCAGCTGCTCTCTACAGTTGCATCATGGAAATCCATGAGCAAATTGTGCTTCTGGAAGCTACAATAAGATCATATTGTTGTATGAGCCCTGTATATTTTGTAGCATGCCAGTTAGTGAAAACTGTGACTGCACAAGGCAAGCTGTTTAGAAAGTCAACCTGCAGGGTACTTCGACTAGAATGATTTCCTTTTGTTGGCCCTTAGCAGTCACCTCAGCTGCTCTCTACAGCTGTAGAAGACAGAGCTCAATCCCTACCTAATATATCTTGCTGCTCTGCAATACATCACAACATCACATCTGCCAACAAGCATTCGCGTACCTTCAATACCGACCTTTGCAGTATCTGCAACACAACATTTGCCATTGCCATTGCCTTGCAACACAACTTTTTTATGAATCTTTAAAAACAACTCTTCAAGCAACACATCTTTTTCATGAATCTTTAACAACAACTCTTCAAGCAAATCAGCTCCACTATCATGTGCACAGAATATACCTCTGCAACATACTACCATCAACCAACAGCATAGCAATAAATGCGAGCAGAACAAATGCAAGCTACCTCCAACATGCCTCATACTCAGCTCCTTCATCTCCTGATCAACAACACCTACTCAGCACCAACCAAGCACTTCAACAACATACCTTGAAGTTTTGAACATCCCTTGACTTTGCAACATACATCAGCAACCTCTTACAAGCATGCTACCAACTTCAACTGTGCATACATTAACTGACCCTTTTCCATCACCCTTTGCTGCTCCATTGCCATCAATGACAACCATGCTAACACTTCTCCCTCCAAAGCTCAAGCCTAATGCAAGGCAACCCAAGGAGAAGTGCACACCCAGATCTAACTAGGATTAGCAGGGTAGCGTAGTAATCTCCGTCTCTAGTTTTTCTCCCGAGCATGTCGCCTAGTCACAATGGTAAAATTGAATGAGAATGATGGAAGGAAGGATTGGGAATTACACTAAACTCCCAACTTTAACATGCACGTGCTGCTTTTGACAAGTGGCACTACAAGAAACCCCTCTTTCCAGTTTAAGATAAACACATGCACTTTTGACTTTAATCTCATTTTAATAATGGCTTAGGCCCTAGGCTTAAGCCTCTCATCACTTAGCCCTTAGCTCCCCTTTCCAACTTGTGGTGTCCTAGCCCCCCATTTCTCTTGTTTGACTTGGTTTGCAGCAATAGTGTATTATTACTAATGTTAGTAGATAGCAGATAGCAGATAGCTCACTGTCGTAAAATCACAAGGCACTCTAGCCTCAAAACATATAAGCATAGGTCCATTGGCCCCTAAAATACCTAAAAACACATTGGCACACAGACCCAACACATCTTGGCTCAGTAGCCTAAAGTTTAAACATAATATGCCCAATATACATGGGGGTCCTCTTTTGGGTGTTACATTAATCTAGGAAACAGCACATGGAATCATAATAATTGGGAAGAAATCAACATGGAGTAATATATGCTAGCACATATGAGATGAAGTGTCTAGGTAGTATGCACTGTTATACCACTGCATAATGAATTTGAAGCATAAGTGTATGATGGAATGTGAAAGAGGAGCAGGCCTTGATTCGAGAAGCTGGAACATGAACCACATATAAGCAGCAACATTGCACTCAACAAAATGTGTCTCTATGGTAGTTACCCTAAAGGGGAAATGCTCACATTTCTACATTTTGCATTTGACGGAACTTTTACTGTTGTTGAGAAGTAAAGAGTCACCCCTTATTTTTATCAAAATAGAAGGCATGTTTTTGTACCATCTTGTAAACATCTGTCCAGTTTCCATTACAAATTTGAAATGTATGTTGTTTCATAAGAATGAGTTTGACACTTCTATATTTTGTTATATGTTTAAGAAGTTTTATTTACTGCAGATCAGAATGCAATTGTCGAGGCTTCTTAGATGTAGGTTTTCCTAGGTATATGATGTATCTTGGAAATTTGACTTTCATTCAAATTTGACTTGATGTGGTTCATGTTCCAGCTTATGGTGGTACCATGGTGTTATGTGGCACAGTGCTTATGAAAATGCTTCTTTGCCCAATATCTTGTGTTTTGCATTTTAGATTTAAAATGTGGCACATATGTTGGATATGTTTTTGATAACATGGACATATGGTGGTACCATATTGTGGTGTGGCACATAGATATTGGTACCATTTTATTCAGAAGGGGAAAGATAATGGCATGCATATAGGGTCCAGGATTCTGCGGTAGAGTAAATTTGTCTTTGCTTAAAATTGAACTCATTTAACCCCAATGCATTTTGAAGGAGGGTGATGAACATGTTGTAGTTGCAAGAGGGAAGTCTGCTTCATTTTACTCTTTTTTCAGATAGGAGATGCATCACACTTTAAACTTAACCTTGATTTGCAATCAAATGATATTTCTTATATTCCTTATCAGGTATGGGTCTATGGATTGTACCTTTCAGAAATTCTATTGTCAATATCTATGCATTCCTAGTAGTCCAAGAGATCATTTTAAAGTTTTGTTAGGTTAGTTCTTGTTGTAAATGCGTTTAAGGACTAATACAGTGGAAGCACAAGAGTTTTATGTGAAAGGCATACTGTCCAACTCAAATATGTACTTAAAGTCATTTATTTCATTCTTTTGTTTTCAGACTGGAGATACATCGTTTTTAAATGTGGCCTTGACATGAAATCAAAACAATATTTTTCCTATATTCCTTACAACAAAAATATCTGTAGATTCATCCTTGTGGAAATTGCACTGTTAATGTCTATGCATTGCATGTACTTTTAAGAGATTGTTTTTTAAGTTTTCAGGGGGTTAATTCTTCTACAGGGGATTGCAGTCACCTCAGCTGTTTCTCTGGTGTATTCCTTCATTTTATGTTTGTGATCAATCTTATCCATTTTTCCATATGACCCAAGTCTTAAGTTTTCATAATGAGTGGACATCAATGGGCTTTGGACTTGTGTTTTTAGTTGATATTCATGCAATTTTGATAAAATAGTAGCCCCAAATCCTTAAATGGTTGAAAACCATCATTTTGTTTTCCTGAATCATAAACAGAAATGTTGCATAAGAATACAAATGAAAAAGATTATTCTTATTCTATGTAGTTGGCATTGCCCATTCTCTTTACTAAAAAAATATTTCCATCTATAATGTGTGTTGCTTTCATTGGGAGGCTTCATGATTTTAGTTGCTAGATATTTACATCTTGGTTTTTGCAGTTTTCTAGTGTGATGCCTTGGAGTATGAGGCTTCTGCTTATTTTCTCTGCTACAGTGATGCTGAGTGCCTTTTATTGATCTACCCTTAATGATACTATAGATAACATATCATTGTATGATTTGATTGGTTGTGATTTGGATCCCCAAGACCCTTTTTCAATGACTCGTGTTCGACAATACTATTCTATGATCAGTCACTAAATATTGCAAGAGTAACTACTAAAAACATTTCCCTAAGATATAAAGGACATATTGCTACTATTGAGTAAGGGATGTTTTGGCTGAGTGGGATGAAACAATTTGAACTATGGTCATAATATTTTCACTAATTTGTTGTATGCAGAACCATCTGCACCATAAAATCTAAATGTTGTTTTCGATCTACTGATTTGATCGGATACTCCTTTAAAAAACTATGACTTATGACATTTACTTATAGATGGGTTTCAATGTTCGAGTTCATATGTATATGGCTGGAATTTCTCTCATCAGGATTGGTATTGGGAAGAGAAGGGTTTTTCAATGCATTATATATGTCGATACACAGTTGAGTATAGGGATATCATAGTAAAATGTGTTTGGATGTTTTTGTTAACAATCTATATTGAGTATGTCAAGCAGTGAGCTTGTTTTAACAGAGGACCATGAGTCAATAAAAGGACTGAATTGTGCATATACAAGGATATTTATGCTACTTGAAACTACCATAGACTCTATTGCTACATGTTTTTTTCAGAAATTATGTAAGAGTAAAGGTTTTGGGGCTTCTTTTCTAACTTGTGCTTCATGGTGAAATTATTTTTGACAATATATGTTGCAAGGTTCTAAATTACTTGATCCCATATGAAAACCATTAAACCTTTTGGATTGAAATCAGACAAGAGAATTGAGATCTGAATACTGAGAAATATTGTTGTTTTTCTCTGCTTGGGAAATCAAGAGTAACCACATAAGTTTTAATGGATCCCCCAGGGAAATTGTCACAGATCTTGAGTTGGGTTCCCATATTTGACAGAAAAAACAGAGGACCATACTTAGTATGATGATTGGTGGTTTTCAGCATTTGGCTGTATACATTTGGCCCAAAGATGAAATTGGTCCATAGGTTTTTCAGAAGCAGGATATGGATCTATCATTGAACTCAAAAATGTTAATTTTGAGTCTAGTATAGCTACATTGTTGAGCTATAAAGTCCTTAGATTTTGCAGTTGGGTGTTAATAATCATGAAGAGCAACAATTCATGTCAATGGATTAGCAGTTCTTCAGGAAGAGCTGGAAGGATATTAGAGGATATGGTGGCATGCATGATTTGGGTTATCTTGCTACTTGATTGGATTCTGGACCTTCTTCACCACCTGTGTCATAACAAGTCAATGGATATTTGAGGAAAGATATTTTATTTCCTTTCACTTTGTGGCATGATTTCAACATCTTCACCTTTTAGAATATAGTAAAATATTTTTCTTATTATAGATTTTTCTTGGAAAATAATTATTGAGAGTTAGGTGCAAATGCACAATGTTGTGTAGCATTAGTGTGATAAATATGGGATAGTGAAAAGCATAGTTTTGAAGATTAGTCTAAGTTGACTCGTACCTAATCAACTCAGTCAAGTTGATTGTTGGTTGAACGGCTAATTGTTGGTTCAATGGACAGAAGGTCTTGCAGGCACAAATACTAAAGGGAAAAATGGAGCCCATCATGGGGTACTCTTTGTAATTCTCCACCACTGCTACCTTTCCTCAAACTCCTCTTCAACCTCAATATCAGTGCTAGTAGTAGCATGACAAACAACACTACGCTTAGCAGAACTAGAAGAACACGTTTTCCAAACTACACGAGAACTACTTCCCTCACGAGTCACCATGTGCCATGCTTGGTCTCGGTGGTTCTCTTCCTTCTACTCTTGGTTCAATTACCATATCTTCATTGGAACCAACACTTCGAACTCCACTAGACAATGATTCACCATTTTGTAGTAGTGATTCGCCATTTGTACTGGTGATTCGCCATGATTTTACAGGATAATATAATCTCGTGAGAGATTCGCCAAAAAATTATATATACATATTATATTATTAATAAAATCGCCTTCCATTTTTCCTATGTATCATGGGGATTCGCCTATTTTTTATATATATAAATTTAGGGGGGTTCTTAAAATTATCCCTGTTAAAGATTCTCGGAGATTTAAGGAAATAGAAAAAAAACAATGAACTCAAACTACCCCACCAACCCAGAAATGATGAGAATATAACTTTATATACCTTTCTCTTTAGTCCCAGAGCATTTTCTAATTCTTCCCTTTGTCCAGTCTGTTCACAAGCAATAAAAGTTAAAACCTTTAAACACTGTGCATATAATGGAAAAATTAACAGCATGCAATTCCTCCATTTCTGCAATATAGTTGGGAACAGTACTGGCACTGCATGCATTCATGTGAGGTAAATCAACTATGTGAAAGAAGTATAAATATAATACCAGTTCTAAAAAACATCACCAATAAGCTAAATGTTTTAACAGGAAGAGTTGAAAAAGGACAGTTTCTGATTAGGATGAGAAAGAAGAGTCTTACAAATGGTACTCCTGAACACTATCTGAGTACAATAATTCAATTAACAAGTACATTGTAACTATGCTATTATAGGGCCAACAACTAGCAATAAAGAAAGAAAAAGTGCTTAACTGCACTTTCCATCTTCAACTTCAAACAACCTGCTAGAACTGTATGAAATTGAAGAATCTTTGATATGCAGTAACCAAGGACTGCACTAAAAGTAGTAGTCCTTGTAGAGTGTCAGTTTAGAGATAAGATGGAAAAATTCTTAATTCCAGTCAAGTTTGCTTTCATGCTCCAAAATACTAGATTTGATCTCCATTTGTAGATCTATTATTTGATCCTCTGCGAAATGATTCCACAGATCCAAAGGAAGAATCACACGGCAATCCAAATCCCAAGTTTCTGATCATTTCCCAGGATTGGGGCTGGAAAGGTTGATCAAATACTTTGCTTTCATCACAAAATATACCTTCTCTCATAGACTGCTGCATACTTCCACCAGATTGGTGCATGCCTCCACTAGATTGGTGCATGCTTCCACTAGATTGGTGCACACTTATACTACACTCACTGTGATTGTTGCCCACCATAACAACCTGATTGTAGAAAATATCTTCTGGTGTAATTCTGGAAAAATCTTCTTTTGGAAATCCAGGTTCTGTGATAAATTCAAGTGGATTATTACCACTAAAGGTCGTTCCATTGGTAGAAGCCCTGTTTTGTTGCACACTACTATCATACAAAGCCAATAGCTCATTTATATGCTGCTGAGTTTTAGCAGGCATAATAAAACTGCCAATATTAAGAGGATGAACGGTTTGGCTCCCCAGAGATGCTAACTGTCCTCCACTTTTTGATTCAGAAACACCTTTCTCTTGCAAATGAGGATGATCAGGTTGTCCCACAGATGTGTAGAATGTGGAAGCATTAGTTTCACATTCTAGTCTTTGAAATTCCATCCCTTGCACATCTGTTCTGTAAGGACAATTAGACTGATGAGCATTCCTTGAGTTCAGGTCCAAAAATCCATTTTTGCGCTCACAATGCTGGCACTGCTCATATGGGCATGTATAAATCTTCTGGTCTTGCATCAACAACTCTTCAGGTAGCTTCCTCTTTCTGGTCATACTAGCATCTTCTCCATTTCCAATAGAACAAAGGGTATCCTTTTCATCAGCCATGTTGAAGAAATCAAAGTCTTGTGCCTCGTCTCCTTGTCCTGCATTTTTTGGACATGCTGAATCAGGGACATCATCAACACCTTCCACATCATACTTACTGCTGCTACTGGATGTTAAAGTTAATCCATTTCCAAATCCTTCGGCACTTGTGAGAAGGCAAGTATTCAGATTTTGTTGCCGAGCCAATGCCTCCTCCTAGTTGACAACTGAAAGCCATGTTGCACTCTCCTTTACTGTCATCTTATCCTGCAAACATTTAGACTACCTCACAAGTTTGCGATTTTTTGCAATATCGGGAGACATGTGTTTGATTACAGCAGTGAGAACACCAACCTTCCAAGCCTTTTTCAGACCATGAGGCTTTTTATAAGGAAGGGCTTGTCCTTTAGGCAAACCCACCTGTTGCCACCAGTCCTCATTCCCAGTTTGCCACCATGGGGGAGGAACACCCTTTTCCAATGGGTATCTCCTCTTAGGAGGATCGCAGTGCTGCATTAAAGCAGACAGTAAAGAACCCAGAGTGGTATCCTGGAGTTCGTGAAGAGTATGAGGAGTTGAAATAATAATTGCATTAAACTCATCTTTCCTGGGTGCTGAGTGTTCTACTTGATATTTTGATATTGCAGTAGGACCATTTCTATCAAACCTAACCTTCTCCTTCCACCAGGCCCTGAGATTATCAGAAGCACCGCTCACCGGCTTCCCTTTCTCTGGAATTATACCATATACAAAACCTTGAGCCTTACAAACCTCCATCATCTTTAGTATGTACTTCAAAATACAATCCTATGCCCTCGACATCTTCTTTCTTCTCACTTGCTCTTAAGATTTCCTCTGCTTTGCATCATCAACGACATCATTTCCTTTCCGCTGCTCCTTCAAGCGTCGAAGCCTGATCTGATCCGATGCCTTCCAGAAGCTGTACACATCACATTTCTTGGTGGAAATAAAGTAATGAAGCCACTCAGGCGCCAGGTACTCGGGCATCCCACACACCAATGTTATGACCTGCGTCATGTCGTTGTTCAGGAGCATTGACATGCTGAATTCAGAGAGCCTGGGCATGAAGCATTTGTCTAGTGAGATATTCTAAGGTTTTATGTCCAAGTGCAGGATGGATTCTCTACACTGCTCGTGTAGATCAAGCAGGCCCCTCATAGTCCCCATGGCCACGTTGTAACATTGTTCCCACGTCAAACACTCTCTGTTCTCGCTCGGACCCAAGAAGAGCCATTTATCCAAGGAACTGTTGTCCATGAGCTCGTAAACCAGGAGCCTCTCGTGGGAATCGGCGCAAAATCCCCGTAGTCTCACCAGATTCATGTGGCTGATGCTGCCTATCGTCGCTACTTCGGCTCTGAATTCCTTGTAGCCTTGTCTCGGCCCGTCCAGCTTCTGAAACTCATTAAAATGATAGGTAGCAAATGGGAGATACATGAAATTTGGAATCGCCAGAGTAGTCGCAACTTCCTGGCAAATGCCAACAGATGGAAATTCTAATCGATGGTTGAGCATGATTGAATCGTCTAACAAAGAATCTAATGGCACATATTATGACAGAAAGGAACTTAGGAAAGTTGTTTTCAAATAGTGATGCCTTACGACATAATTAAGTTTTATTGGGTTTTGAAAAATAAATTTATAAAAATATTAGAATAATAATTTATATTTTTTATATTTAAATGTTTTAAAATCCATTTATAATAAAATTTTAATATTTATTATACAAAATTTTAATATATATTTTTAATATATAAGTAAAGTCAATTTATTATAATATTTATTATACAAAAATTTAATATATAAGCATTTTTTATTCTTTTGTTATGATTATACTATATTATGATGTTGTAAAAGAGGTAACAAAAAGATTTAGCAACAATGAAGAATGAGGCAAAGATGCGATGGAGCTTTAGCTAGAGTGGAAGGAAATATTTAATTCTTGTAAATTAATCATGGAGTAATGTCACTTTTGTGTCGCCTTATTTTAATCAATGTGATGGATTGGATGTGCCTGTAATCTATCAAATCTTTGTCCAAAATCAATGTCACAGGTGTTGCTTTTACCCCAAAATGGAAAATTATGGGGACTTGGCATGTTATTTGAAGCATTCAAGGATTGATAGTTTTATTCGAAATCCAAAACCTAAGATCACAGACGGTGTGCTTGGGATTTCAGATGCATTACATAGAAATTGGTTGGTGAATTCAAGATTGTCTACTTTAGAAGGTAACTCCTATTTCATTTTTTTTTTTTAAATGTAATTATAGTCACCAGAGGTGAGATGTCCTACCCATTTCGCTTAAATTTGTTTTTTTTTCTTCTAAAAGGACTTTTATATTATCATGGTTCCCATATTTACAAAACTTGGAACTCAAAAGTTCAAAACTAGCGCAAAAATGAACTTAACTAGAAAATGATTAACGAAATTAGATTGTTTTTCGTGGAAGAGTGTCTCTCTTTCCACCTTTGGAAGAGAGTCACTCTAATCCAGTTCCACCTACTCTGTTGTCATTCCCATTCCTCTTGCTCCGACACTAGACTGTACCAAAGTAACTCACAATGACACCTTTATGAATACCGAAAATCACTTATTCAATCCTAATAACAACCTAATTCTGCTCATCAGTCATTAAAATCTAACTAGTGGAGTCCTCTTCAAAGATTTGTATGCCCCTTTCTAACGACTTTAAGTGACTTTAGATATATTTCATCTACATATTATTATTGAGAAGCAATTTTGTTGCTCATAGAAATGATTAACAATGCTTGCGTTTGAGTGAGTGACAAGATAATGTTTCCAAATATTCTATTCCTTTGGTGTACCTTTGCACCTTTAGGGGCAATTGCTATTTTTTTTTATTAGAGATTTTATTAGATGTGAATTCTTTGCCACCCTATTAAGACAACACAAGATACTTCATAGAAATTATACTATAGATAATTTATTTCTGAATTAGCATGAGTATAAATTTAAAGTTATATATATATTTCCTTCTAAATAATTAGCTTTTATTTATTTTTATATCATATATATACATTATTTAATATAAATATACTAGACATTGTAATTTCTCCTCTTTATTTTTATTTTTAAAATTCTTGCAAATTATTTCTAATAGAAGAATAATTATTACATTGATGTATGTTCCATACAATGTTTGTCTTGCCAAAACTAGATCAGTTCATGACTCAAGAGGCAACTAGACTATAGGATATGCATGTATCCCCCTTCGAGAGACTCAAAAGACTATTACATTAATGTATTTCTCCTCCTTATTTTGATCCCACAAGTTAAAGATGGATCAAAATGTGCACAAGCATATTTCAACAAACTCTTAAATTTTATAACAAACGATGATGTTGGGGCTAATACTTCATCCAAAATTATCTATACATCTATTTCTATTTTGCTCCAAGATTATGTAGTGCATTAATTACTTCTCTTACTTCTTTTATGTTTCATTATTAGATTTATGAATTTATTCATGCATTCAATAGTTGTAATCGATTACTTTTTGTATAAGAAACTACGAATGAAGAAACTACTCACAGTTTCTGCGTTTTAAAAATAGTTGGAAATAGGTTTAAAAAAGCCCAATTTTTTTTTAAGAATGTATGATAACAATAATTACCAAATTGATTTTGAAAAATAAAAACAAACATATTAAAAAATAAGTACTAAGGGAAAAAGTATTAATAGTATTTTTTGTAGGATGTTTGAGAAAGCATTTAATTTTATTGGATATTACATATACAAAATATTTATTTAATGATTTTCAATAAATATTATTATATTATCATATATTGTAATTAGTTTTGGTTAACATGGTAAATTTTTAATTAATTTGTAAATTATTAGTAATTATTTATATAGTTTTTTAAAGTTTTGGTAAAATTAAATGTGAAACTTAGTTTTTTTTTTTTTTTTTTTTTTATTTTATAAATTGAAAATTATTTTTTGAATTTTTGAAATTTGAATTTCTAATTTTTGATTGGTGGAAGTATATATTGTAATTAGATTGGGTCAAAATTTTTTGACTTCTAATTAATTTGCAAATTTTTAGAAACTATTTACAAAGTTTATTAAAGTTTTGGTAAAATTAAATATTAAACTTATTTTTTTAGAAATTGGAAATTATTTTTTGAATTTTTTTGATTGGTGGATGACTAATTTTATGTGGTTTAAAATCTAATTTTTAGAATTAAAAATTGTTTAAAAAAATTGAAACCAAAAAAATCTCTAATCACCAAGTGTCCTAATAATTAATTATAGTTTTTTTCTTTTCTAATTTTTGCATAATTAATATTTTCTTTAAAATAAAAAAGGTTTCCATTAATTTTAGGGCTTTTACTAACCATGGAAACTGCCTTGGTAAGGTTCTTCATATTTTTCTCTTGCTGATTTTTATTATTGAATGGACTTGATTTAATCATTTTCCTAACAAACCTTACCTATATTATATATATTTTCACCAATTTTAAATCATGATGCAATATGAAAATTAAATTTAAGTCAACAATATAATAAACAAGGCTACAAGGTAGCGACTACCTGCCGCTTAGTTTAAATATAGTAATATTGCAATGTGATGTTGGAAATGTTTATGGATAGCTATTACGGCTATTACATGTCGCTTAATGTAATTATAGAGATGTTGCAATTTGAGTTTGAGGATGTTTATGAAGATTTGTTTTGTAATAACAACTTTTGTGTTGACGATGGTAACCAATTGATAATTACTAGGACGACCGATGAGCATATGCATTTGATGTGTAGATTAGATCTGCTACATATGCTTATAGCTTATTTTTGGCATCAATATGAGTATGACAGAGTAGCTACTACCTGCTGCTTATCAATGATCGGTTTTTATAAATTAGTACTAATAATATTTTTATTTCTAACTTAGTACTAATAATATTTTTAGTACTAAAATAAGATAAAAGGTGGAATTTATTTAATAAATTTTTTATTTTTAATTCAATTTTTAAGAGATAATATTTATAATTTTTTTAATTTTCAATTTAATTAAAAAAATATTGTGCTGTATTGTTTGTACAAGTACAATGTCTTGTTGATGATGGAGGCTCCGATGCGTTCATCGCAATCGGAAGTAATTCATATAATCTACAGCCTTTTGTTATGGTCCGATGCGATGAGTTCATCGTATGTTATTTCATATAACAATCGCCCTCCACTTAAGCCAAGGTCCGCGGGTCCACAAGACCACGCGACATTATCATATTGCATCGCAAGTTGAAACGTATCGGGAGCGTTTTGTTTGTTGCCCAATTGAATAGTGAAAGGAACTGGACTCGATGCATATTATAGGCCGCAGCTAAAAGTTGAACTCGGGTCCGATTAACAATCAGCATCGGAGTTTTTTATCTGAACCATTTGTTATGCTATAAGTGCGGACCCAATCTATGTTATATGGTGCAGTTAATAGTTGATCACAGGTCCGCCTTTCAATCAGCATCAGAACTTTTTGTATTGGCTGCTTTGTAATGTTATGTTTCGGATCCGATGCAGTTTATGAAGTGGATTTAATCTCTTTTCAGGTCTGGCGGTGTATGCGTAAATGAAATGTTTTAATGTTTTTATCACGTGACAAAAGGTTTTACAACCTTTGGTTTGTTGTATTGTTTTAAATATATACAAAGCGCATTTGTAATAGGCCCCATAAACTTTAGTTTAGTTTCATTTCATATAGTTTTTGTTTTATGTTTTAATATGCGCGGCATATATAAAGTAAGAAGCCTGAGAGGCTATTGTAATAGACAGTGTAATGTTTTTATTTTGAAAGCACAGTAGAGTGCGAAATAGAGAAAAACAAAGCAGTGTTGTAAAACAGAGACACTGTGTTACATTGCACAACAATGCGTTTTGTAAAAGACACAGTGTGTTATTTTGTGAGATAGTGAAGTCTGTTTGGCACTGTGTTAGAAGCAGTCCAACATTTTGTATTCCCTCAGTCAGAGGAGATTTTGTAACAATTTTTTTTTGAAGTTAATGAAATAGTTGTTGCAATTTGAGTTTGAGCATGTTTATGAAGATTTGCTTTGTAATAAAGTATAGTTAAATTAAATTAGAAATAATTGTTGCAATTTGAGTTTGAGCATGTCTATGAGGATTTGCTTTGTAATAAAGTTGCTGCTTAATTTAGTTTAAATATAATTAAATCAAAGTAAAAATAAAAAAATTATGCACTATATAGTAGTAGTTTAAACCTATCTAAATTATAGTAAAAAAACTTTTGTGTTGATGATGGTAACCAATTGATAATTGCTAGGACGGTCTATGAGCATATGCATTTTATGTGTAGATTAGATCTGCTACATATGGTTAGCTTATTTTTGGCATCAATATGAATATGACAGAGTAGCTACTACCTGCTACTTATCAATGACCGGTTTTTATAAATTAGTACTAACAATATTTTTATTTCTAACTTAGTACTAATAATATTTTTAGTACTAAAATAAAATAAAAGGTGGAATTTATTTTATAACTTTTTTATTTTTAATTCAATTTTTAAGAAATAATATTTATAATTTTTTTAATTTTCAATTTAATTAAAAAAAATATTGCGTTGTATTGTTTCTAGTAGTACAATGTCTTGTTGATGATGGAGGCTCCGATGCGTTCATCGCAATCGGAAGTAATTCATATAATCCACAGCCTTTTGTTATGGCCGGATGCGATGAGTTCATCGCATGTTATTTCATATAACAATTGCGCTCCACTTAAGCTAAGGTCCGGGGGTCCACAAGACCACGCGGCATTATCATATTGTAATCAAAGAGTCACCACATGCTTGAGCACTGATTTTGACATAATGTACCAGGCCAGGCAATTAATCATATATATATATATATATATATATCGACATAAGCTGCATACATGCAGAGATATAGCCAAAAAAATAGAAGGAACCCATCCCATACACAAAAAGAAACTAATACTGTTCAGGAAGGCATATGTGTGTGCAGGCACACAAAGTACCAGAGTCATAATGAAATCTCAATATAAGTAGAGCACCAGTGATCAGAAAGTATCAAAAGAGAAAAAAAAAGTGGAGCACTAGTATACCACAATGGCCCAATAACAGAGACCAGAAGTATGATGTAAACCAAAGTCATATTCAGTGAAGTAGAACAGAACCCTGTGCCTGTGGTAGTACATGATGCGAAAATCTTTGTCAACTCTTAGCTTTGACAGTCAATCAGCCACAGATTTTTTCTTCCTGTAGACATGAAAATGTCAGTGTAGCTAAAAGAGTTACCCAAATCTCTGATCCTGTTTAGCCAATATATCAGATGTGGAAAATCCAGCCAATTTGTTTTATCAAGAACTCAAATGATACGACTAGTTGATTGTTGGATATGTTTGAACCTGCCTTGAACCCTCTGGCTATTGGAGCAATATCGGTTGAGACAGAAACCTTGCTTGCTGAGCGATATCGATGAAGTGTCCTCGCGGCCATCTAGGCGGAGAAGACAATATTGGAGTCTGGACCTTGTGTATGAGCCATTGTATAGTGACTTAACCTCTGCGTAAAAGAAAGCTTACATGTAAGGAAACCTCTGCGGCTTGAATCGTTATTTGCGTGAGGTCGCATTGCTGTGCAATTGTATGCGAATTAGAGGGAAGCGGAACCCTGAACGAGGGAGAAAGGTGGAACTGGAAAAATCATGAACAGTTATGTGGCCAAGCCTCATATGAAGTCCTTTGATCGAGATATTAAAAAATCACAGGTATAGTTAAATTACCAGTTCAAGAAATTAGTGCACAGTAAGTTTTCCAAATACAAAACAATTAAATACAAAAAAAAAAAAACCAAAATTATACTATTTAAGGAGACTTGTATTCTTGGCTTGAAATACTGTTCAAACCATTTGTGGATTCTTAAAAAAATACTTATCAAAAGCTAAGACTGGAGTATTTGAATATTAAAGTAGAAAAAGAACTTAACAAAGTAAATATCAATGACCCAATAATGCTTAATATATAAGCTTTCAGTCGTAAAGTGCAGGTGAAGAAGAATCATATTGTAAAGCAAATTATAACAAAGGTGAGGAGCAGGGAAGATGAGACTAACTTTAGTCTTAGTACATTGTTTAGACATAGAATTTGGTGCATTACTATTAACAGTGAGTATAGGAATCTGCAAAAAAAAAAAATGAACTTATAAGCTAAGGAAGCATAGACTTAGAAATGACGATTTACTATTTCTGTTACCATAACAATATTGCCCAAATTGAGAGATGTTGTTCAAAGTTGACACATAAGAATATATGAAAAATTAATTTCCTTGCTTCCTTTGTAGAGGCGGTTACTTGTGGTGCACATCCTATGGACAAATAATCTTAGTGCCTCTCACTCTTTTATAGAGATGAATTAATGTTCCAGATGTCAATTACGATTTTTGCAAAACCAATAAACAATAAGAAAGAAGACTGGAAGTAGCCCAAGGATCATGTCTGCATAAATATTTTTTTCAGGAAATTTTTAAATAGATTTATAACACACACACACACACACACACACACACACACACACACACACACACATATATATATATATATAATGTCAGATTGTAAAGACAGGTTCTATTCATTGAGCATATACGTATGAAATCTGAAAACATTGGTAAATGTCAAATGGAAAAGCTATATTTCTTAAATATACATATATTAAGTCTGAAAGTATCTGTGAATAGGTAGAAGAAACACTATAAGTATAACTAGTGATTTTTGTTTGTAATTGTTCTATGAAAACATTCTTGTTCTGGCAAAGTGTTGCAGACATACTGCACTTTGAGAAAGGCATATTTGAGCAGTAAAATCTTGTACAAAAATTGAGAAGAACTTTGCACTGATTTCTGGATTACTATGTGTTTCTGTTGTAGCCAATGTTTGTAGAAGTGCTGGTGCTGCAAAGAAAAGGGAAAAATTAGTACAAATCTTGCTATTTTGGATAGCACAATTTAAATTGCATATATCTGATTTTTTTTTGAAAGATGAAGAATAATTATAAGTATACCTAGCTTTGGTAGGGCTTCCGTTGCTGTCAACAGATTGGATCTCGTTGTCTTCGTTGATTGTAAATGTACCATTGATTTTGAAATCGTGTAGCATATACATTGTTGCTTGTTTTATTTTAACATAGTCTTGAAAAGACATATGCGCTAGGTTGGGAGGTAACTGTTTCAATAGGAATTTGTTTCGGATGCAACACTGCAAATTGGTGTTGTTGGACTTGATTATGCAATTAAGACACTGTGAATAGGAAAAGGAAATTTTTTTATTAGACTTTAGGCAATCAACTGTATTCTCCTCTATCATTGTAGAGGCTGGTATTGGTGAATTGCATTCAACACAAACTGGTTCAAATGGCGTAGAGTAAATGCTTGCAATTGTCAATGTTCCTTTTATCTGTTCATAGAGGAGGACAAGTAGTATATGTCAAAATAGAAACATATGAAGAAACAATTGCATATTGAGTAGTAGAGGTACTGTTTTATTTGTACTTACAAAGAATGTTGGAGGGTTCAATTTTTTGAGTTCTTCTACTGTTTCTGTGTTCAATTTTGTGATGAATGTAGCTTGCGTTGTTTGAAGTGTTCTATCCTTCAGATCTTTCCTGTTTGTTATGTTTTTGAATAACATAATTGGAAGATGGCCTTTTTGCAATTCTTGCTCAATTTCATCATAGAGCGGTGCAAATGTTTCAAATAACTACAACTGCAAAAGAACACAGAAAGTTTTTTTTTTTTTGAAACTGAATTGAAATGTAGGATGGAACTAGCAATATAAAAACATTGCAAAGTAATTTATGTTACCGTTGCTCTATTGTCATCGAAATTTCCATTTTTAATTTGCAATGTATATTGGAAACCAACTTTCCGTGCAGCTGTGACAACTGCTGCAATTGTTCCAATTGGATATGTTTTTGTATTTGTTGTAAGCTGTTTTACTGTTGTATATGGAATGAATTTGTATTCTTTGCAAATTGTTGGTATGTTCTGTACGGTGCTTAGTTCAGTTAGCAGCAAAATCCAATCACAATCACCGCGGTCATAATTTGTTTTGGGAAGAACTTTAAAATTTGTAATAGATATTGCTTTTCCTGGTGATATTTTTTGTCCATGTTGTTCAATAAGCTCAGTTGGTATGGACAATGTGATTGTCATGATTCCTTCGGCGTCTGTCAAATCTTCACGTAGTATTTGTCGTTCTTTGTGGACTTTATCAAGATATGTGCTATAGATAACCATAACATCTCCATTGAACATTTTTCCAGTTTTGCGAATGTTTAGTTCTTCAATGGTAACTAGAACTAAATATGTTGCTTTCGATCTGTGTATTGATGATGTTGATGTGGCAAAAGAAACAATTAGAAGTAAAGCATATTGGTGATAAATATGAATGCTATGTGAATGGTACGTATAAGAATTTGTTTCAAATTTACTTACTTGTCTGATTCAGTTGCACTTGATATTTGTTGTTCTTTGTCTATTCTAGCTTGTTGTCCAGAACTGCGAGATGAAAAAGATGCAACGTCACTGAATGGTGCACTTGAACGCAACCACAAAGTGTTTGGTAAATTTTAATAACTAAAAACAAAAATAAAAGTATAAGCTTATTGTATATTGTACTGGAAACTGAATATTAGTTATTGGAAGAAATATTAATTGCATTTAAAAACTTCGATAATGGAATACTTATAAACTATACAATATTAAATTCAGAAAATTCTATTGGTGCAATAGATATATATACTGATCTGAGTTGCAAATATTAAAAGTTTTTTTGGGTGAGAGAAAAAATGACTCAATTCCAGTACTATAGAAACGTGTAAACGTATCTAGTACAGATGTATGAATGTTTAGGTACTGTTGATTGGCATGAAAAGATTTATATATGCATCAAAGACTAAGTAAGTTGGGCATAATAAGAAAATCTGGATGTGTTTCTTGATCAAGCTCACTTTCTGATGTTGTTACTTATTATGGGTGGTTGGCAGTTTACACAATGAATATGTTGATCAAGATATATGTCGTTTGAGCTTGTTGTACTAACCAACGAAAAATAACATAGAAACACCATAGGACAAAAGAAACCAAAAAGAAAAGGTACAGATAAAATTTCAAAGATAATAGGAATATTAAGAGAAATAATGATGAGAGTGGAAACATTTTGTTCAAATTGCACAATGTGAAATAAGATGCATATGGATTATGAAATAATTTAGTTTGATGTAGCTGAAATAGAGCTATAATTTTGGAAGCAATTTAATTTGTATTTGATATTATCTTTATTGCAATTTAGAGGTTGACAAGAAGCAACATGGGAAATTGGAGGAGATCTTAGTGAAAAAGGGTTCAAATGTAAAGTGAACAGGAAGCTTGACAAGTTTCTAGAGGAAGGATGAGGAAAAGGAATTAAAGGTTGACAAGAAAAGAAGAACAAGAAGACTGGGATTCATAGAATTATGCATGTAACATTTCTGATGTAAATAAGCAATTTGTGATGATTGTCAAGTTTAAGCATGGAACATTATTGAGATGATGAAAAGGGAAAAAAATTGTGTCGTAGTGCTAAAATACTGTAGAGAATAAGATTCAGTATTCTGTGGTGTTTATTGTTAGATAACTCCAAAGTGGTTATATATAGTTTGCAATTTGCAATGGGGCGTGTGTTGGACGGATAAATCATTCTTGCGGACAAGACCGATCTCCCTAGTGTCAGAAGACAATCTAGCAACAAACGAACAACTAAGTTTGTCTTTCTCTAAGTATATTCGTTTTACAAATAAATGCTATGAAGATGTCAATCCTACCTTAGATCCAAATGCTTATTGTGGTCGTAGTGCTTCCGTCGCATCAATAATCCTTCTGTCGCAACAAGATTTATTTCATCGCAAGAAAGTATCGTTTTTCATTGATCTGCAATCACAAACAAGAAAATATCAATAACACCTGTATAACAAATAATTATAAAACATACCTATGATAGTGATCAAGGAATCTATGAAATAAATGATCAAACGACAGCTTATTGAAATAAACAATCAAACGACAATTTATTGAGAAAAACAAAACTTGATTGTATTAATCTTAAAATATATAGAAGAACCTTACAACCTTAGCCTTGATGTTCGAAAGGCCTTCCCGGGGTCCGAAGCAGGAGTCTCCTCTACTTTGATAAGTCTCGCACTCTTCCTCCAGGAGCACAAAGAGGTATGTGATCTTTCCTCTCAAAAGCTTAGCAAAAAGAAGTCTACATCTTAACAACACTTCAACTCAAATATTCTACCCATCAAAATATTCTTCAATCCTCCATTAGTTTTCTTAACATCAAAATCTTAACCCTTTGAGGCTACCCAATGCCTCCTTTTATAGAGCAGATGAGGAGGTTAGGATTCCACCTTTAAAGGGATAGAATCATCCTTCAAAGGGATAGGCTCCTCACATTAAGGGATTAGTTCCTTAAGGTGTGGGATAGATGCACCTTACTAAAGCGTACTCATCCCCAAAAAATCTCATCTAGAACCTTCCAGAATTGACCAAAAATCAACTTTTTCACTTTGATTTCGCGCTTTTTTGACTTTACAGGAAGTCCGCAGGCATAACACTGGAAAATTGCATTCTAGAACGTAGTTCCTCTTCACATTACCTGCGTACCCTAGCTAAGAATGCAGGTAAGTCTCATATTAACTGCGTACCCAAGGCTTTTTTGAGTTTTAAGGGTTTTTCCTCTATTTTTAGGGCTTGGAATGAGGAACAAAGGTTGTAAGACTTGAAAAGGAGGCATGTATGAGTGTTTAATGAGCTCATACAGTCAACAGAATGTCAAAGTGACATTTTTTAGTGTAACAGATTGCCCCCTAAAGTGCGAAGTCTGAAATAGATGAAGATGAAGCCTGTCATATATGAAGAGTGAAGTACTTTATCATTTCAAGGATCATCCTGTGGACACCCCAGTCGGAACCTGTAAAAACATTCAATGCAAAATATATATATATGTAATCATATCATCGCTGAGGTAGGCATTCCCATACTCAGATCAAAACTAACTAAAACTAACTCTAAATTGTTCTGATACAGGAATGATTTTGAATACAAGTATAGACATTTGTAGACACAGTATGGACGCATCCATCTGTTTATAAATAGTCTACTGTATAAATGATAACAAAATTCCTCGCAGCCTGGATGGTGGAAACTAGATCCAGGGTCTTGATTTCCGCATCTCGAACTAGTACGAATCTATCCATGTGATTAAATGTGTTGAAGTTGAACATGGTAGAAACCACTTGATTACCAGTCAATGATGTAAACTGTTAACAAGTGTGAGAGAAACCACCAGTAATGTCAATGGTTCTCAAAGTACCCAGTACAATCCATGAAATGTGAATGAATGAGCTGAAGTCGAACATCTCACGGAATCATTCGATCAAAGGTCAATGATGCAACCTGTCGTCGAAGGCGAGAAACCTGCCATTGAGGCATGCAGATTTCAAGGTACTGACGATTTCTGGATCAACTTCCTAGATAATGAGCTGTCGTCGATAGAAAGTGATCCGTCGTAGGCAAGCCCACAACATGAAATCATAGATCAAGTTTTGAAAATATATTGGCAAGGACTGACTCAGGGATGGTCAAAATGGATGACAGATATTTTGCAGATGAATGGTTTATTTGAATTGTCCTCTTGAACACATAACGACACTGCAGATGGCTTGGTGACAATTGACCCAAAGCTAATACCCAGAAACCGGCTGAAGACTTTCAATATGGTTTGATTAACTATTAGGCAAAGGATTTTCCCAACCCAGGTGAACAAAAGTGTCATGTTCAAGAGTGGTTAACGGTTTTCCGAATAATCAAAATGTAACAAACAGGTTCGTTTTTCTCTCTTTTCCCCCACCATTTCTGGCAAGTACCTCTTTATTTTTGACAAGCTTAAGGAGGATAACATTTTCTTGTTTATAAGCTCATCCTTCGGATGAGTCCAACTTAGTTTAAGATTCGAACCCTAAGAAGGAGTGGTTCGTTCCTGTTTAAAATTGAACAGGTCCTTTACTGTTAAATTTTAACGAGTCCAGTATAGGAGAAACTCGGTGTTTTTCAATTTTAGGGAGTCAAAAGAAAAAACTTAAGAAAACTCCATGGGTGTACTTTTTCGTAAATTTAGTCTCTCGAGCCCGAAAAAGGATAAAATAATGCAGGAGAGAACTCTATTGACCGTAATTAGTCAACGTATACCTTTTTCGTAAATAGTTTATTTCAGTCTGTAAAAGGGGTAAACTTATACTGAAGGGACGATCATTCATTTACTTTAACGAGTTCAAATAATCAAGTACTCGACAATCTTTTCAATTTTAGAGAGTCTGAAAAGGGCTTAAAAGAGGACTCAAAGGTTTCGCTTTTTCAGTAAGTTTTAACGAGTTCGAAAAAGTGATAAAAGTATACTCAGTAGTTTCACTTTTTCTGTAAATTTTAACGAGTTCGAAAAAGGGATAAAAATGTACTCCTGTGGCCGACTTTCAATTTAATTTACGAGCAGGAAAAGACGGAAAGAACTTTGCATTTTCATGTGTTTTACGAGAATGAAAGATAGCAAAATAATCCTGGGATTTTCATGAGTTTATCGAGTCTTGAAAATAACCGAAATTGACTCAAGATAGGTTTCATTTTTACAAAATCTTGAAACAGAGAAAAACTATGCTTCAGAGTGGTTTCATTTTTACACAAGCTTGAAATAGAAAGAAAAATGTGCTTGATGCCCCCTAAGCCTAACTGCTAGAGTGCATGCCCCCCCAGCTTCATTTCATTCAACTAAATACGCTGCTGGTAATTAATAGCTGGATGGAATGAAGGTTCATTTACGAGATCATATGAAAGACCCAACCTAAAACTGTAAGAAAATTATGCAAAACTAGCCTAAATATACAACTTAACATTTACGAGATCTAGTCAAAGATTCATCTCAATTAGGGGAGAATTTGTTTCATTTTTTAACGAGCTTGACAGAGGAAAAGAGCTATGCTCACGGCAACGTGTTTTATTTTTTAATGAGGTTGACACAGTAAAAGGAACTTTCCTCTTCTACATGTTTCATTTTTTAACGAGGTTGACACTGTAAAAGAAACTATCCTCATATCTACTTTCTACAATCTACCTATATAACCTACTGATTCATTTTTTAATGAGGTTGACACAGTAAAAGGAATTCTCCTCAGAATTGAATGATTCATTTTTTAATGAGGTTGACAGAATAAAAGGAACCATCCTCGGACCACTGATTCATTTTTTAACGAGGTTGACACAGTATAAGGAACTTTCCTCGGAAGACATTGTTTCATTTTTTAAGGAGCTTGACACAAGACAAGGAACTCTGCTCCGACAACCTTGTTTCATTTTTTAAGGAGCTTGACACAAGACAAGGAACTCTGCTCTGGCCAACTGATTCATTTTTTAACGAGGTTGACACAGGAAAAGAACCGTCCTCAGAAACTACTTATTTCTAACCTATCAATCTACTCTCTACAATCTACCTACTGATTTATTTTTTAATGAGGTTGACACAGGAAAAGAAGTGTCCTCATTGCCGACTGATTCATTTTTTAATGAGGTTGACTCAGTAATAGGAACTCTCCTCACCAGCCACTGATTCATTTTTTAACGAGGTTGACACAGTAAAAGGAACTCTCCTCACTAGCCACTGATTCATTTTTTAACGAGGTTGACACAGTAAAAGGAACCATCCTCATACTGACTGATTCATTTTTTAACGAGGTTGACACAGTAAAAGGAACTCTCCTCACACACTGATTCATTTTTTAACGAGGTTGACACAGTACAAGGAACTATCCTCGAACTCACTGATTCATTTTTTAACGATGTTGACACAGTAAAAGGAACTTTCCTTGGACTCACTGATCATGGCTTCCAATAGGAAGAAACACATGTCAATGGACACACCTTGATCATGGCTTCTAAGAGGTCTTCATCAGATGGAAGAATAGTTCTATGAAAGGAACACATGTCGAGGGACTCAAAAGGGATAAGAACATCGGGTTCAAATAATCCCATAGAGTTTTCCATGTCAATTACCGGATCTAAGTCATAGGAAGTCGAGCAAACAGTGAGAGGCTCGCTTCCATCGGTAACTGAAAACATGGGACTAGTTGCCACATAATTAACCCGTGGCGGGGTAGATACCACTTTAGAAATAGGAACATTTAGGGGTGTCATATTATTGGTAGTCGAATCAAGACTAGGGAACGAATGCTGGTCTACAGTCACAATATTTCCATTGTGAGGGAAAGACATCACGCGAAAGAGTGTCGATACGACAGCTTTCATTGCATAAACATAGTCTCGCCCAAGGAGTAAATTGAAATCCAAGGGGCCTCGAACTACCATAAGATCAATACAGATAGTTTTACCTTCCAAAGTAATAGAAAACTTAGGAAGGATCCCTAAAGGTTCACTAATGGTTATGTTAAAAGCTTTCAGATTCTGCGTAATAGGCACAAGCTGAGGGGAACCCAAAGCTTTCCAAGCAGTTGAGGATAAAATACTAACAGAAGGACCTTCATCTACCTGTGTGCGGTATACATCCCTATGACCAAACTTGACAATGATTTGGAAAGGGATGGAGGAAGGAAGACGAGGTTCTGTCAGTCTATTCCAATCAAAGGAAAAGACCTCAGTACTTGGAGGGGGTTATGTAGAAACAGGGGAAATGCCCCCCGGAGTAGAAGAATCTGATGTAACAAGAAGAACCTGAGCGGTATGAAGTTCACTCTCCACAGGGAGAATGGGATCGACCGAATGTGAAATCGAATCGACCACTTGATCAACAAATGGATCATCAACAGGAGTGATATGAGTTTCACTCTCCAATGGAAGAGTGGGATCGACCGTATTTGAAATTAGATCAATCACTCCGTCAGTTGACGGTAGGTTGGGGGAAAGTTTACGGTAACCAGTTGGAAATTCTTGTTGTGGAACAGTAAGGTTTTCCAATAATCTTGAGGCTTCATCCATGTGAGGGAAAATGTGAGTTTGATGACTCCCTTTGCATAACTTACAAGGAAACCTAACTTTACCCTTTTTCCCAGGAACCTGACTATCACTGGTTGATGGATCAACGGAAAGTTGATGAGATTTTTCTAACCATACTTCCAAGACCTTTGGAATACCAGGACAATTGATAAGGAAGTGGTCACCCTTACAAAGCTTGCAAGGGTATTTGGGTTTACGATGCATGTTGGATGTTTCCTCAACACAACTAACACTTATAGCCATGGTTGGTTGGTTGACTTCTTTCTTATCTTTCTTCTTCTTCTTCTTCCCTTTCTTCTTCTTCTTAGCCACCTGGTTACTAGCGTCAAGGATTTTACCAAGCGAAGAGGGAGAAATGGAGGAAGAAATATTAGGCGAAGAAGGTAAAGGGTCAACAGAAGGTTGGTGATGTTGAGATGGTGAACTCTGTCGAGGTGAAGCATCCGGTTGAGGTGGAAAAAATGGAGTATTCGGGGCCAACGAAGTTGAAAATAGCCATATCGGGAAACCTATTGTAAATCCAGGTAATGACAAAGTAGCCATATAAGGAGGACCAACATTTCCAAAGCAAAGAAAAGTAATAGGATTCTCATTAAGAGGGGTTCCTTGGTTGGTAAATTCTGGAACAGTTGCCATTATATTCAACTTCAGTGAATTTTATTAACAATTTAAAACTAAAATTAACAATTCACAATTCACACCTAACAATTAAAATTCACAATTCACACTTATGGTCTCTAAAAGTAAAAACAAACAAATTAACATGCGCTATCAAATGTAGGAGTCAAACCACACACAAACAGTAGATTCCCACACTAAAAACACTAGTTGGTGATGAAATCCAACATCATAGAATTTTAATGCAGAAATGGTGGTTGGAACAGTTACCCCGACAATCTGCTTAATGAAACAGACCGGTGCAAGTTTCTCCACTATGCCATCTCGAGTGAAGATAACCCTCTGGAGAGTCCAAGTGAGTCTAGTCGACGTCTGCTCCGGGTACAGTGGGATCTTCCCTCCACCGTCACCTTAGGAAAGAATCCTATAGATTATGGCCACTAAGGTTACCAACAGAAACAAATATACCTGGGGGAACAGTCTATGATCCGATACACACGCAAGGGCAGAGTAACAAAGCTCAATCCCCTTGAAGGCTCCTTGACATAATCCAAGGTTTACCGACAAGTGACCCCAGGCTCCTCGACAATGGTCAATCTGAGGTTTACCATTTTTAATACGTGTATATCTGCTATCGTTCTCAATGAGGAAGGATTGATTACCTCACTGGTTTAGATATGATCTCGTGCTTGACTCCTTTAGGAGGAGCTTCCCAGAGCATACATGCAACAATTGGAATTTTTCCTACTGCAAGATTTATCTACTTGTTTGTTTTAGTTGCTTTGGAAAGTTAACTACAACCTATTCCAAAGCACTAATCCTGAGCTAGATTGGTGGAAAGAGCCCTAAAAATGTAAAAATTACTAGATGAATTTTAATTAAGCGATGTGTTATTTAGGCTGTTATTACTCAAAAGGGTAAATGGATATGAAACCAATGGTGTTATGACCCGACCCAAAACTGAATGCAATCGAATATGATAATGTAATATTTTCAATTCAATGAATCCTAACTAAAGTAAGGAGAGATTTTCCATTCACTTCCAACAATGAAAAAAATTGATCACTGAGAGAAAATATAACAAATTCTCTAATGCACTAATTTCATCAAGAAAAACTAATGCAAATCAATTCCAAAACAATTTTTTTTTTTTTTTTGTGTTTTTAAAACAAGCATAAAAATATCTAAATTCAAATCAAAGAAAACTGATCTAAATCTACGATTGATTTTTCAGAATGTAAACTATGCAGTTGTAATCTATGCACAATTCACTTGAAAAGTATGCAAATGTAATCTATGCACATTTTTCATTCATATTTTGAAAATGAGAATTCTAATTATGCAAATGTGATCTATGCAAGAGAATTCTCAAACACAAGATGATTCTAATGTAATCTAAGAACCAATCAAGTGGAAGTCAAGAAAATCGGGTGATAGTTCCAAAGATCAAAAAACACTCAAAGGCAATTAACACTCATACACAATTTAGCGAATGAGGGGGAATTTTTTTTGCAAAAAACAAAAGCAAAAAGATGCAAAATTGTGAGAAGACTGAGACAAACCTCCAAGTAATGACCAAAGGAAATCAAATTAAGAATTTCTCAAAAAAGAGACTCAAAACACCCAATTAACGGAGATTGATGAGATGAAGAATTGCTGAAAGAAATTCAGAAACAAGAGATTTTTGACAGAAAAATACAGATCTGGGTAGATGCTAAGAATCCTAAATTAAATCGAAACTAAACAGAAAAAAGAAATCTGAAGTTTTTCCAAAATTTTAACAGGGTCCGCAGGCTCCCAGAAGTAACAGGTGCGGTACCACACTGTTTACTTAAAGAAGATGCGAAACTGCCCGCATTGTTAAAAGAAGACAGAGTGCGGTCCCTGGAAAAACTAGAGAAAAATACAAAAGATTTGAAAATTTTCTAAAACAGAGAAAACCTAAACTACCCAGATAGATATCTATCAATCAAAAACCAGGAAAAATGTTTCCTCAAATCAAAATAAAAGAGAACCAAAAACAACAAGTTCTTTCCCCAGCGGAGTCGCCAATTTGTTGGACGGATAAATCGTTCTTGCGGACAAGACCGATCTCCCTAGTGTCAGAAGACAATATAGCAACAAACGAACAACTAAGTTTGTCTTTCTCTAAGTATATTCGTTTTACAAATAAATGTTATGAAGGTGTCGATCCTACCTTAGATCCAAATGCTTATTTGTGGTCGTAGTGCTTCCATTGCATCAATAATCCTTTGTCGCAACAAGGGCCCTTTTGTCACAAGAAAGTATCATTTTTCATTGATCTGCAATCACAAACAAGAAAATATCAATAGCACCTGTATAACAAATAATTATAAAACATACCTATCATAGTGATCAAGGAATCTATGAAATAAATGATCAAATGACAGCTTATTGAAATAAACAATCAAACGACAATTTATTGAGAAAAACAAAACTTGATTGTATTAATCTTAAAATATACATAAGAACCTTACAACCTTAGCCTTGATGTTCGAAAGGCCTTCCCGGGGTCCGAAGCAGGAGTCTCCTCTACTTTGATAAGTCTTGCACTCTTCCTCCAGGAGCACAAAGAGGTATGTGATCTTTCCTCTCAAAATCTCAGCAGAAAGAATACTAAATCTTAATAGCACTTCAACTCAAATATTCTACCCATCAAAATATTCTTCAATCCTCCATTAGTTTTCTTAACATCAAAATCTTCTTAACCCTTTGAGGCTACTCAATGCCTCCTTTTATAGAGCAGATGAGGAGGTTATGATTCCACCTTTAAAGGGATAGAACCCTCCTTCAAAGGGATAGGCTCCTCACATTAAGGGATTAGTTCCTTAAGGTTTGGGATACATGCACCTTACTAAAGCGTACTCATCCCCAAAAAATCTCATCTAGAACCTTCTAGAATTGACCAAAATTCAACTTTTTCAGTTTAATTTCGCGCTTTTTTGATCTTACAGGGGTTCCACAGGCATAACAATGGAAAATTGCGTTATGGAACACAGTTCCTCTTCACAATACCTGCGTACCTTAACTAAGAACGCAGGTAAGTCTCATATTAACTGCGTACCCAAGGATTTTTTGAGTTTTAAGGGTTTTTTCCTCTATTTTTAGGGCTTGGAATGAGGAACAAAGGTTGTAAGACTTGCAGAGGAGGCATGTATGAGTGACAATGAGCTCATAAAGTTAGTAGAAAGTCAAGGTGACAATTTTTAGTGTAACAGCGTGTCTCATTTGTGCATGAAAATATTACAGTGGGTTGAAAGACAAATTGAAGAATTAAAATGAATTCTGTGATGCTTGAGAAATAAATCATTGATGCATGGTATAATTCTATATGAAGAAAAGTGCTATAGAAGTCAGCACTAGTAATCTAAGAATAGGTCTTGCAATAGTTTTGTAGAAAGAAATAAACAGTTAAACATAGAGATATATCTATACATATGCATTGAAGGGTAAGTAAGTTTAGTATAGCAAGCAAACCTGAATGTGTTTATTTCTTTTTGTGACTTGTATTTGCCTATTTGACTCATTGTCGAAAGCTATAGTAATCTGCAAGACATACAATTAGAAGTCAAAGTCATCGTAGTTAAAAGGCTATTATGCAACTTTCAAAGACTTTTTTTAGAAACAAATTAAAGGTATGTTTGGTAACAATGCTCACTATTGATTTCATTTGTTTAATAAGGACATGAATATGCAAGTCTGATACTATTGAATAGAAAAAAGCATTAGACTACTTTCATTTGCACTATGTTTGTGTTGCATTTTTGTCTTCAATGATGAGACAAATAGTATCATGGTCACTCCAATATGTATCTAACCTGAAAGTCTTATAGCTACAAGTTATGTTTGACCATATGTGATAAATGATTGATAATTGTTGATTGTTATTTGTCTCTAAAAGAAAATGAAGGTTGTAATTGTGCATATACGATCTTAGTTTGTTTGTTTTGTTGTTGCTTTCAAGCATATTGATGTTGAAATCGCCGACAATTGCTATTGTTTGATTTGAATGTATTTTGCATAATGCTTTTGAAAGAAGATCCAATGTATTGTTCAATGTTGCATATGGCGCAACATAGACATTCACGACTATAATATCCATGTCATGAAGAAGCATATTTGCTAGTGTAGCTTCAATGTTTTTTTCTTCAAAATGAATATGGTTCAAGATCTTTATATGCTTTTTAATACAACTTAGCAAACCATGTTTACTATGATTTGATATGCAATTGAATGTTTCAAGTCTTTTTAGAAATATTGAATTATTCAAATGTGTTTCATGTAAACATAGGATGTCAGATTGCATTAGATCATAGTCATTTAACAAATCATCAATATGTATTTGTAAACTGCGAGTGTTTAGAGAAAGAATTGAAATGTATGCTTTTGTTTCTAATAACGAATAGTTGTAGTCTAGTTGCCACTTTGTGTTTTTGTGTAAACGTTCCATTTCAACAGAAATTTTGTGTTGAATTTGGAAGTTTTGTTTCTTAAGTGGACTAAGAAAATACAATGATTCTATGTTTCTCACACGAGAAAGAGCTGTATATAATAATCCATGGCGTCGTATTCCTAAAGGATCAAATGTAAGCTTGTCTAGTGTCAAGCCTTGTGATCTGTGTATTGTACGTGCACATGCTAGTTGGATTGGAAATTATTTTCTGATTTTCAAGTTGCCTGTTTTTGCTAATACAAAAATTGGCTTTGTTGTGCGTAGTATGGGAGTCCAATCACTAGAAATTTCTCTGCTATATAGAAAAGAAAATTTATGTGCTTGTTGATGGCCAACACGTTCATCATAGAATTTGATCCATATTACATCAAAGTTGTCTAACTTTACATATGCTTTAATGATACCATCTGCACCGTTGACTAGACTGTCTTGTAAGTCATAGTTTCCTGCATATATTTAAACTAGCATGTTAAGTTTTAGGACAATTTGTGAAGGCAATGTTGCTATTTGTGCATGAGATGGTATGTGTCCATGGTTTTCTTCTTCGTAATCAATTGCATTAATTACAATTTCATCACCAGGAACAATAGACAACATTTTCTTGTTATGTAATGCTACATCTTTATTCCTAAAAAATAGATAGGGGAAAGTAGGATCATTAGGAGCATTTCGAATACAATGTCTATTTAGGTAATTCAAATCATCTTTTGTTTGATTATTTAAATGCATCGTATTCAAAATGCTAATGAATTTTTCATTTGTTTGACGCATTGCAATGTGCAATTCATAGTACTTTACATGTTCTTTCCAAAAGTGATATGTTATTGGTTGCCTTCTTATTGTAGGTTGTTCAAATATTAGTGAATCTTGTATAGGTTGTGCTTGGTACAAGTCGCCACAAAATATGATATCAATGTTTCCAAAGTATTTTGTTTGATTGTGCTTAATGTTTCTTAGTCGATCATCAATTTGATATAGAAAACAACTTCCAATTAGAGATACTTCATCAATGAGAACAACCCTTAATTCTTCATACAGTTGTGTTAAGTTGTCTAATACATCATTGCTAAGTGGAATAAAACTAGATTTGTTGAAAGGCATTAGCAATGCAGAATGAATTGTAACTCCACCTGCATTATATACAGCTTTACCTGTATATGCTAATATCAAACCTTTTGGTTTCAAAGGATCTGTATTGTAATGTTCATTGTAGATGCGCATGAGCATTTGGAATATTGCTTTTGCTATGAATGTTTTTCCAGTACCAGCTCCTCCAGTCAAAAATAAGTAGAATGGTTTGTCTATGTTCTTTCATTTTTTCATTGCAATGTCTTTGAGTATTGCTTGTTGTTCTTTATTAAGCATTCTCCTAATCTTGTAGTATTCTTCATTGCTAAGCATAAATGGATGTTCTGTAAATTGAAAACCAATGTTAAGATGTCTTTTTTTCTCATTGCATTGGGGAAATTGAAAATCTTTAGCCAAGTCATACTTCTCAGTAACATCATTAGATATTTCAGGTTTTTTTATTGTATGATTAGAAGTTGTAGTGCTGCTATCAATTTTTTGAATTGCTTCTTCCAAATCACCCCATTTCTTGTTCATGTTATATGTGAACTTAGTTTCATTGTTATTTATTGTGTTCTTATGCAACATGTATGCACTCTTCCATGTAGAAGAGTCTTGCTTTAGTGCATTTTCATTGTTTTCGAATGGAACATATAGCAAAAGTTTTTCTCTGTAATAGTTTTCATAGTCAATGTGTTTTTTGTGTTTAACGAATCGAATTAATTTTTCTTTTCTTTTTCTTTTTGATATTGGTCTGCCATCTTTCCTATACTTTGATACAAATTCGGCTAAACATATATGCTTAATAGCATTAGGCCTATTGATATAGTAATCAATTATAGAACTTCACATAACATCTTCAGAGTTGTTAGGAATTTGTTTCAGAAGAGTAGTTGGTTTAAGTATAAATGTGCGTTCGTCTATTGGTGCTGTGTTTATAAAGTTGCATTCTCTTGAACTATGATTCAATGGTAGTGATAGAGCTATGTGGACTGCTTGTTGAGCTGAAATTTGTTGAAGGTTAAGTAAAGCATTGCCTAGAGACCGTATCATTTGAATAGCATCAATTTTTCTCTTTTCATGTTCTTTTCGTATCCTTTTGAATGCATTTGTCATAGATCTGTCAACTTTGGTCATACATGAACTACAATATGAAGCTGTAGCATATGCATTTAGAACATATTGAGCATCTGTATTTGCATTCCATAGGTGTGGCATATTGTATGCAAAGCTGTTATTCCATATTTCTGATGGTTTTCGTTGCAAGAATACCATTGGTTGTGTTAATGTACTTTGTATTAATTCGATGTACACAGTTTCTGTTAACTGGAATTCATCTAATAAATCTTCATGACTAGTTGATTTGTCATAATGTTTTTGCTCTAAGGTGCTTTTCAAGGACAAAATTTTTTCATTTATTGAGCCATGTAACGAAGTAATTGGTTCAAGAATCCTTGTTCTTTTCATTGGTAGCATTGGAAATTTGTATCTACACTGTGATTCTTGTCTTTTTTTACAACTTTTGGTATGATGATGTTCATGTATCTTTGCGAGTTCTGGATCAAGGTGATTTGTGCTACAAGTTATATAGTTATCCAAGAAGTTTTCAATTTCTAAGTTAGTATTAAGTCCATATACTGGAGCATTTTCTATCCATATAAGAGCATGTTCATGTGCACTACCTCTATTTTGGAACTCAGTTACAAAGTAGTAATCTAATATTTTGCCAAAAAATGTGCTATCTTGACAGATCAATTGCTTCAATGCATTTGTCTTATGTCTATAGTAACGTGTACATGTTATTGGGTCCTTTCTGACAAGATAATCAATGTTGCATTTCTCAATTGTTTCAATGTGTTTGTCTTTATTTCTATTTCTACGTAATTTAGTAAGAGTTTGTACTAGTGGTGTCCAAAGATGCTCTGCACTTGTAAATGTAACAAAGAAATTTGGAGGACCTAATTGTCGTATCATTGCAAATATATGTTTTTGCATTTGTTGATGGTAATCAAGAGAAATTCTTATGTGTTTGAAATCTATGTATCCAATGTGACCTTTTAGTAACTTTTCTAAGTTGGGCTTGTACTTAACATCTTTTGCTAACAACTTTCTTCCTTGTAATTTTCCTTTTCTTATTCATACTGAGATGCATGCCATGACCTTTTCAATGAGTATTCGCATTGTCTTGAAGAACAAATTTGTGATGTGATAGGAAAAGTGACCACTGCAATGCATTAGTTCCCATTTTACTATTTCTTGGTAACGAAATATTTGTATTATATCATCGTCACGTGGATTTCCAAAGAATAGTGTTGGGAAACTCATTTCTTCTGCATGTTTGTCTTTGAATATCCCAAGTGGTCGTTGTCCCTCAGCTGGTGCTATTTCAATAATCTTGTCTTGTAAATCATGAATTCATTGTGAAGCTATGAATCCATGTACCAAGGTTTCAGTTGGCCTTTCACTTTCTGAAATGCTATCAGTTTCACTTTTGGTATCAATGTTGTCATCGTCGGATTTATTACCTTTATTGTCCAATTCAAGTATATGATTCCAATTGCTATTAATGGAAATGTTTTTAGTTTTATAAAAATTTCGAGAACATGTTCTTTAAGTGCTCTCATGACAATATGCACACACACTTTTCCTGTTTGATATGCATTCTTGTATTCTAGTTGCCGTTTTAATGCAATAGCAATTGTGATTGTATTGTTTATGGATTGTGGCAATGCTTTTTGGACAATGTCCATCTAGACAGGTACATTGATTATTGAACCAGTTAAGCCCATTTATGATTGCTTCTTCCAACATTGTCTTATTTGTGCAAAGGGTAGTCTCAATGCAACAAGTCTTTCCTCAAGCTCTGAAAGTCTTGTTACAATTTGCAATGGCTTATTACGTCTTATTTGTTCAGGTGTTGCAAAGCGAGGCAACTTTGCATTCGCAAGTGCTATTTTGCAAGATCTACAAATGATATTTAAATGCAATGTCTTCTGTTTTCCAGATATGTTTATGTACATTTTTTCTAATTCAATTCCAATGCTTGAGATGTTCTTTTGAAATTGCAATGTGTTACATATTGGACATTTGGTTTTTGGTGTGTCTTCAATTTGTCGTTTGTAAATTTCTATGGGAGTACTTTTTTGTGATGAACAATTTTTATTTGCTATTTTATTTCTATTTTGTCCAATTTTATTTAGGTCATTTGTACATATCATTTGTTTCAATTTGCGCAAGTTTATTCTATTGTTGGTGTTTTTGTGCATTTGTACTATTCTATGTTGCAGATTGCACCGATTTGTATTTTGATTTGATAGTAATGGTTCATAATGAATCTGTGATGTACTTCTTTCAAATGATAATATGTTGTACGTTTGGTTGGAATTTGCTTTTGATTGGTAGTAATTCATAATGGTTTTACTGGTAAATGACCATATTTGTATGTTTACATTGAATATGATCGATGTCCATTGGAAGCAAAATGATGTTCCCTCAACTCCTCCTTTTTCAGATGGCATTGCCATATTAATTAGGTATTGTTGCCAGCCTGTAACCATTGTTTGACTTTGTATAGTTTGATTTGTTAAGTGTTTTTCTATACAATTTAATGCATCGTTTCTCCTAGCCATTAGTGCACTACAAAAATATTGGAGAATGTAGAGTCTGAAATATTGTTCATCAAATTCAGGGGCTATTAAATGACAAATTGCACTAAACATGCTATTGGCACATTTCGACATAGTTTTTTTTGCTATATGCAATCCATGAATTTTCATTTCATGAAAAACGAATTCATAATAGTTTTCAAGATATTTGCAAAGAGGTGACAAGGAATAATTTGGTACAAAGTTGCATGTACATAATATTTTGTATAATAAGGGTTAAAAATGTCCACTAATGGGATCTGTATCATGAAACAAAATGTTTAGTGGAATTGTATCTAGATCATGGTTGAAAAACAAATACCTTGTTTTCATTGTTAGCGACCAAACACCAATTGGTATGTTCAACCACTTTGATAGCCACCGTATGCAAAATGTGTCTCCCCATAGGCCTCTTTCAGATTGGAAATTGCTATTAGATGCAGAAAAATGCATTCTACGAAGGCATGTGTCAATATCGTGAATTCCATGAAGTTGATATAACATGACAGGATCTAGTTCATATTGGTATGATTCTTTTGCCTCTGTGTCATTTTGCTGTAGACAATTGAGAAAATGGTCTATTATTCCATTGCGCAGTTCAATAGACGAGTAACGAAAGTGCAGAAGCACTTCAAATGCATTGAACAAACAATCTCTAGGAGTATATGAAAATTGCTGTAGTCTTAAGAGACTATGGTTCATTAAAACGATATCAATATTAGTATCTATCTGATGTTTTTTTGCTGGATGGTAGTTTTCAATGTCTATGATTTCAACCAATTTTTTTCTATGTATTTGTTCTTCAGATTCGTATGGTGATTTTTTTACTAAGTACTATGTATCTTAGATTTTTTTTCCTCAAAGATGAGAAGAGCTTCTATAATATTTTTTGCTTTATTGAATATATCTCTATTATAATGTTTACTAGCATAAAATACTAATTTTACTATTGTATTGTATCTTTGATTTCAAAACAGTAAAATAAGAGAAGCAATGTTGCAAGTAACTAGTTCCTATTTTGCATCTCTCTATATTTCAAAAGTATCATTGCAAAACAAAGAAGATGCAACGTTGATTATTGTCTCTGAAAACATGAATCTCACATACAAGCTATGTATTCTAGAAATAATTCACTTTTGTATACAATAGAAAGCATGAAATACAGATTGAATGTGTCTTGATTAGTAAAGCTAATCTTGCTAGCTGTAAACAACATAGTTGTTGTTGTGGATGATTTTGTCACCCCCCTAGAGACAGCCTAGAGTTGCCATAGACCAGTGCCTAGGACATCTTAATATAGCAAGGAGCCCTTTATAGTTTGGGTTGTCAGTCCAAGGAGCTCACTTACTATCTCTTGTTTGAAACAAGGAAACTGAATTTGAATGGGACCAATCTCTTTCAGAAGCTGACACAAAGATAAGAATAATGTAGGAACATCATGCAAAACTTCAGCATGAAAGCATCAGACAGTTAAGAGACCGCTTACTGTAAAGAGGGCCGATTCAACTAATATGTCACAGAAATCAGATATCAGGAAGTGAGTGCGGTGAGGAAACATAAGAGGATATTAGCAGGCATAAGGGCGCACCAATTTACGAATCCTTAAGGCGCTAATATAGCAGAAAATATGGAAAGAGTGAACATGGAACAACATATCATGACTAGGCCTATTTAAAGCGCTTGACTAATTCCAGAAAGGGCACCACTTAAGATGAATCCTTACTGCAAACTAGTGAGCCACTCGCATTCTAGAACATGATACAAGAAGACAAATTGCATGAAAAGAGATAATGTATTAACACATAAGAAAAGTTACATACTGTGAGATACCAAAGACCAGAATCCTCAATACAGTTATAACCCCTCCTCACTGAGACCCTACGGGCTCTGAAACTTCATACAGAAATATTACAAGATGAATACGGTAGTCTTCTCGCTGCACAGTTTGCTGACAGAAATCTGGAACCCTTCGAAAATCTTATTTTCTTGTATTTATAGAGAAGACAGAAACTTCCAGAGGAGGAGGAAGACGAGGCACAATTAATGACTTAGTTTGAATCCAAATGGCGGAAAACGTTCGCGCGTTCTCTTATGAATGACTGGCTATAAATGACGGTACTGGACAACCTGTTCATGAAATAAATGCTGGGAGATAAAATCTCCTTATATACAAGATGGGAGTAATAAAATATATACAATTTTTTGCCCGCGGCTGAAAGAAAATCTGCTGCCGTAAGAGATTTGGAGCAATCTGCATTTCAGTACTGTACTCTCGGCCTTCGGCTATGGATTTAAATCCTGGATCTTTAATGCGGGGCGGACGCATCTGGAGAGTTCTAAGAGTCCATATCTATGTCTTCTTTAATGGTGGTCATCTCTCCCACCTACCCTCGGCTCCTTCCTTTAATTTAACCAGTATGATATGTCCTTTGCTATGCTCCAGATATTTTCAACGGAGGCGGAAAGTTAAAGCGCCAACAAAGCCAAATTAAAACCTGCAAAATCCGCAAATCATTAGAGAAAAATGACTTGGTGATATGGAGTGTGGATACAACAGCGGCCATGGAATCGGTAATACAGATTAGGCGAGACATCGAGAGGATGCAGGGTGACAGGAAACACATGAACATAATGGAGAAATGGAGGGTGACAAGGCAGAAAACAATGGAGCGACAATGAATGAACGGGGCTAAGGGTTCATAAACCGTGACACGTCACCGGAACACATGGATGGTGGAGGAAGAACGCAGCGTACACTTGTGAAATATGATGACACGACCACAGGAGGTGGGACCCGAATCGACAATCGGAATCGGAAAGCGGAGTGGGGAGACAGGGGTGACACATCTTGGGAGTCCCGATCGCGATTGAAGATAGGACCGCGATTGACCCAGGACCGTTTGATCTCGGAGCAAGATCAACGGCTACACCTGCATCGGAGGGTAATAGATCGGCGGGTCATAAAGGTTTGTTGCGGGCCCTCTGTATAAGTTACTTGCCGCACCGTTGATTTGATACGGATCGGACGGCCAGCATTGCGTCCGATCGCTATGACAATAGGCCCCTTTCTTGTTTTGAATTGTGGTTCTTTGACCTCGAGTCATATGGAGGCCGAAGCGGGAGGGAGTCAAAATCTTAAAGGGTCGGCCCGATTGTTTAAATTTGAGTTTTGAACTACTGTAATGCAGGTTTTCGGGCGGGGATAGAAATGTCAAGCAGGATCATGGGGTTTTAGGCTACGGCAGAGGTGAATATGTACAACATCGGCTCCATCTGGGGACGACATGTTCGTCCTCGGGCATGTCAAGAACACGCAGACCATCAATTATTTCATCTTATTTTGAATTCCCCTGCACTTTTACTTCAAGTAATTATCAGCGTTCTTTTCCTTTATAAAAATAAAACTAAAACAAACTATATACAGTATATACAACCAGGCATTCCTAGCCTGGGTCAGAATTGAAAATAAGGCTTGAGGAACTGGCCATTCACGGGCGCATCCAACAAATCACCCTGTAGATTTTCTAAAGTAAAGGTGTTGTTTCTCCCCAGCTTCACTATTTTGAATGGCCCGAACCATAATGGATCAAATTTAGCATGTTTGCCCTTTTCTGCTCTGCGAACATCCCATCTAAGAACCAGGTCTCCGACTTGAAAATTCCTATCCTTTGCGTGCTGATCAAAGACATTCTTCATTTTTTCCTGGTATTCTTTCAGTCTCTGATCTACCTGGTTCCTTGTTTCCTCCAATTCTACCAGTTGATTAATTCTTCGAATCATGCCATCCGGTTCTTCTTGATTTTCCTGCATAAAACGTGCTACTGGCAATGCCAATTGCAAAGGAAACACTGCAGCCCGTCCATATACCAGCTCATAGGGTGACTTCCCTGTTGCTCTCTTGCTGGTTATACTATTTTCCCATAGGGCAAATTTTAATTGAGAGTCCCAGTTTTTCTGATTTTCAGCTATTGTCTTCTTCAGGGCTCTCACCAGGGTTTTATTGGATGACTCTGCTAGACCATTTCCCTGTGGATAGTATGCTGTAGAATGAGTCAGGAGGATGTATTATCTTCGACAAAATTTTACGAACCTGGCAGACTTGAAAGCCTGTGCATTGTCAGTTACAATTCTTGCAGGACAACCAAACCTAGATATGATATTATCTTCTATAAAATTCATTATCACAGCATCTGTAGCATTTCTGGTAGGTATGGCTTCCACCCATTTTGTAAAATAGTCTGTGGCTGTCAATATCCATTTATGTTGGCCACTTGATGGGGGATGTATTTCTCCTATAAAATCCAATCCCCATTTCTGAAATGGTTCATTTACATGAATAGGGATCAAGGGAAATGATGCTAATTTCTGCCTTTCTGTAAATCTTTGGCATTTGTCACACGATTTGACCCAAGCAAAAGTATCTGAATACAATTTTGGCCAATAAAAACCAGCCTTCAAGATTTTATGGGTTGCAGCCCTCCAGCTGTAATGCCCTCCACATATGCCCTCATGAAATTCTGTCATTACATTTTGCACTTCGTTTTCTGTGAGGCATAAAAGTAATATGCCTAGAGGGTCTCTCCAATAGAGCTGCCCATTGGCAATTGCATATTTATGAGATTTCATCCTTACAACTCTGTATTTCACCTTGTCACATCCTGGAGGACAGCTAAGTGTTAACAGATATTCAACTATTTGCTTATACCAAGGACTAGTCAGGTATTTCACATGTATCTTTTGTGTAGCCGTCTCTAGTCCATGTTGCTCTTCTTCTCTTTCTGATTCTTCATTTGCTATCACAGACAGATTAATTCCCAAAGCTTGATGATTTGATTCAGATAACATCTTGGCGAGTCCCTGTCCTTTCACCAATTTAGTAGGTTTTATATCCAAATCATACTCTTGGATTTTTGCAATCCATCTTCCCCTCCTACCTTCGCTGTCTCCTTGAACCAGAATGTCTTTGACCGCTGCTGTAGGGACATAGGTTGTGATGTGAGATTGCAAAATATACACTCTGAAAGCTTTAAGGGACTTTACCAAGGCATATGCCTGCTTCTCCAGTATGTTATATTTCAATTCAGCGTCATAAAGCACCTGGCTGAAGAAAGCTATGGGCTGTTCATATCCACCTTCATTTTTCTGCAATAACACTCCGGTAATGGTGTGAGGTGAAGCGAATGAGAAAATCATAAATGGTTTTTTGTAATCTGGCCCTGCTAGCACATGAGCTTCAGCGAATGCCCGTTTTATCCTTGCGAATGCATCTCTAGACTCCTGGGACCATTTCACTTCACTATCCTTTCTCAACATATTGGTTATGTGCCTAACTATCTCTGCGTAGTTAGGAATGAATCTTCTTAGAAAATTAATCCGACCCAAAAATACCTGTACTTCTTTCTTATTTCTTGGCAAAGGAATTCTGTTTATCACTTCGACTCTCTTAGGATCAATTTTTACACCATCTTTAGTCACGATATGTCCTAAGAGTTTTCCTTCATCTAATGCAAACAAAGATTTTTGGGGGTTAAGAGAAAGGCCATACCTTCTGCATTTTTCAAAAGTTCTTCTTAAATGATCAATATGCTCGTCATCATTCTTTGAGAACACTGTGATATCATCAAGATACACCACCAAAAACTTGTCCTGTTCTCCGACAAAGGCTATGTCCATTGCCCTCTGAAAAGTAGCCCCTTCATTGATTAATCCGAATGGCATCCTCGCATACATAAAGGTTCCCCATGGTGTAGTGAATGCGGTCTTCTTCTGGTCTTCTGGGAACACAGCTACTTGATTGTAGCCAGAAAATCCATCCATCATTGACATTCTGGATGCTCCCACCACTTTCTGCAGGATGTGGTCCATTTTAGGCAGTGGATAGTTATCTTTGAAAGATGCTCTGTTCAAATTCCTGAAGTCTACGCACAACCTTATTTCTCCATTCTTCTTTCGGACAGGAACTAGATTTGCTATCCATTCTGAGTATCTTAATGGTACAATTATCTTGGCCTTCAACAACTTCTTAATTTCTTTTTCAATTGAGGGAAGCAGCAGAGGATTTATTTGCCTGAGCTTCTGCTTGTATGGCTTTGCATCTTCCCTCAGTGGAATCTTATGCTGTATAATATTTACATCAAAAGTTTTTAGGTCCTCATAGGACCAAGCAAAAATATCTTTATAAGATTGAAATAATTTCAAATACTTTTCTTTATAATCTTCTGGGACTTTCTTAGATAATTTGATCATTTTAGGATCTGCATAAGTACCCAGATTCAAGTCTTCCACTTGATCTTCTTCTGCTACTTTATTTGGCTGCATTGGAACATCATCTTTATTGAATAACCTCTCTAGGGGTACCAACCCTCTAGGTATCACATTACCTTTCAGCTGCAGCACTTTATTTCCTGCTATTCTTTCTTCCCATTTGTTTTCAGCAATATTTTCAACTTCTTCTTCTCCATTATCGTCAATCTCCATATTGGAGAATTCTCCCACAGTCTCCATAAATATTTTCATCTGTTCATCATCTTCGAATACTTGCCAATGCTTTACATTGTCTGGAATGGATGGTCTGTACCGTACCTCCACTTCATATCTGAGAAGCGGGTTCTGAGGGGGACGGAAAGTACTGGCAGCTACCGCAAGAGAGTCTGCTATTCTGTTTTGCTCCCGGGGCATGAACTGTATGTTAAATGCTGAAAAGAAGTTTTCTATCATGTCGCATACTTCATTTCTATATGCTCTGAGCCGTGGATGCTTAGTTTGGCATTCATTTTTAATCTGCCTTACGACCAGCTCAGAGTCTCCAAACACTTTTAGATATTGGATGCCCATGTTTCTAGCTGTCTGTAACCCCAGTAATAATGCCTCGTACTCAGCTACGTTGTTTGTAGCCTCATACTACAGTTTAAAAGACAGCAGCACCCATTTTCATGTAGGGGAAATCAGCAATACCCCAGCTCCATTGCCTTCCCTGGAATTGGCTCCATCAAAATGCAAAGTCCATATTTCTGATTCCTGAATTTCTTTAGGCTGCTCAGCCTGAATTTGATCAAAAAGGGGCTCATGAGCGTAACTTTGGTTTTCTTCTAGCATAAAACATGAAAAGTCTCCCTCTTTGTCATAAATTGGGGAATTATCTGAACAGTCAGCCTTAGTTACCATCTTGACAAATCTAGTTTCTCTGTACAATCTCCTTTCTTGACCTCTGAAGACTGGGACAGTAGAATATGTTAGATCCAATTTAATTGACCCCCCAATCTTTGTACCCCAGGACCTTGACAGCAGCATGCCAAAGCGAGCTGGGATATCGGCAACCACAATGTCCATGACTACACTTTTTGTTGGGATTTGGGCCAAATTGACCACTAAATCTTTAATCATTCCCAGGCATTTTACTCTTTTAGAATCAAACGAATATAAATCTTTGTATGGTCTTGTAATCTGCAGTCCTAGTTGCTCCATGACAGACAAGGGCATAAGATTATGGGAAGCTCCAGAATCTAACATGCAGTTATGTAACAGTAGGTCATGAATGACTAGGGATACATAAAAAGGAGGAGTGGAAGGGTCTATCTCCTCGACATGTGGGCCAAAGACTACCATGGGTCTTTCTTCTTGAAGATTTAAACTATCGGGTGCAATTGGTAGCTCAGGAGGAAGAATGGAAGAGGTAACTTGAGACTGATATGCAGGCTGTTTTAATAATTCAGTCAGAGGGACAGGAATCTTAATCTTCTCGAGTTCCTTTTGCAAATTGAAAGCAGATGTGGGCTTTTCTATCACTACTTCTTTCGACTCCTTATTTTCGACTGAAGACTTAATTTCTTTTGACACTGGCTCAACATTAGAAGGACTGACCGTTTTAGAAGAGGAGGGAATCTGATCATTAGACTGCAAGGGGGTGTTCAGAAGATTCTTACCTCTTTCAACATTCTTCTTTGCTGCTGATTCCTTCTGAGCAGACACCTCTTTCTGAGGTGGTTCTTCTTCTTTCTCCTGAGTTCTGGTCCTCTTCCTTGAGGATCTGAGATCATATTTAACGTTGAATTGGGCTTCCATGAAATCAGCAAATTGCTTGCAGTAATGGTCAATCTCTGCCTCTTCATCTTCTTCTTGCAAGGGGCACTCCATGTCATCATTATTTGAAAAAGCCAGATTTGAATCTTCTAGTCTATAAGCTGCATCTCCAGCGGAGTCATCTGCTGGTCCTTCAAGGTACAAGGGATGAGGCACCTGATCTTGCTGTTCTTTAGCTTCCCTTGGAAATATCTGCAATGGAGGCTTTCTGTACTGAGGATTATATCCTCTGTTTGGAACATTATAATAGTTCTTGGGAGCTGCATTCTTAGCTTCCAATTCTAGCTTGACCATCTTCTTTATCATCTTGCTTATCTCGTCCATTTTATCTGAATCTTTGTCTTGATTGGAGGTAGAAACCTCTTCTTTGCCTTTTCTTCTAGTATCTTGCTCGACTTTTCCTTTTAGCTTCCCAGTAGCAGCAAAATTTTCCTCCAACTCTAAAGCATCTGTTTGAGCATCATCCAGGGTAACAGGCATTCTTTCCCGCAGAGAGAAACCGAAATCAGAGTCAAAAGCTGCTATGAAAATGATCTTGGCGGCAGCCTCGTGTGGCTTCATTTCAGGAGGTAGGCTCAGATATAACTTGTTAAATCTCTTGATGAACTCTGATACCCCTTCATTCTGTTTCTTCTTCATGGTATTAAATTCAGTAAGGCACATTCCATAATCTTTCTTCTCCCCCCACTTCCTGAGAAAAGCATTTTCCATTTGGTCCCAGGTGGTCACGGAATTATTCCCCAATGTCTTAAACCATTTTCTGGCCTCCCCTTCCAAGGATTGTACGAATAATCTTAGGACCACATCCAAATGTTCAACATTTAAGTTTTCTGCGAAAGAGCAGAAGGTCTCAAGATGTTTCTGAGCATCAATATCATTCTCACCATTAAACCTCGGCAGGATCTTCAGGTAATCTTGTGGCATATCATGCAGTACTGGGGGTAGAGCCAGAGGAGCATATTTATTTAACAGAAAGGCAGGAACATTGGCCATTGGGGGAGGTAAGGGTTGCACAACAGTTTGGGATACAGATGAAGGGAGAGGAGTAGGAGGAAGCGGAGTATGAATAACAATGGGAATATATTGCACGGAAGTCTGAGGTGTAGATGGGAATAACTCACGGTTAACAGCGGCTATTTCTGTGACTTCTTTAATTTCCTCAGGCTCGAAAGCAAGATGAGATTCTCCTTCGACCCAGGTATCTCCCCTACGTGGAGTTTCTGAGTGAGACTCGGGTTTTTCTGTTCTAACTTCTTGAGAAGAAGAGGGCAGATGATCTTCAACGGAATATTCAGAATTTTCGGAACGAACTGACTTCTTTTCTTTCCAACCTCTTTTATGAATGATCTTCTCAGGGTCAGACACGGGTGTTTTCGGCTGGGATGTATCCGACCTTAAATGGGGCTTCCGGGAAGCCAGGACTTCCAATAAAATTTATCAAATAAAGACCAGTGGAGTCGCCAAGGTGAGAAGTCTGCAACTCTTCACCTCTCTGTGCTCACCTGATTAGAGAGTGAAAATAAAATGTCGAACCCAGGGAAACAGATATTCTTGAATTCGTGTCCCCGGCAATGGCGCCAGAAAGATGTTGTGGATGATTTTGTCACCCCCCTAGAGACAGCCTAGAGTTTCCATAGACCAGTGCCTAGGACATCTTAATATAGCAAGGAGCCCTTTATAGTTTGGGTTGTCAGTCCAAGGAGCTCACTTACTATCTCTTGTTTGAAACAAGGAAACTAAATTTGAACGGGACCAATCTCTTTCAGAAGCTGACACAAAGATAAGAATAATGTAGGAACATCATGCAAAACTTTAGCATGAAAGCATCAGACAGTTAAGAGACCGCTTACTGTAAAGAGGGCCGATTCAACTAATATGTCACAGAAATCAGATATCAGGAAGTGAGTGCGGTGAGGAAACATAAGAGGATATTAGCAGGCATAAGGGCGCACCAATTTATGAATCCTTAAGGTGCTAATATAGCAGAAAATATGGAAAGAGTGAACATGGAACAACATATCATGACTAGGCCTATTTAAAGCGCTTGACTAATTCCAGAAAGGGCACCACTTAAGATGAATCCTTACTGCAAACTAGTGAGCCACTCGCATTCTAGAACATGATACAAGAAGACAAATTGCATGAAAAGAGATAATGTATTAACACATGAGAAAAGTTACATACTGTGAGATACCAAAGACCAGAATCCTCAATACAGTTATAACCCCTCCTCACTGAGACCCTACGGGCTCTGAAACTTCATACAGAAATATTACAAGATGAATACAGTAGTCTTCTCGCTGCACAGTTTGCTGACAGAAATCTGGAACCTTTCGAAAATCTTATTTTCTCGTATTTATAGAGAAGACAGAAAATTCCAGAGGAGGAGGGAGACGGGGCATAATTAATGACTCAGTTTGAATCCAAATGGCGGAAAACATTCGCGCCTTCTCTTATGAATGACTGGCTATAAATGATGGTATTGGACAACCTGTTCATGAAATAAATACTGGGAGATAAAATCTCCTTATATACAAGATGGGAATAATAAAATATATACAATTTGTTGCCCGCGGCTGAAAGAAAATCTGCTGCCGTAAGAGATTTGGAACAATTTGCATTTCAGTACTGTACTCTCGGCCTTCGGCTATGGATTTGAATCCTGGATCTTTAATGCGGGGCGAACTTATCTGGAGAATTCTGAGAACCCATATCTATGTCTTCTTTAATGGCGGTCACCTTTCCCACCTACCCTCGGCTCCTTCCTTTAATTTCGCTAGTATGATATGTCCTTTGCTATGCTCCAGATCTTTTCAATGGAGGCGGAAAGTTAAAGCGCCAACAAAGCCAAATTAAAACCTGCAAAACTCGCAAATCATTAGAGAAAAATGACTCGGTGATATGGAGTGTGGATACAACAGCGGCCATGGAATCGGTAATACAGATTAGGCGAGACATTGAGAAGATGCAGGGTGACAGGAAACACATGAACATAATGAAGAAATGGAGGGTGACAAGGCAGAAAACCATGGAGCGACAATGAATGAACGGGGCTAAGGGTTCATAAGCCGTGACACATCACCGGAACACATGAATGGTGGAGGAAGAACGCAGCGTACACTTGTGAAATATAATGACACGACCACAGGAGGTGGGACCCGAATCGACAATCGGAATCGGAAAGCGGAGTGGGGAGACAGGGGTGATACATCTCGGAAGTCCCGATCGCGATTGAGGGTAGGACCAAGATTTACCCAGGACCGTTCGATCTCAGAGCAAGATCAACGGCTACACCTGCATCGGAGGGTCATAAAGATCTGTTGTGCGCGGGCCCTTCATATAAATTAACTTCCACGCCGTTGATTTAAGTCAGATTGGACGGCCAGCATTGCGCCCGATCGTTAAAACAATAGGCCCCTTCTTGCTTTGTGTTGTGGTTCTCTGACCCGGGTCATATGGAGGCCGAAGAGGGGGGGAGTCAAAATCTTAAAGGATCGGCCCGATTGCTTAAATTTGAGTTTTGAACCATTGTAAAGTAGATTTTTGGGCGGGGATAGCAATACCAAGCAGGGTCATGAAATTTTAGGCCACGGCAGAGGCTGAGAACGGATTTGAATGAGGCAGCGGAGCAAAAATCACCGGCAGAGGTAGATATGTACAACAGTTGTAATTACGAATACGTATGTACAATTAGATATTCAGTATAGCATAGTAGCATCTTGAAGGCAACAATATGCTTCATACAAATAGCTGAACGTGAGAATTGTCTTAGTTATTACAAAGCATTCATCCCTTATGCAAGTCCCAACTTTATTGCACGAAAGCATGTAGTTGCAAGTCAATGTAGCAAATATTGGACAAGATAGGTCAACATAATATGGACTAATTCTATCACTATATTTTGAAAATTTGGTAGTTACACTACTTTTTGTCATAAGACAAAATATTCATTTCAATGACGAATAAATGTATTCTATGACGATTTCTAATAACCAGCCATTATTCTATGGACATTAACAATGGCGGTGTATACAAAACAACATTTGGATCATATGAAGTCATATCTATATGACTTGGTACGACATCTAGATTTAAAGTATTTAATATTTGTTTTTTTGTTTGCTTTCCTTCATGTTGATCTTTGACAACTGCTTATTATTTTTTGCATATTAACAAATGTACTGCATACAAAAACAACATTTGTACCATTTGAAACTGCAACTAAACCACTTCTTACAAGGACTACATGAAAAGTATCCAACACTTGTTTTCTCAGTTGCTTTGTTTCTATAGTCTATTTTGATATTAGAGGTGTCTTCTTCTTCTATTATTTGTTGTAATGTCTTTGAAAGTTGCATGTGATTACATTCCATTGTTACAAATTTATATATTCGATTCAATGCAGCAAGTGGCACCTAACTTTGTTAAAACATCAAGAAAAAAACAACAAATTAACTATCCAAAGGTATCAACTGACTGAAGAATAAGAGCAATACCAGAAGTTGAGACATAGTAACTTGTGCGGGATAATGTGAATAATAGATGACATAGAACAATCTTGATTTATACTATATGAAATCTTTAAGATCCTATAATAATAACTTAGGGCATGGGACTAAGACTACCACTACCATAGGTCCATAGCAATAAGACTAACGTGACTATTTGGGTAGCTACTCTAATTTGCTATAAATCTCTAGACTATAGTGTAACAAGTACTATTCTCAATAAGCTATAACTACATAACCTATAAAATACCCTTGCCTTTGCATCTGTTCTATTTGCTACTTCTGTTTTGACTACTCCTAGTGTTGCTTTTACTCGATCAATTAAACTGATGACTCTTGTTAGGTGTCTTGTATTTTGAAAGCACTTGTTTAAAGTGTTAAGAATCTGTAATTAGCAAGATTGGCAAAGTCTAATCATAGAAAAAACATCGTTTCAACCACTTTGGGATTCTAGGATCTAGCCCTCCTGAATCCGGAGAGGGATCTCTCCAATAAGTGCAAAGATGGATTTGTATTTGAAGTTTGGGGTAATGATATTAGGCTAGTTATGAAGGCCAAGGGTTTGTTTTATTTTTGGATGGTTGAGCATGATTACTGTTTGAGGTGGAAAGTCCTAAATGCAAAGAGTTTCAAAGGCGTGAAGTTGCAAGCAAATAGAACAAGCTTTGGCCAGGAAAGATAGATAATTGCAGGTTTTAGTCCATTGGGCTATGGAGTCATAATAGGGTTTAATTGGAACAGAAAGAGGCAAGAGTGGTCCATGGGGCAAGTCATCTATGTCTAAGGATCTCTTTGAAATTTTATTTATGGAATGAAATGGTACAATAAGAAGGAGAATTTAAACAGGTGGTGAACAAAGAGCAGCCCAAGATCTGGTAAGTACTTTTAAACTAGCCAGCTTTTGACATACACTTAAGAAAAACATGAAAGTAAACTAGGATCTGGTAAGTACTTTTAAACTAGCCAGCCTTTGATACACTTTAAATAGAAAACCTTTAAAAAAAAAGGGAAACTTGAAGGCAACTGTTGGAGTAGAAACTAGCGGGTCGGGCTCACCACAAATCCTCTCCTAGCTTTGCTTTACTTGGTTACTTTCAAGACAAACACAAAGATAACACATAATGGCCTAAGATCTGGTAAGTACTTCTAAACTAGCCAGCTTTTAACACATTGCAAGGGAAACATTCAGAGAGTCTTTGGGGATAAAAATAGGACCAGGGCACACCATATCTTCCTTAGTTCATCTCTACTTAACCAATACTGAACATAAAATTCAAGAATAATATTCAGCTAAGGCAATAAGACGAGGGAACATCAGCATTCCTATGCTTAAACTGAATTAAATCATTCCTAAATAACACAGATTGGAAGAAAACATGTAAATAAAGATTTTCAGTCAGAGAAGGGTACTGATATACAGTAGGTCCTAACTCTATGCCTGCTATTCTTTATAAGAGAAGATGAAACACAATGAAAACAGAAACAAAATGACAAGTTACAATGAGAAAAACATCACCGTCAACATAGACCACGATCCCATAAAACAGCTTGTATTGATGCTCCAAACCAGTTACAACTTTAAGTCCAATGCTTTAGTTTAGCAATCATCTACTTATCTCAGCCTAACTTATCTATCACAAGCAGAGCTCCAAGGGCCAATGAACACTATTTACAATTAGAAGTTTAAGCTCAAATGTATTTCAAAGTTCCGCAACCAACAATTTCTCATCTTCTACAACAATATTTATAGAAGAATGAGGAGGTGATATCTGATAAAAGATCTCTCGGGACAATTAATACAGATGAATGACTTCTCATCCTTTGAGGGGATTAATGGAGAATTTTACAGGTGTGTTACTGTATTGATTGATTTATATTTATGAATTGAGCTCGGTGGGAGCTCTGGTTGACTTTTAAGGCTCTGCGTTATGTTATAGTAACTCTGCTGATATTTTTGTCATTAAATTGTTTCAGCAAAATTAACTATTTGGCTACGTTGAGGAAAATATCTGATTTGAACAATAACTTCAACCTCTGTTTGAATGCTTTGAGGCACAGGTGGCTTTGTGGTAGCTGAGAGGAATCAATTTGCCTCAGATGTGGCGGTGGAGGCCTTTCTGTCTGATAAAACACTTATGATTTTCTTTCACTGTGTTTTAATTTTGGGGATTAGGCTTTTGATAATAATTCTTAGTCGTAATCCCCAAATTATCTTCAATCCTTTTGTTCTACCACGTTCTATCTTCAACATTGATACTCTTTTAATTATGATTTAAAATCACTGTGTCTTGTTGATGTGCAGGCTGCGCAGGGCTCTCAAGTCATCAATGCCCATGAATCATCGATGAAACGTAGATCTTGAACCTTGCGAACGATTTTCCTTTTATGAATCGAAGGCACGAGAATCGTCATTCCCAGCCTTCGGCCTTTCTTTCAATATAACGGATAAACCTTTAAACACCTGCAAAACAAAAACAATATTAAGAAATCCTGCGTTGTGGGTGAACTGCTTCAGAGGGTGGGGAGAGAGCATGGCCGGTGGATGGCATCATCCAACGGTGGAGATCGGCTAAGATAAGGTCAAAGAAGAGCAGAGGGAAGAATAAGACGGAACCGTTGATCGTACAATGATCAACGGTGGTGATTGGTTTTGAAAACCCTTTGGTGGAAGGCAGAGGGCGATGAAATAATACGGGAATGATCTGGGACCGTTCGATCTGGACACATGAACGGTCCAGATCCAATCGGAGGATCGCAATCGACGGAGGAATCATGTTAATGTGCTCGACAAAAAACTTGCGATGCGATTAAGCGCTAACCGTCGATCTGCAGATCATATCGACGACGGAAAGTGAATCAGAGGGGTTTAAAAAGGCGAAGGAAGGGTTAATGATCAGAACGAATTAGAGCTGTTGGATCTGAGGAAGGCGGGGAGGAAATCAACGGTGGACAACCAATCAGGGGATCGGCAATCAGGGGTGGCAAATAAATGATTTAAACTGTGCAAATGGAGACTGCCGATGCGATTGAGCGCTGGCCGTTTGGACGGTCCAAGATCAACGACGGAGATTGCTTTTGAAAGCGAACTGGCGGAAACCCTTTATAATGTATGAAAACTCAAAAATCTAATAAAACAAAGGTTTTGGTGGCGGAATATATATGTATGAAATGGCTGGTGCCCATCCGCGGGGCCTTTAGTTATATGGAGCATGATGGGCCCGGGGTGTATATAACAAAGGTCCAATCGCAATCGGAGCCTTGGGCTCGGGATTTTCAATCTACCCATTGGAATTTTGCGATGCGATTGGCGCCTCGGGACTTAAATTCTTGGTCCCGGGCGTAGGTTATATGGAATGGAAAGCGGGGGGCGGAGTTTATACATTATGGGACTTAATCGCATCAGAAGTTTTGATGCGGTCTTTCAATCAACCCATTGTGGATCTCTCTGAGGCGATTGTGCTTTGGGTCTTTTTAATCTAACCATTTTTCATTTAAATTTTTTTGTATGGGAGCGTTAGACCAAAACTTTGGATAAGTGGGTTTTTTGTATTTATAAAGAAAAATATAGATCAGAGATGGATTTTCACAATGATTTAGCGCCCGATTGCAGGCCCATGGGTTGTATGGAAAAATAATATGATCGTGGGTTTTGAAACAGAGGGCTAATCGCATCGAAGTTTGTCTATAACAAAAATACTTGTGCTTGCTGTGTTTTTCTGATGCGATAAGAGCCTAGATATCTAGCACTTGGTTCTAGCGCTGGGGCACATGGAGGGGAAGTGGTTTAAGGCTTAGCCCAAGGGGGCTTAAGCCTTTATGCAAAAAATATGTATTTTTCATTAAATTTTCAAGTTTTTCAATGGATTCGGGGGTTTCAGTATAGTTTAAAAATGAGTTTTAAACTATGTAAAGAGGATTTTCATGAATGGGAGAAGGGAAATCATGAAAAATAGAGGAATTTTATGGAAAAAAAGGGGAGCAAATGAAGGTTAGTTTTGAGTGGAGGAGGGGGAAAAATGATGATTTTGCAGCAGTCATTTCTCATGAAATCAACAGAATTTCTGAGTATAAAATAGGAACAATAGTGAAGATTTGGACAGAGGCATGAGGCCTTCAAGAGTCTTCAAGAGCCAACACTTTTTAGCAATAAAATTTGTTCCTTGAAGGATCCAAAAATTTTTAGCCACCTTTTGCTATAACAAATTTTATAGGTGGCTAACAGTGGCTCCACTTGGGGATGGTGCCTTCTTGAAGGCATCAAGAACTTCAGACTTGCATTCTCTGGGAGGCTGACCTGTGCCACATTCATTGTGTTCGCTGGGAGGCTGACTTGTGCCTCATCCATTGGGCTGCTTTCCTTTTCTTGAATGATCTTGCTCTGAAAACATATTAGCAACCATTAAAACAACGTATCTTTCATCTACAATCTTTCTACCTACCCAATCCTACATATCTAACATTTTTTCTTCTTTAGAGTGCACTTGGATTGGCAAACTCTTTTACAACATTTTATTCTTTTGAAAGCAGGAAATATAATCTATTTTTACTCCTTATTTCTCCCCGAATTCAGATTAAATAGTTGAGTTTAGATGCTTCTCTACCTAATCTACTAATCTATTAGGATTAAACAGTCTAACAATTTTTTTATTCTTTAAATTCTAGAACAAAAATTTAAAAGCATTTAAGTGAGGATTAAACAGTCTAACTTGAAGCTGGTCCATGGCATAAAAAACAAGCTGCACATAGACATTTTTTTACAAAAAATTAAATCAAAATGGAAGGCTTAAGATCTGAAAGTTTAAAGCACTTCCTTCATCCTTTTATAGCTCTGTTTTGACTCTTGTTTCAACTGTTTCTTCCTTGTTCTCTGGTTCATATTTTGAGCATGTTAGAACTAGATTTACATCTTTTTTGACTCATAATGTAAAACATATTTGAGTCATCTCTTGCTTGGAAACTTAGGTTCAGGTTTTGAGCTTGTTTGAAACTTTAATTTCTTTCCTAAAATATCTTCTGAAAAGCCAAGATTAAACAGTTTGGCAAATCGAATTCACTATCCTATCAACAGAAAATTTAAAACTAGTTAATTAAGATCAGGTTGTTTGACTAACTAGAAGTGTGTTTTTCAGGAGTGGCATTTAAGCTAGCACACTTTCAGATTTGTTTCTCTTTTTGTTGGTATGGGGCTATACCTTTCTTGTTTTCACAATCTGCCCTTTTTTCTTTCTTTCACTGTTTTTGTATTTTTGATTTTTCTAACTTTGAATGCAATGGTGGATGAGATATTTATAATGAGACAAAAAATAAAAAAGGCTTTCAGAACATGGGATGGATCAAGAGAAGTAATGTTTAAGCATCCTGCCATTGACAGGACCCCCAAACAATTCTGCTCCATTCAACTCTTGTAAGAAATAGGTGTTGTTACCAGCAGCTAAATGAATAGAGTAAGGGCCAAGCCATAAGTTGTCAAATTTTCCATGTTTGCCCTTGTCTTCCCTCCTTGAGTCCCACTTTAAAAATTTGTCCCCAACTTTGAAATTGCTGGCCTTTGTTCTTCTGTCAAAAAGCTTTTTGATGCTGATCTGCTTCTGCAATGCTTTCATATATACCTCTTATCTGATTTTCTGAAGATGAATGGTCTAATTTATTCTTCTGATCATGTCATTATCTTCAGTTTGCAACTCTTGAATAAAATTCATCACTGGTACACCAAGGCTGTTTTAAAAAATTGCATCAGTACCATATACAAGCTGAAAAGGTGACATGCCAATAGATTTCTTCAATGTCAATCTGTCATCCCAAAGTGCATGAACAAGCTTTGTGTGCCAAGACTTCTTGTTATCCTCCAACAGTTTCTTGATTATGTTCACTAAACTCTTATTTGAGGATTCTGCAAGTCCATTATCTTGGGGGTGATAGGCCATGGAATGCCCTAATGTTATTCGATATCTGTGACAAAAATCAACCATCTTCTTTGATCCAAATGCTGCTGCGTTATTAGTGATGATCTTGGTAGGACAGCCAAATCTGGAGAGAATGTTAATCTCCATGAATTTTATAATAACTGAATCATTGGCCTGCCTACAAGGTATGGCTTCTATCCACTTAGTGAAATAGTCTGTGGCAGTGAGAATCCATCTATGCTGGGCAGAAGATGGTGGATGGATTTCTCCTATGAAGTCAAGTCCCCACTGTTGAAATGGGGCTTCAACAGTGATTGGATGCAGAGGCAGGGGTAGCAGTTTTCTTTTGCCTTCAAAAATTTGACATTTATGACAGGCAATGATCATCTTGTGTATATCAGGAAAAAGAGTAGGCCAATAGAAGCCAGCCCTCAAAATTTTGTTGGCTGTTGTCTTCCAGTATAAATGACCTCCACACTCTCCTTCATGGAACTCGTGCTTAACCTTCTCTGCATCAAACTCAGGCAAACATTTAAGCAATAGTCTGCTTGCATTTTTCCAATAAAGACATTTATCTATAATGCAATAGTTTACAACTTTTAACTTTAGGAATCTTGCCTTTGTCTTTGTCAAACCAGGAGGTGTATTTAAATTAAGCAAAACATAAATAATATCAGCATACCAAGGAGAATTCATAAAATGGTCTTCAACAACAGGAGTTGAGAATCCTTCTTGGTCATCCAAAGCATCAATCATATTAATATCAAGAACTTGAAAATTGGATTCTGCCATTAATCTAGCTAGACCTTGGCCTTTGATGAGTTTAGTGGGTTTTATCTCTAAATCATATTCAAGAATAACAACAATCCACTTACCTCTCTTACCATTTGGGTCCTGTGTTAGAATGTCTTTAACAACTGAGTTTGGGACAAAGGCAATGATGTGTGAGTGAATGATGTACACTCTGAAGTCTTTCAAAGCTTTAACCAAAGCAAAAGCTTGCTTCTCCATAATGTTATACTTCAGAGGGGCATCCCTCAATGCCTTACTAAATAATGCAATAGGCTACTCTTGTCCTTGTGGATTTTTCTGTAAAATGACAACAGCTATGGTATGTTATGATGCAAATGAAAAAATATAAAAATCTTTTGAAAAATCAGGACTTATAAGAACCGGTGTTTTGGTTAACGCTTGTTTCACCAGTTTAAAGGACTTCTTTGCTTCCAAGGTCCATTTTACCCCTTGCTCCTTTTTTAACATGTTTGTGATATTTCTAAGGAGCCCAGCCAAGTTGGGGATGAACCTTCTCAAAAAGTTAATCTTTCCAATGAAAGATTGAAACTCTTTGATGTTTCGAGGATGACAGATTTGCAATATGGCCTCAATCCTCTTTGGATCTATCTTAATACCCTCTTCTAAAATAATGTGCCCAAGAAGTTTACCTTCTTGGAGACCGAATAGTGTCTTCTTAGGGTTTAAGGATATTCCAAACTTTCTGCATTTCTTTAAAACTCTTCTTAAATGTTTTAAATTCTCTTCATCTATTTTTAAAAACACAGTAACATCATCAAGATAGATAATGATGAAGAAGCCCAGTTCCTTTGAGAATGCTTATGTCCATGGCTCTCTGAAAAGTTGCTCCAGCATTCATTAGACCGAAGGGAATTTTCACATACATGAAAGTGCCCCAAGGTGTATTAAACGCTGTCTTTAATTGATCATCAGGGTGGACTAAAATTTGGTTATACCCTAAATAGCTATCCAACAAAGAAATTCCTTTTGAACCAACTACCCTTTGTAATATGTGATCCATCTTGAGTAAAGGGTAGTTGTATTTTAATGAAGCTTTGTTTAAGTCTCTAAAGTCTATACAAAGCCTAATCTCTCCAATTTTCTTCCTAACTGACACCAGATTAGACACCCATTCAGAATATCTAATAGGGACAATAATACCAGCATCGTACATTTTCATGATTTCCTTCTGAACCAAAGGCAACTGAACAGGGTTTATTCTACGCAGTTTCTGTGTGAATGGTTTTTGGTTTTCTTTGAGAGGGATTTTGTGTTGTATTATTTCAGTGTCATAGGATTTCAGATCTTCGTAACTCCACGCAAAAACATCAGAAAACTCTTTAAACAACTCTATGTATTTGAGTTTAATGTGAGCTGGTAAATATTTAGACAATTTAATCATTTTTGGTTTTGTCTCACTGCCTATATTGCACTCTTCCACTTCAGTCTCTACAGGTTCCAGTTTTGGCTTATTTGCCACATCGTTAAAATCGAAAAACTATTCTAAAGGGGCCAAACCCTTAGGCAAAATTTCATCTTTAGAGTGTAGAGTTTCTAACTCTGCATTCAATTATGTTTTGTTTATAAGTTTGTTTGTCAAAAAATTAATATTGACAAGCTCAGGAGACGGCTCTTCTTCGCCAAGAAAATTTTCTTCACCACAATCTGTATCATAGTCTGAGTCCGAACTGTGTGGTTCAAACTCATTTCTGAATTGCATGAAGTCTTCTATTTGTTTGTCTCCGTCAAACACCTTCCAATACTTTTCGTTATCAGGCACGGTTGGTCTAAATTTTATCTGAGTTGTGCAGTATTTGGTTTCATATGGCATTAAGCATGTTCTTGTTGCAAAGGCTAAATCGTGGGCAACAATATTTCTTTTTCTTGGGACAAAAATAAGTTTGGACTCCTTGAATGTTTTCAAAAGATCCATGACACCGTTTCGGTAGGCCCTAAGTCTGGGATGATTTGCGTTATACTCCCCATTGACTTGCCTAATGACTAACTCTGAATCCCCGTGAACTTTAATTCTCATGGCTCCTAACTTTTTCAACAAATGTAAGCCCAAAAGTAGGGATTCATATTCGGCTATGCTGTTAGAACACTGAAAGTTTAATTTGCAAGAAATGTAGTCTGTGTGGTTGTTTTCAGTGTTGGAAATACAGACACCTACACCAGCGTTACTTCTAGTGCAAGACACGTCAAAATACATACTCCATAGAGGACTGTTTTCGATATCGTCTGTTTGGTTACTGTCCTCTTCAATTACTGTGCTTTCTAATTTTTCATGATTAGTGGCAGTTAATTGAATTTGTTTTGACTCTTTAGGTTTTTCGTTAAGTGGAGGAACATTTTCTTAAGTGTCAAGGTTTAAAAGCAAAGGATGCATGACTTGTAGTTCAAGATCCATATTTGGTTTGCTGTTGTTTAACGGTTCAACAAACTGTTTTGACAGTTCTGTGGTGTTTACCTCCTCCTCTCTATCGGCCATAAAATCTATTAAAGTTACTTGTACATCCAATGTTTCTTCATTAAAAAGGATAAATGAATCAAGGCCTGTGTTTACAGAGTATAAAGCGGAGTTTTGCGGTCTGTCTTGGCTTGTAACTGTGTATTGCATATGGGACTCCCTGTAAAGTCTTCTAGTCTGATTGAAAACAGGGATAGTCGCATAGGTCATGTCCATTTGCATAGTCCCTTGTAACTTAGCCCCCCATGATCTTGATAACAAAATTCCATATTTGGGGGGAACATCAGCCACCACAATATCCATGACTAAGCATTTGGCCGGAATCTGGGCTAAGTTAACACAGAGGTCTTTGATTAATCCTAAACACTTTACTCTATTGGAATCAAAGGAGTACAGGTCCTTGTAAGTTCTGGTGATTTCTAGACCCAGGCTCTCCATTACAGCTTTTGGCATTAAATTATGAGAAGCTCCTGAGTCATGCATAACGTTGTGCAAAATTTTGTCATGAACGTTTAAACTCACATAAAAGGGAGGAACAGGTCCATCTTGATACATACCTTCAATTTTTGGACCAAAAATAAGCTCGGGCTGGTCATCATTAAGATTGACTATATCCTCATTTTCCTCTATATTTAAAGCCTTCAAAATTTGGGTCCTATATACATGCTGGGCAGCTAACTCAGTCAAGGGAACATAGATTTTGATTTTTGAAATTTCCTGCTTCAGGCTGAAATGAATTTGACTCTTTAAGGTGCTAGTCTCAGCCTTATTAGCTGTCACTCTATCAGCAATATCATCTTGCTGATTTGTCCTATTTACATTTGACAAAATGGTTTTAATAGGAGTACTAGCTGAGATGTTAGTACTACTAATGTCTGCACTCTGTTTTTCATTTTTTTGAGTGCCTTTCTCTTTACCATTATCAGAATTTACAACTACTGTTTTGTCCTTTTGTTTGACAAATTTAAGCTTGGTTTCAGTGCTTTTTTGTAAAGGTTTGTTAGAGGTTTTGTTGTTGGGGGTTTGCTGACTAGTTTTTCTTCTAAGGTCGTATTCTCTTTGAGGCTCTATGATGACATTTTCCATGTCTTGATAATAATTTTCATCATCATCTCTTTTGTCATCATAAGGTGTATAAAGACCTTGTCTTCTGTTATAATGAATCTCAAAGTCAGCATTATCTACCCCCAGCATGTTGATATCATCTTCCTCTTTTATCTCATTTTTTTCCTCAACCTCACTTACATAGTTTTGATGAAAGGGAGGAGTGATCTGTTGATCATCTTCCCTAGGTCTGTTTGGAGGTTGGTTCCTTCTAAAATTCTGATTTTGGTTATGATTTCTATTTTGAGGAGCAATTTGGTTTTGATTGGCTTGTGCTCTCTTAATTATGCTCATCTCTTTCATCATTTCCTCCATCATTCTCTCCATCTTTGAGTTGGAAGTAGAAGGTGTGTTTTCCTCTCTAAAATACACTCTCTTCTCATTTTTCATTCTTTCTCTCTTCTCTATCAAGTTGACTTCCACAACAAGAGCTCCTTTTTGCATCTCTTCAAGAGTTGCAAAATCTCTCTCTCTCTCTCTCAGCTGATAGGCCATTTCAGGGTCAAACCCTTCAGGAAAATTGTTTAAAGCTTAGCCTTGTGGAGGTTTTAGATCTGGGGAAAGGGAATTATACACACTGTTAAATTTAGTGCAATAAGCTTGCACACTTTCCCCAGTGTTTTTTGGAGGTTCTTGTAATCAGAAAGGACTTGGAGAGGATTCTTCTTTAATTCCCATTTGTTCAAGAATGTCTGATGGAATGCTTGGAGATCATTGATACTATGGGGGGTTAAACCTTTAAACCATTTTCTTACTTCTCCCCCCAGACTTTGAGAAAATAATCTAAGATTGACAGAATCATCATCAATTTCATTTCTGTCAAAATAAGTTATTCATCTTATCCACATGTTGTGATGCAGTTGTAGCATTACTAGCATCATATAATGGAATTTTGGACTGATAGTCCTGTGGAAGATTGACTAATGGTACAGGAAGGACTAAGGGAGCATACCATGCTGCCATGATATGTGGTGTAGGTGGATTTACAAGAGGTGGATTAACAAGAGGAAAAGTGGGCTGAAGTGGAGTGGTTTGGACAATGAATGAAGGATGAAGGGATGTGGATGGAACAACAGTAGATTGCTGAGCTGATCCTGGATGAGAGACACCTAAATTGTGAAGGAAATGCAAATCAGGAGGTGTTTTTTCTCTACTACCAGGATGTTCACTTGTCTCCGGGGATGAAAGTGAAGACTCAGAGTATAGCATAATTAAATCATCAAATGACCTAGTTCTCAATGGATTTACTAAGTCAACTTGTGATTGTTGTAGAGCTGAAAGATTTTCAGGGACTGAATTAGCTCTCAAGGGTGATCTGAAAACAATTGATAATTTAATCCTAGGAGACTTCCTAAGAATAATTTCTGGATTATCAACTATCTCAGGTGGATCAGGGTCAGGATAGGCTCTAGTGTGAATCTTTCTAGGAGCCACTATGCTGTGTTTCTTAGACCCAAATAAACAGGAAAAGTTCAACCAGGTATGACAGTCTTTGAGAGGTTAACTAGTCTGTTTACACAAATTTTAATCCTACAGTCCTCTAACTAAGTTTAAATGATATTACAATGACAAAGGTTCTTCCCAGTGGAGTCTTAAGGTCTGTTAAGGATTGTGGAGTCGCCAAGTGGAATTTTTTAGCTCTTTTCAGAGGTAAAAGGTTTTATGGTCCACCACCATGTTTATTAAATACCAATCTGAAATATTTTTAGGTTTTCTGAGTTCTTTTTCAATTGTGTGGTTTCTAAGAATATCCTAACTCTGTTTCAAAACTTAGCTACGGTCATGTGACAAATACAATCTACTCTTATGGCTAAGCCAACCGATTTTTCAAGGTTAGATAAAGTCTTATGAGAATCCTAGGGTTTGCCTAGTTTGTCACTGATTCAAACAAGTTTTATCATGATTACCATTCTTTGGTAGTGCTTGAAAAGGCTGCTTTTTACTCACAAGGTTTTATTTAGTTTTAAGGGAAGTTTCCCTAGCAGAGTCGCCAGAAATATTAGGTGTTGGTGGCTCAGCTGGTTGATATAACAAATTTTCTTTGAAACAAATATTTGATGTCCTATGGTTACCTTAAAATGAAAATGATTCTAGGTTTTGTCCCCAGCGGAGTCGCCAGAAATGTTAGGAATATGTAATTAGCAAGATTGGCAAAGTCCAATCACAGAAACGACATCGTTTCAACCACTTTGGGATTCTAGGATCTAGCCTTCCTGAATCCAGAGATGGATCTATCCAATAAGTGCAAAGATGGATTTGTCTTTGAAGTTTGGGGTAATGATATTAGGCTAGTTATGAAGGCCAAGGGTTTGTTTTGTTTTTGGATGGTTGAGCATGATTACTGTTTGAGGTGGAAAGTCCTAAATGCAAAGAGTTTCAAAGGTGTGAAGTTGCAAGCAAATAGAACAAGCTTTGGCCAGGAAAGATAGATAATTGTAGGTTTTATTCCATTGGGCTATGGAGTCATAATAGGGTTTAATTGGAACAGCAAGAGGCAAGAGTGGTCCATGGGGCAAGTCATCTATGTCTAAGGATCTCTTTGAAGTTTGATTTATGGAATGAAATGGTACAATAAGAAGGAGAATTTAAACAGATGGTGAACAAAGAGCAGCCCAAGATCTGGTAAGTACTTTTAAACTAGCCAGCTTTTGACATACACTTAAGAAAAACATGAAAGTAAACTAGGATCTGGTAAGTACTTTTAAACTAGCCAGCCTTTGATACACTTTCAATAGAAAACATTTTAAAACAAAGGGAAACTTGAAGGCAATTGTTGGAGTAGAAACTAGCGGGTCGGGCTCACCACAAATCCTCTCCTAGCTCTGCTTTACTTGGTTACTTTCAAGACAAACACAAAGATAACACAAAATGGCCTAAGATCTGGTAAGTACTTCTAAACTAGCCAGCTTTTAACACATTCCAAGGGAAACATTCAGACAGTCTTTGGGGATAAAACTAGGACCAAGGCACACCATATCTTCCTTAGTTCATCTCTACTTAACTAATACTGAACATAACATTCAAGAATAATATTCAGCTAAGGCAATAAGATGAGGGAACGCCAGCATTCCTATGCTTAAACTGAATTAAATCATTCCTAAATAACACAGATTGGAAGAAAACATGTAAATAAAGATTTTCAGTCAGAGAAGGGTACTGATATACAGTAGGTCCTAACTCTATGCATGTTGTTCTTTATAAGAGAAGATGAAACACAGTGAAAACAAAAACAAAATGACAAGTTACAATGAGAAAAACATCACCGTCAACATAGACCAGGATCCCATAAATCAGCTTGTATTGATGCTCCAAACCAGTTACAGCTTTAAGTCCAATGCTTTAGTTTAGCAATCATCTACTCGTCTCAGCCTAACTTATCTATCACAAGCAAAGCTCCAAGGGCCAGTGAACACTATTTACAATCAGAAGTTTAAGCTCAAATGTATTTCAAAGTTCTGCAACCAATAATTTCTCATCTTCTACAGAAGTATTTATAGAAGAATGAGGAGGTGAGATCTGATTAAAGATCTCTCAGGAAAATTAATACAGAGTGATGACTTCTCGGCCTTTGAGGGGCTCGATGAAGAAGTTTATAGGTGTTTCACTATATTAATTGATTTACATTTATGAATTGAGCTCGGTGGGAGCTGTTGTTGACTTTTAAAGCTCTGCGTTATGTTATAGTAACTCTGCTGATATTTTTGTCATTAAATTCTTTCAGCAGAATTAACTATTTGGCTACGTTGAGGCAAATATATGATTTTGAACAATAACTTCGGCCTCTGTTTGAATGCTTTGAGGCACAGGTGGCTTTTAGGTAGCTGAGAGGAATCAATTTGCCTCAGATGTTGTGGTGGAGGCCTTTCTGTCTGATAAAACACTTATGATTTTCTTTTAACTATGTTTTAATTCTGGGGATTAGGCTTTTGATAATCATTCTTAGCCGTAATCCCCAAATTATCTTCAGTCCTTCTGTTATGCCGCGTTCTATCTTCAACACTGATACTCTTTTAATAATGATTTAAAATCACTGTGTCTTGTTGATGTGCAGGCTGTGCAGGGCTCTCAAGGCATCAATGCCCATGAAGCATCAACGAAACGTGGATCTTGAACCCTGCGAACGGTTTTCCTTTTATGAATCGAAGGCACGGGAAACGTCTTTCCCAGCCTTCGGCCTTTCTTTCAATATAATGGATAAACCTTTAAACACCTGCAAAACACAAACAATATTAAGAAATCCTGCGTTGTGGGTGAACTGCTTCAGAGGGCGTGGGGAGAGAGCATGGCCGTTTGATGGCATCATCCAACGGTGGAGATCGGCTAAGAGAAGGTCAAAGAAGAGCAGAGGGAAGAATAAGGAAGGAATGATCTGGGACCATCCGATCTGGACACGTGGACGGTCTAGATCCAATCAGAGGATCAAAATCGACGGAGGAATCATGTTAATGCGCTCGGAAAAAAATTTGCGATGCGATGTAGCGCGGGCCGTTGATCTGAGGATCAGATCAACGATGGAGAATGAATCATAGGGATGGCTGATTGGAGGGAACAAACAAACGTGCCCGATGAAACTTGCGATGCGATTGAGCGCTGACCGTCGATCTGCAGATCAGATCAATGGTGGAGAACGAATCGGGAATCGACGATCGGAGGGGGGCAAATTAAAGCAATTAGGCGCACCCGATGAAAAATTCCGATGCGATTTTGCGCGGGCCGTTCGATCGACTTAAGATCAACGGTGGATTATGCACCAGTGGAAACACCCTTTAAAACTTTATAAAACCCAAAGTTTAATATGATACGAAGGTTTTATGCTTTGGGGGCGGGTTATATATATATGAAATGAATAGGCGCCCGTCTGTGGGGCCTTTAGTTATATGGAACATGATGGGCCCGGGGCATATATAACAAAGGGCTAATCGCAATCGAAGCCTCGGGCTCAGGCTTTTCAATCAACCCATTGGAATTTTGCGATGCGATTGGCACCTTGGGACTTAAACTCTTGGTCCTGGGCATAGGTTATATGGAATGGAAAGCGGAGGGCAGAGTTTATACATATGGGACTTAATCGCATCAGAAGTTTTGATGCAGTCTTTCAATCAACCCATTGGAATTCTCCGATGCGATTGCACTTCGGGTCTTTTTAATCTAACCATTTTTCATTTAAAAATCGTTGTATGGGCGCATTACACCAAAACTTTGGATAAGAGGTTTTTTTGATATAAAAAGGAAAAAATGGATCGGAGACGGATTCTCACAGTGATTTAGTGCCCGATTGTGGGCCCACGGGTTGTATGGAGAAACAATATGATTCGGGGTTATGGAACAGAAGGCCAATCGCATCGGAGTTTGTCTACAACAAAAAGACTTGTGCTCGCTGTGTTTTTCCAATGCGATAAGAGCCTGGATGTCTAGCACCTGGTTCTAGCGCTGGGGCACATGGAGGGGAAGTGGTTTAAGGCTTTGCCCAAGGAGGCTTAAGCCTTTATGCAAAAAATATGTATTTTTCATGAAAATTTCAAGTTTTTCAATGGATTTGGGGGTTTCGGTATAGTTTAAAAATGAGTTTTAAACTATGTAAAAAGGATTTTCACAAATGGGAGAAGGGAAATCATGAAAAATAGAGGAATTTTATGGAGAAAAAGGGGAGCAAATGAAGGTTAGTTTTGAGTGGAGGAGGGGGAAAAATGATGATTTTGCAGCAGTCTTTTCTCATGAAATCAGCAGAAATTCCGAGTATACAAAAGAGGGAAAAATAGTGAAGATTTGGATAGAGGCACGAGGCCTTCAAGAGTCTTCAAGAGCCAACACTTTTTAGCAATAAAATTTGTTCCTTGAAGGCTCCAAAAAGTTTTAGCCACCTTTTGCTATAACAAATTTTATAGGTGGCTAACACTTTCATCTATGTTAAAGTAGTTTAACTATTTTGGTTATTTAGTACTGATCATATTTAGAATGTGTTGGAACAGTTTCTATGGCTGTCGCATCCTTGTGGACTATTCTGCAGGATGTTAGACACATATTTCTTGTATATTGGTTGTAATGATTGTTGAGTCTCCAAAATGTCATCTAGTTCAACCCACATTTCCATCATTTCACCCTCATTATGTAGCTCATCCCTCATTTTGTAGCTACATAACCCTCCATTAAGTAACCATTTTCATGTTCATATGGGTTTAGCATTATATTTTCCAAAGTCATTTATTTTAAGTATTTTAAGTGAATTTGTGATTAAATAATATAAAATTAACATGTTTTCATATATACATAAAGGTGGTATAGTTTTGTGACATTGTAGGCCCATTCAAAAGCTAAGAACATTCAAAGGAGAAGAATCATGGATGTTTTGATATGTGTCCTTATCAAAACTATGAGAGAATTTGGAGAGGATTTGTATCTTATATTTTTAGGAGACTAGTTGTAGCCACATGAGATAAATGTGGATTTAGGAGAGATTTGAGGATCTATAGTTATCTTCAATTTTTTTATAAGTAGGAGTGCACCATTCATACAAAGGGTAGAAAATTGTTGGTTGTAAATTGTTAGTTGTTAGAGATATAGAGGTAGCTAGTGGCTAGTTGATAGTTGGAGGTTCCAAGTTCCATTCAAGATGTGATTTGTAAAGTGAGGAGAGAGAATTCTTGTAATATATTGTAATCATTTTATGAAATATATACTGCCACTTTGATCTCCAAGAAGTGATAATTGTTTGGTGTGCTTGCTGAGGAATGGAGGGCCCCCATCAACCCCAGTTTACATACCTTTTTACATATTGGTAACATAGTATAGTTTTGTTATTTCATTTCTTTTCATCAAGTGTGTTTTTATTTTATGCAAGTGTGATTTTCCTTTTAGCAAAGTGTGATTTACTTTTCAACAGGTGTGAGTGTGATTTCAATTTAGTATTTCATTTATGCAAGCGTGGTGTGATTTCAATTATGCAAGAGTGGAGTGATTTCAATTATGAAAGTGTGGTGTGATTTTTTTATGCAAGTGTGGTGTGATTTCAATTATGCAAGAGTGATTTCAATTTCATGCAAGTGTGATTTCAATTTCTTTATATTTAGTTTGATTTGGTTCGAATTAGATTAATTTATTTTATTTTTTAATTAGTGTTAGTTGCATTTAGATTAATCTAATCTCATAAATAATCGCCTAGTACATATAGTACAACCTCATTTGTTTACGAAACCTTGGTTTGAAAATTAAATGATAGGGATTTAACTAACCATTAAATCACCCAAAATTTTGGTGCCGTTTCTGGGAGGTATACAAAGGTGTTTATTTTGAAGTTTAGGAAATTCATTATGGTTGCATTCATTCTTAGATGCATGGTTAAATTCATAATAAAATCATTTTTTCATCGTAAATTTCAAAAAAAAAATTGTACTAATCTGTGGGTGCAACAGGAAATATCAACCAGTTGGAGTAATTCACAAGTAATTAAGAGGTTGAAGAATGTTATTCCTTCTTTACTTTTTAATTGTATTATATAAACAAATAGTTTTTCATGATTTTATGACTTTTAATGCATATTTTTATAACCTTAGCATGAATATCATTTTAATCCTATTCCACACATGGTTACATTGGAAATATGCATACACTTGATCAATTCTTCTATTTCTAATAGATTAGAGTATGTAATGAATAAAATCAAGTTTTGTGATTTTTTTTAGGTTTCATGTTATTTGAAATTTTATTTTGTTTCATGGTACAGTAAGAGCCACCCATATCACTAATTATTTGAAGGAGGATGAAGAAAGAGAAAGAATATTTGAGAAAAGAGGATAACAGATAGAGTTTTGAGAGGAACAATTTGAATTTGGAGATCAAATCCTTGTGTTTTGTCTTTTAAATTTCACATTCCTATTGAATAAAGAGTTTCAGTATTTCTGAGTATGCTCTTTTTTTGTGCACCTTGCGATCTGGAAGATCATAAAAGAAAATTAAACGAAGTCAGTTTTCAAAATTTTCATTAAAAATTGGATAAGAAATCTAAATTCGAAATCGAAAGTATAATTATAGACATTTAGAAAGCTCAAATAGAAAAAATGATGTCTCCAATGGATCCAACACTATTGAAAACCCCTATTTTGACTCTTTTTGCATCTCATTTGGCAAAAAATTGAGAAATCTATGACTGTTTTAAGTTTCTACCCAATTCTGTTGTTAATAAGCCCACAATTCGACCCAAACTCGGACAATGCGCGAATCTCGCTTTCCCGAACGACAGGCGAATTTGTAGAATTTTTAAGATAAGCCCCCTCAATTCTGCGCCTGTGGTCCTATGGGGAGTCAAATCCCCAGGGGCTAGGTCTTAGCCCCGACCCCTTCCCATAAATGGAGCGCATTAATATTTAAAAATCATTTTTGAGGGTTATTTTAACATGCAATGAGGTAGCTCGGTTGGTACAGCGCTTTGGTTAAAGGTAACAGGTCTTGGGTTCAATTCCTATGGAGCTCTTTTGACCTCATATAAATTTTAGAACACCACAAAGATGCCACATGGCACTCTTCTATTGGGCCAACACTACAAGCCATGAACCACTAAAAAACAATCACACGTCAACCAATGAAACAGTGACATGTGTCAATCACACATTGGCCAATGAGGAAAAACAACCTGCAGAGTCAACTTGCCACATCAACGTACGAACTGCTGACTGGGCGTACTTGCAACCCAAAATTCATTTTTTTAGTTGTTTGCTAAAACGATCAAAATGTGATTTCGAGAGCATATGAAGTTGGATTTTAGTGAAGTGAAGTGTGTTGTATTAAGAACGATGAGATCTACACTTTGGAATTGGTTTCAAGTTGATCTAAGAATTTTGAATTTTGAGCATTTTCTTGATCCACAAGATCATGGACAAGGATGGATTTCTATATAAAAAGGAAAAATGAAGTTACCGGCTTAGAACTACATAAAAGCCCTACAAATATTAAAAACCCAACTGCGATAATTAAAAAAACCACCATCCAAGTCTACATTGCAAGATGTAAAGTGGCAAGGCAGTACACCGATCCATGTTTTTGGTAACTGCAGAATCAATGACAATCTTTAAAGGCTGAATGGTTATATGATCTGGCTGATGAAGCATTTAAGTGTATGAAGAAGAGGTCTCATGCTCAAAATTGGTAAGAAACAAGTAAAATTTCATTTAATTTTTCATGAATTTGTTTTTTGTTTTTTTGTTTTGTTTGTTTGTTTTGTTTTGTTTTGTTTTTGTTTTTTTGTTTTTTTTTTTTTGTTTTGTTTTTTTTTTTTGAGTGGTCGCTAAGAATCCACGTGTAATAATCCGGTAGATCCAATTGGCGGGATCATCCGCTGCTTAATTTTGGGGGCCTAACCCCAAGGGCGTCGAGGAGATTTGACCCCGTGACCTTCCATATGGCAAGGTACTTTAGCAACGGAACTCGACCATTTGAGCCATCCCTTGGGGATTTTCATGAATTTGTTTTATTAGTACTATTTCTGAGTTTTTTGTGTATATATCAAGATGAAGAGAGAATGATCACCTCTCTCTCTCGATAGACTTACATTTTATTGCAGAAAAAGTGATAAGTTTTTGCAGGTTCCAAGACACGATTGTTACACAACATTTTTTCACTGTCCCTGCAATCCCCATCTCGCACATTAGAGGGTGATTTATGTGACCAATAAGCAGTGTTATGCCTTGTAAAAACCATCATTGCATCCCTTGCCATGAGGACAACATTCCTTCTATTGACCATTTCCTGAGCAGACCACTAAAAACACCATTTCCTCTCCTCTATAAATATAGCCATGTTCCATTGATGTGCTAGTTGAACAGATAGCTGAAAAAGTTAACATAGAAAGAAGAAGCAATCATAGCTTTGGGAGAATAGTGCAGAGTGTGATTGTTTGTGTGTGTTGAGAACATAGTGAAATCTTGGACCTTTTTTCATGAGGGTGTTGAAAACGTGCTTAGATATAGACCTATCGAAAGAGAGCCTCAACATCAAGGCTTGGTTGTAAACTCCCCTTGTATTTATCATAATAAAATGCATCTGATGTTTATCTTCCACTCTTGTTTACATTTATAATGAGATTTCTAGCATTCCTTGATCAGTTAGATAGGTTGCAATTGTTTTATGTTTATCATAGTTTTATGCTTGTCGTGGTGTCTTGACTGTCAGTACGGGTAATCGAACGTTGGTAATAGCGTGTATCAAGCTTGAGAAGAGCGACAGATCAAGAAGCTTTGACGGAAGACGACAACATAGCATCAAGACAAGGTAGGTCATCTTCCTTGCTCTGAATTTCATTTACAATCTAGGAAGGTATGTGTTAGTATGTTCCCGTAGTTGCTAGACCCACCCTATGGCTATAGGGATCACCTCTGTCAGTAGAGGGGATTTACCTGGACAATAAATTAGCGACTCCAATGGGGACATTCCTTTGAGTTTGTCAGTCTTTGAGGTCTTAGTCATTCGACAGATTTAGTCAAAAGACCATTTCCCTATTTGTTTCTATGTTTTTCATCAATTACGATCTTTTAGTTTTTGCTTGAAGTGGTGAGTCTGGTCTTGGCTGGGAGAAATTCTTTGTTTTTTCTTGTTCAGGTAGTGGCGCTTTTATTTTTCTGACAGTCGCACTGATTGGCGCTAGTTGTCAGTGAGCAAGTCGCACCAGTTGGCGCTAGTTTCACCCACAAAAGTCGTGCCAATTTTAGGGTGTGTGAAAAATTGAGGTTTTTCCCTAATTCCTCCACTAGTGTGTCTTTCCCTTCCGGTATTTTTCTCTGTATGATTTATATGTTCTCCCCTTCACTCAAGTGGGTTTTATTGGCTTGTTGGTTTTGTTTTTCGGTTTTTTGTTGTTGTTCAGACATGCATCCTTACATCCTACTTTTTCTAGGACTGTGCATAAATTGCCTCGTTGAATGCTTCGCGGGACATCGCCCTGCTGATTAAATCAGTCTCATTTCTTGGTGAGCCATCTCTAGCTGATTGCCTTTTGCTTTTTGGTTGATTGAGTGTTCAAGTCTCAAGTGTCTTTCGAGTTCATTTGGCTCACTTGTCCTCTTGTGAGCATAGATTACATTTCTCATTGTTCAACTGAAAAGTCTTCTTTCTATGATTGCTTGATGTAAAAGGGAATGAATGCCTTGTTTTGAGCCCACACTTTGGAAGTCCTCTTTTTATTGAACTTGTATGTCTTGTAGCCTTCTGAGGAAATTTGTTATATAGTGTTCGAAACAACGATTTCATTCTTAGTGTTTGTTTGCATCCCTTTTTCATTCATCCTTCCATTAAGGAAATTTGCGTTCATTTAGTTTTCGTCCCAGAGTTTTCTTTTCGTTAAAATGCATTAGATCACATTGCATTGAAAATTATTTTTTGAGATTTATCATTGAACTTAGATTACATTGTTTAATGATTGAAAGCTAAAAATCACATTGAGTGCATTATCTTTCATTAAAAGCATGCATTAAGTAGATTTTCATTTCATCAAAAAATGCATTGAGTCCATTCTTATTCTTTCAAAAGGAAGAGGAAATTGTGCATATATTACAGTTGCATAGTTTTCAAAAAGGGATTTTGCATAGATTACATTGCATAATTCGCATCGTTGAATATTTTATATTACTTTTGGATAGTGAAAGTCATCTAGTTAGGAAAAAGTTTCGTTTTCAGTATTGTTGTTTGTTTCATCATTGTTTGAGACTCTTCCCTTAACTAGATAACGTTCATCGAATTGAAAGATTTATTTTCTCATATAGTTGCATATAGGAGATTGTTAGATGACATGTTGTAGGGCCTTGAAACCAAGACATAATTCAATATCAACTTTAAAATTTATTGAATTAACCTAAGGAAACATTGGAACTTAACGCAAACGTTTTAGTGGTTTAGGCTAGAGATGTGTTCCAGCGTCTTAAAACCTAGTAGCTGTCGTTTTCCTTCTGGCTTTAGACAACACTATTACGGACTTGTGCTCTCTGTACCGTCGAGTATATAAAGGGAGGCCCCTATAGGTTGCAATCCTTTATCCATAGGAAGTCAAGTCTGCCACCCTGTAACCATGATACACCGAACACAACATTCAGGGAGACTACCTAAATGTACGAAAAGTCCTTGGTCATTTCTCTTTCATTTGATCACCAAGGTGTATATGGCAGTTCACAGAAACTTGGTACACCCTCCTGCTTATATTACCTGAGTAGTCATTTTGGTCTTTTCATGACTCTCTAAAAGCGAAAATATCATCGAGCTCTTGTCCTTTCACGCTCGTTTAAACCTGAAAGTGATAGAGTCACCTTTTTCCTGTTTCTCGACTCTTAAAATATGAAACGACAGAGTTTTGTTTCAATGTCCTAAGAAATTAACTGCCCACGAAATGTTCTTGGTTAAAGTTATCTTCCTTAGTGTTTACGGTTGTTTCTGATGGCAACATTTCCAGAGTTTACCAACCAAGGAATCCCCTTCGAAGGGAATCTTGGTCCTTTTCCTGCTTTTGGGAATGTTGGTGCTCCTTATATTGCAACGTTGTCCCTTCTGGGCTTGACTATTGGTTTTCCTGTGTGGTTATTCTCCACCTCTGTGGTCTTGAGTATTTCACCCTCTGTACAACCGTCTCCTCCACCTGAACAACATCATGTTGATTCTAAAGTGGGTCTTTCCCCTTTTTCGCCTGTTTCTTCGTCCTCCTCTTCTGCTTTTCTCGGTGAAGGTCTGGATTCTAGTAACCAGGTGGTTAAGAAGAAGAAGAAGAAGACAAAAAAGAAGAAGTGAGATAAGAGAGAGGCTAACTTTGTGGCTATCGAGCTTAAGAAACCGTCCATCGATAAACCATACAACCTTCCACGGAAAGTCAAATTCCCTTGCATTTTGTGCAAAGGTGATCACCTTCTTCGAGGCTGCCCTGACATTCCCAAGGTACTTGAAGCATGGTCCAACGGTCGTCTGTTGCCTTTGGCTTCTGGAGGTCATATTGGTGACATATCTTCGACTAGTACTGATAAGACTCATAAGAAACAGGTTAACATCACGAATCCCTGTAAGTTGTGTGAAGGGCATCATCCCATTCACCTTTGTCCATACATGGATGAAGCCAAGAGAGTGTTGGACAAACCTACTATTTCTGGAACCCGCCTTCCGGTAGGTTACCAGAAGCTTTCTTCGAGTCTTCCCATAGTTGATTCAACGATCAGTCAAGATTCATCTTTGGTCGATCCCGCTCCCCCAGAAATTCAAGTTCACGAATCCGTTCCCAACCAACCATTGGTCGAGGAATTGGTCGACCTGATGAATTGGTTCATTAGGTCTTTTCCGTCAAGAGTGGATCTCATCCCCCTCATGTTCCTCTTATTTCTTCAGGATCCTCGGACTTGGAGAAAGATTCTCCCATCCTTGTAGTTCAAGAAGCTGCTCCTCTTGCTCCCATAATGAAGGTCCAGGAGGATGTTCCTCTTGCCGTGGTAACACCGGGGTATTACCATTTGTGTTCAATGGTACCCCTCCAAGTAGTTTTATCACTTCCTTCAATTGGAGTCGATTTGCAGGATAACGCCTTCCTTCTTATGTGCCTTTTCAGATCACGGTACAGGCCTTTGATGTGGTCGTACCCAACACCATTATAGATGAAGGCACGTTTGTTAGTATTTTGTCTTCCACTACTTGGAAAGCTTTTGGTTCTCCACCGCTTGTGCCTGTTATGTAGAATATGTTGTCATTTAACAGAGGAACTAGTCAACCATTAGGGATCCTTCCGAAGTTTCTTGTTACTTTGGGAGGGAAAATCGTTTATATAGACGTGATGGTTGTTTTGGGCCCCTTGGATTTTAATTTACTCCTGGGGCGCGACTATACTTATGTCATGGGAGCGCTTGTCTCTTCCCGCTTTCGTGTGATTTTTTTCCACGCAAAGGTCAGATCGTGACCACTAATCAAATTTAATTCTTTGGTCCTGACGTGACATCTGGTCCACCATCGTCCCTTCCGGGTCTTTATTCACCAGTTGTATCTTCCCCGCCACAGGTTAATTATGTGGCTTCCTGTCCCATGCCCGAATTCAGTGATAGTGATGTTGTGCATCGTGTGCTGGGGGCATTGGGTCCTGATTTACGAGATGTTGTTCTCCCATTCGGATGAGAACCTCTTGGAAGTCATGACTTCTTATTCAACATGATGAGGTCCTCGGAGCATGGTTCATTTTCTTGTGTCAAGATCCTTAAAAAATGAAACAAGATCTTATGAGGATAGTTCATCTTCTATGTTAACCTCGTTAAAAAATGAATTAGGTCATGAGGATAGTTCTTTTAATGTGTCAACCTCGTTAAAACAATGAAACACGTTCCCATTCAATTCGAGTATTTTATAAGATCTCGTAAAATCCCAGTTGAGTCTTTCTCTTGATCTCGTAATTTGAACCTTCACTCCATCTGCCTTTCATATGGACTGAAGCTTGGGGGGCATGTACCTCGAATTGAGTCACCATAGTTTATTTCCATGTCAAGCTTGTGTAAAAATGAAATTGGTTTCAAGCATAGTTTATCTTTGTTTCAAGCTTGTGTAAAAATGAAACCAACTTCAAGCAGAGTTTCCTGATTTCAAGCTTGTGTAAAAATGAAACCATTCCACCTCTCGTGATTTCCATTTTATCAGCCTGTTTTTCCATATGAGCCTTGGTTTTCTCATTCCATCGTCACCCTCTAATTGGCCGATCATATGCCTTCACTTGGTTGTTTTACCCATTCCTGAGGAACCGTTGCGATGAGTGGTGTTATTAGCCAGCCTCTTAACCTTTACTTGTTATGAGTAGTTCCACCATCACCGGAACCAGTTGCTACCCTTTATACCACTTGATCCTCTAGGAGGAGTCAAATTTCAGCTCTTTTTTGACTCTCTAAAATTGAAAAGATTGCCGAGAATCTTGTCATTTCGAACTCGTTAAATGGCTTCAAAGTGATATCTACTCAGTATAAGTTTACCCCTTTTCCAGGCTAGGATAGATTATTTACGAAAAAGGAATACCTTAGCCTATCGCGACTACGAGGTTCTTTTAGATATTGTTTTATATCTTTTCGGATTTGAGGGACTATTTACGAGAAGGGACCTGCTAGAGTTTTCTTTTCCACCTCTTTTCAAACTCTCTAAACATGAAAATATGTCGAGTTCTCCCTTTGTCAGACTCATTAAACCCTGATGACATCAGATTTCGTCGCCATGACGTTACTCGAGTTCCTCCTTCTTAGGGCTCGTAAAATGTACTAAGATGGATTTGTCCAAAGGAAAAAATTCTATGACAATCATATGGTATCCTCTATAAGCAATGGTGGGGGAAAATGGAAGTTATTCGTCAGTTGTGTCGGAAGTATGTCACTCTTGAACATGAAACTTGTCTATAGTTTATGTCAGGTTGGGATATCTTCATTCTATCACTTTGCCTCCGTGGGTTTGGGAAATCCGTTTGCCTCTCATTTGATTACCAATTTTTTCAAAATGACGTCTGATCCTATTTGAGTCAAATGCTTCCAAATTCCAGAGTCGTGTCACTGATATGTTCAAGAGAAAATCCTTCTGCAGTTTGTACATTTCCTGATCCTTTGTTTCAGTCTTGATTCACACTCATATTACCTTATTTGTTTCGTGTCGATGATGTGGGATTCATTATGACCCTCCTTCGACGTATCGCTTCCTGTCGACTTTAGCTCATTATCCGGGAAGTTGATCTAGAGGCTCCTTTCTGGTACCTTAGAGCTTGCATGCCCTAATGGAAAGTTCTTCGCATTCGATGACAGGTTCACATCATCGGCCTTCGATCGGGTGATTTCACGGGTGTTCGACTTTAGCTCACTGTTCACATTCCGTGGATTGTACTAGTTGTACCTTGAGAGCCATTATCATTGTTGGTGGTTTCTCTCGCACTTGTTAATGGTTCACATCATTGACCAGTAATCAAGTGATTTTCTAGCATGTTCGATTTCAACACGTCTATTCACATGTTGGAATTTGTACTTTGACTGGGTGGTGTTGGAGCACAAGACCCTGGGCTTCGATCACAAAAGTCTAGGTTGCGAGGAGTGATGAGTCATTCATGATTATATACATGATTCTTTAGATGGATGGTTGCGACCATACCATGGGTTCTCTTGTTTTTATCCTCTCTATATGGATGGATGCGCCCATACCGTGGATCTATTTCATATGATATTTTCATTCGGATGGCCACGTCCATGCCGAGGATCCATGCACATGATCCTCTTCTTGATGGATAGTTGTGCCTATACCATGGATTCATGTATTTTCAACAAATATTTTAGTTAGGTATATGTAACTATGCTTGATTTTTAGGTCTCCCGACAGTAGCGTCTGGTTCCTTGCACGTACTTTTAAAGCATTTCACCCCTCACTCATGTTTGGACTTCACACTTTAGGGGACATCTGTTACACAACATTTTTTCACTGTCCCTTCAATCCCCATATCGCACATTGGAGGGTCATTTTTGTGACCAATAAGTAGTGTTATGCCTTGAAAAAACCATCATTGCATCCCTTTCCATGAGTACAACATTCCTTCTGTTGACCATTTCCTGAGCAGACCACTAAAAACACCTGTTTTTGCCTTGGCGCTGGTAGCCTGTTATTCCCTCGCGCCAATGAGGCAGATTAACATTGGCCCCCGCGCCAACTAGCGCTCTGTCTCGGTTAGTTTCCCGCGCCAATCTGTTTCTGGAATTTTTTTTAAAAATAGAGGTGAAGTTTCGATCACAACAACTTCGTGGATGGGTCATAGGGAGTGGTTCGACTGAATAACCATGGCCTTCCTCCTTTGGCCTCTTGTTTCCACCTTTTGGGGAAACCTCCCAAGGTATAAGGCCTCCCTTCCACTATTGTAGGGATCCCCCCCTCCTCCTCTGCTCTATAAATATAGCCATATTCCATTGATGTGCTAGTTGAACATATAGCTAAAAAAGTTAACATAGAAAGAAGAAGCAATCATAGCTTCAGGAGAATAGTGCAGAGTGTGATTGTTTGTGTATGTTGAGAACATAGTGAAATATTGGACCTTTTTTCATGAGGGTGTTGCAAACGTGCTTGGATACAGACCTGCCAAAGGAGAGCCTCAACATCAAGGCTTGGTTGTAAACTTCCCTTGTCTTTAGCATAATAAAATGCATCTGATGTTTATCTTCCACTCTTGTTTACATTTATAATGAGATTTCTAGCATTCCTTGATCAGTTAGATAGGTTGTAATTGTTTTATGTTTGTCGTGGTTTTACACTTGTCGTGGTGTCTTGACTGTCTATACAGGTAATTGAACGTTGGTAATAGCGTGTATCAAGCTTGAGAAGAACGACGGATCAAGAAGCTTCGACGGAAGATGACAACATAGCATCAGGACAAGGTAAGTCATATTCCTTTCTTTGAATTTCATTTACAATCTAGGAAGGTAGTTGTTAGTATGTTCTCATAGTTGCTAGACCCATCGTAGGGCTAGAGGAATTGCCTCTGTCCACAGAGGGGATTTACCTAGACAACAATGGTGAAAGATTATCACTATATGCACGAGAAGACCAAATTTATTTCAGAAGAGCATGATCATTTCATGCCAAATCAGATCCATTACACCATTTCTACTAAACAAAATACCAATTTTACCAACGCTACTCATTCCAAGCTTGCATTCGATCCATAACCGTCCATCTCCATACTACCAAAAAATCATTTTCCTTCAAAATCTTCATACTTTCCTACATCATTTTCAGTCATCTTTCGCAAAAATAAAGTCATTTAGCTCCCATACAAAGTTTAGTCACCCCATTTTCATTTTCATTTTTGTCAAATAAATCCCACATCAATGTGATTTTTTCATCCATAGTCCTTCAAAATAATATTGTACACTCACGTTAGATGATGGAGTATTCATTAAGACCTTCCTTCTAACAAGTTTTGACCCATCGGCTCTGACACATCATCTGGGATCAAGAATAAAGATCTTTCAAGTACCTTGAGGCTTGCATGCCTTAATGGCAAGCTCTCTTGCTAAAAAAAAATGGGAATACATCAATGTCCCATGTTTGTTAGATCTTCTAGGTGACTCGACTTCGACACATTTATTCGTACCTAGTAAGATGTACTTATGCATCTTGACTCTCATTGACATCAATGGTGAGTAGTCTCGTGTTGGTTAATGGAATCCATTAATGGCTAGTAATCCAATAATTTCTTTTCTATATTCGACACCGACACATTTATTCACATAGATACAAATTATGCCACTAAGTAGGAATGAATGAAGACTAGCCGATTTCAACAATTTGTAGCAGGACTCAATTCAACATCCGTAGCAATAAAGATTCCAATTTCACCCTCTATTCATACAACCAAGAGAAATAAGAAGCAAATCATATCCTTTTACTTCATATTCCATAATTCAATAGCAGCAACCACACTCTTCTCGATATACATACCTTGTCCACTTTTCAAGTAAGTGAAGATATGTTGTTTTCTAATCTTTAATCATGTAATTCCTTTAATTCTAAAATTGTGATTTTGGAAAATCCCTCACCACATTCATATTCTCTTTCTCATTTGCAAGAAAACTAAAAATACCTTAAGTTGGGGGGAAGGAATATTCACATTTCATGCCACAAGCCACATTTCATTTCATCATAACCAACATATTTTTCCCAAATCAACTATTATTGCATTTTGATTCCAAAAGTTAATATGTTTTGCAATGATCGATTGATGAGCACATTAAATGGTTGACAGTCACTAAGGGACTTAAAAAATAATTCTCAATGTTTTCAAGTATTTTGATGCAACAAAATAATAATAATAATAATAATAATAATAATAATAATAATAAAAGTATTGTTACGCAAGAACTAATACTAAAAAAAAACTTGGTTTTCACACAAGAAACAACCATAAAAAATATATGTTACAATCAAATGATTTCAAAGTACACTTTGCAAAAATAATAAAGTTATCAAATGACATGATAATACAAAGTTAAAAGAGAACTAATACAAAGCCAAAGCTCATATAAGAAGCACAAATTTTCAAGAAGATCTATTGATTATTAAGAGAATCAATGCAATAGTTTCATGAGGACATGCAACATCTTCAGTTGGGGGGTATGTTGAGTCTCCAAAATGTCATCCACTTCTACCCACATTTTGATAATTTCACCCTCATTTTGTAGCTCAACCCTCATTCCGTAGCTACATAACCCTACATTAAGTAACCATTTTCATGATCATGTGGGTTTAGAATTATATTTTCCAAAGTCATTTATTTTAAGTATTTTAAGTGATTTTGTGATTAAATATTATAAAATTAACATGTTTTCATAGATACGTAAAAGTGGTATAAGTTTTGTGATATTTTAGGCCCACTTGGAGATTCTAGAAGGGTCATACGTGGCCTCCTAACTACAAATTCCAATTTCAAATTCCAACTCATGAGGATTTGTAGAATAATTGAAGAAGATATGCATCTTAGATCTAAGACTTTTGTGATCCATAATGTAGATAAAAGAACTTTCGGATTAATCACAACATTAGGATTAGGTCAACGTTTTGAACCAACTAATGTGGTTCATCCTTAGGACAAGGTGGAGAGACTAATCGATCTCAATGAATAAATAGTGGAGATGCATCATTTCCTGAAAATAGCCGTTGAGAACTAGCTGTTAAGAACTAGTCGTTAAGACTAGCTGTTAAGAACTAGCAGTTAGAAAGTTAGTTAGTAAGTTAAAAATAAATTAATTGTTTAAATAAAATCTTGTTTAATTAAATTAAATATTAAAGGGGGGTTTATAAATTATTATAAAACAAAAACTTAATTTTTTACCCCTCCCCTTTTACCTATTACATAATAATTTATAAACCCCCCTTTAATATTTAATTTAATTAAACAAGATTTTATTTAAACAACTAATTTATTTTTAACTTACTAACTAAATTTCTAACGAATAGTTCTTAACATCTAGTCTGAACGACTAATTCTTAACAACGAGTTCTCAATGGCTTTTTACGAGCAATGATGCATCTCCACTATTTATTCATTGAGATTGATTAGTCTCTCCACCTTGTCTTGAGGATGAACCACATTCGCTGGTTCGAAACGTCGACCTAATCCTAATGATGTGATTAATCTGAAAGTTATTTTATCTACAAAGATATGGATCTTGATCATTAAGCTAAGTGTTAATTTGAATCCGTTGTCGAAGTGTACGAAAAAAGACCACTTTAGCTACGCATAACTAATAGTCCTAACATCAAAAGTGGCTGCCAATATCTTCAGATCTGCAGTTAGTTGATCAAGACAAGAGCTGCAAAAAACCAGATCTATGCATAGAAAGACATTAAGCAGTAAAAAGAAGGGTTTGCTCCATATATCCAATAGACAAGACAAGAACAATTTTTAAAAGAATTTTTGTATTAAGGGCACCTGGGAGGAAAACAAGAAGGCGTATCCAATTCTCCTCAATGGGATGGGTTCTTGGAAGTCCTCAGCACTTCAGATCTAGAATCTCTCTCTCTTGTTGGTGTAGAAAACCCAGACAAAGATAGAACTCAAAGGAGCTCACACAACAAATAATGTAGAAAAAAGTGACCAAGTGTATAGATCCAGAGTGATCTAATAGGCAACAAAAGGTGAAGAATGGTAGGAAAAACCCTCCTATTTATAACAAAATATTGGGTCATTCTAGATCTTGGTGCATGATTAAAATAATGTTAACCAAATCTAGATCCACCTTTTATGGAATATTTTATTATATTTGTTGAGGAAAAAGTATTTGACTTGGGTCAAATCCCTTTATTTGTCAAAAATAAATAAATAAATGATTTATTTATCTTTTTAAGGAAGCGGTTAGAAGATAATCAAATAAATAATGATTTATTTAATTATTTGTGGGTGATTTGGTCATATTTAATAAGGAATATTATCTAAATAAGATTTAAATAATTATTCCTAGAAAATAATAAGATAAATAAAGGTTTATCTAATTAATTTCTTTGTTTTGGGTTAAATATGACTAGGAATAATAATTAAATTATGGTTTAATTAATTATTCCATGAGGAAAATCAAACAAATATAGGTTTGTTTAATATTTCCTTTTGGGGTTTCCTGTTTAGACCATAAACAACCTAATAAATGTAGTTTATTAAGTTATTTTACATAGTGAAAGCAATTTTACTTAGGGTAAAATTGGTCTTACATGGTGTACTTGGGTCCATCTAATGATAAGAGGTTAGATGACCAAAAAATGGTGTAACAGATTGCCCCCCAGTGTGCGAGTGTTAGGAGCAAATCGTATGACTGAAGTACATTGTAAGAACTCAATCACTAGACATCAAGAGGGAAGTCAGAGAGAGAAATGTGAGGTAGACTAAGGTGCTGAAGAACTAGACCCTGAGGAGACGAGACTTGCAAGGGCAACAAGTCTCTTATTATGAGAGGGTACCTGTGCGAAAGGCGGCGGGGAAGGCATACCTATGCCTGCCGAGAAAAAGTACAAAATAATAGTGTGTCCAGTAAACAAGGGACCGAACCATAAAGTACAGCTGGCATAAACATGAGCCTGATAAAAATACAATGAGGGATCCCACATACATGTTGTGCCTGGGATAACAGCCAGAAATTATACAAGAATATCTGAGTACATGAGATACAAATACAACCCAAATGCCCCCTATAAGCAGGGAAGGGCTCACAAAATCTGACTGATACATGTAAATCAAAGAGGCGCTGCAAGCGGCTAAGGCCGACATCATCAAATATATGGAGCTGCATCGAGGGCTGCAATGAAGAGGTCATCCGGGCATGTGGGGGGCTACTTGCAGGGCCACCCCCTCATGAGGGATGAGACATCTCACACACACCCGGGAATCACCAAGAGCTGCTGCTGCATCGCTGAACCATCAAGCATACGGATCTCGATCATGCTGAAAGGAGCTGGAGTGGAGAAACAATCAAGTCAAAGGGAAATGAGAGATCCCTTTGCCTGATTCGAGGCACCGAACAAGAGTGGAAGCTGGAACCAAGGTACACCGCCCTCTAGACTTGTCTTCTGGAATGAAGGAGCTGATGTCGACAGAAGGAGGTCCACCAGAGGTGAGGCAATGAGAGAGCCTCAACTAAGGCACGAGAGAAAATAGTATAGCGACGGACAGACTGACACCAATGATGATGGTGGAATGGAAAGGACTGAGTAGCAAATGGACGACTTCCCTTGTTAGAGCATAAAGGGCATGAATGACATGGCAGCGATTGACGCAATATCATAAGGGATAGGGGACAGTGGGACTGAAGGCCATAATGTGCGACACAAGAGAGGGACCAAGCAATGAAGGATGGAGGGCTATAGCGGGGTACAAAGGGACTTGGGATAGACTCCATGAATGCAATGATGACTCATCTTGGATGCTCTAAACAAGGGTGACTCGATGGTGCTGCCACACAGTAAAGGCCCAATGGGGGACCATGAGAACATGAGTACAAGATGGTAACTCATGACGAAAATTGACACGAACAAAGACAAGTAAGGAGGCAAAATGGTGCCCTAAGTACAAGTGTCGTAAGTGAAGAAATGCGATTTTAAGGAGAGGTGAAGTGACCCTTCTTGGACAAAATGTGTCCTGGTGAAGTATCAAATCACAAAAATGAAAAAGATGCTGGCTATCTAAAAGAAAATAAAACATGCATTTCCGAAGGGAAATGCTAAGGGTAATATTTCTTAAGATAGAGTGCATTGCGAGGATTAGGAAGGGGATTGCCTTCGAAATCCTCTAAGAGGTATGCCCCCTTACCGAGATCCTTACTAATGATGTAAGGGCCTAGCCATAATGAGTCAAACTTCCCATGACCAAGGACGTCATGGGCCTGGTCATATACTAGAACAAGGTCGCCTTCGTGAAAAGTGCGAGGCTGGACTTTTTGGTCATACTAAGCTTTGGTGCGTTTCTTGGCCGCTTCCATGGTTTGCAAGGCAACACGGCGGTCTTCGGAAGCGCGCTCAAGCATGATAAGTCATTGTTCTAGAGGTTGGGTGTCAGGGAGAAGTTCAACGGCCAGATGCAGGGAAGGAATTTCACACTCGATCGGTAAGACTGCCTCCTCTCCAAAAACGAGGTGGAAAGGAGTAAACCCGGTGGTGGTTTTAACAGAGGTTCGATAGGCCCACAAGGTAGGGAAGAGCATAAGATGCCAATTGGTTTTGTGCTTATTCACCATTCGTTGAAGCATAGTCTTGAGGATTTTGTTGACTGCTTCAACTTGGCCATTACCTTGGGGGTAATAGGAGGAGGAATATTGGTGCTCAAAACCCAATAGTGAGGATAGCTCACGCCATATCTCATCTTCAAAATGTCGGCCGTGGTCAGAGACCAGTTGTTTCGGAACCCCGAATCGAGCGATAACGTGGTTAAAGAAAAAGAGGGCTGCGGTAGCTGCGGTGTTGTTAAATGTTGGCATAGCCTCGGCCCATTTTGTGAAATAGTCGACCGCCACGATGATATATTTATGGTTACCAGCGGATGGCGGGCGACACTCCATAAAGTCAATGGCCCATTTACAAAAGGGACCAGTTGAGACGACCGGATGGAGGGGAGCTGGGGGAGCTCGCGCCTTAGGGGCGAAATGTTGGCAATTGGAACAGTGTTTGACTGCTTCAATGCAATCACTGAAGAGGGAAGGCCAGAAATACCCAGCGCGCATGAATTTTTGGGCAGTAGCAAGACCAGAGAGGTGGCCACCGCAAGCGCCGCTATGGCAGGCATTGAGGACTTGTTCAGCTTCAGTGTGCGTGAGACAACGACGAAGGACAATATCTATACCGCGACGATAGAGGTCGTCACCAATAAGAAGGTAGCGAGGAGCCTGGTGTCGGATACGTCGTCGAGCGTCACGATCAAGGTGAAGAGCAAAATTTTGGGTTCGCAAGTAAGTGAGGATATCGCCGTACCAAGGATCGTCCGAAGTAATGGCGAATAAGTGCTCATCAGGAAAATCATCATTAACTGGAGGATCTTGTGTTCCGGTAGGTAATTCAGAAATGAGTTCAGCAAGGGCTAAACCTTTCTTACTTTTTGGTGTGACAAATTCGAGGTCGAATTCTTGAAGGATGACGACCCAACGGGCGTACTTCCCAGTGAGGATGCGGCGACTCAATAGGAAAGCCATGGGGTTGGAATTAGTCACAACCTTGGTGGAACGCATGAGGATGTAATGACGAAGTTTTTGGACTGAGAACACAACAACCAGCGCTAGTTTTTCTTCATGTGAGTAGGAAACAGGAGGCCCCACTAGGTTCTTACTGACGTAGTAAATCACATGCTCGATACCATTGTCATCTTCCTGGATAAGGACTCCAGCGACCGAATAGGTGGAAGCGGAGATGTACAGGATGAAGTCCCGATCAAAGTCGGGAGGGCGGATCAAGGGAGCGGATGTGAGAGCCTGCTTGAGGGCATCGAAAGACTCATGAGCATAGGAATCCCAAACAAATGGGATAGTAGATCAGAGGAGTCTAAGGAACCCATGTGCGGTGGTGGCATAGTCAGGGACGAACCGATGAAGAAAATTAGCTTTGCCTTGGAGACTTTGGAGCTGGCGTAGGGTACGCGGAATGGGAAGTTCAAGAATGGCTTGAAATTTCAAAGGGTCAAGAGTGATACCATCCTTAGACACTATGAAGCCTAAGAGACGGCCGGCGGGAACGCAAAAGACGCATTTCAACGGGTTAAGGCGGATATTATACTTGCGACATCGGAGAAAGATGGTACGCAGATCATGTAGGTGCTGCGCCCGATGCTTAGAACGCACAGTGAGGTCGTCTAAATAAGCAAGGATAATATGAGCTAAGTCATGGAAACAATAAGACATGGCTCGTTGAAAAGTGGCGCCGGCGTTTTTAAGGCCGAAAGGCATGACCCGGTAAGCAAAAGACCCCCACGAACTGATGAACACAGTTTTAAGCTGGTCGGCAGGACGGATAACGATTTGGTTGTATCCGGAGAAACCATCCATAAAGGATAGAACCTCATGCCCCGCACACTCATCAATGATTTGGTCAATAAATGGTGTGGGGAAGTTGTCTTTGGGACAAGATTTGTTCAAGTCGCGAGAGTCCGTACAGACACGGATGGTGCCTTGTTTCTTGAGGACGGGAACTAGGTTGGACACCCAAGTGGTGTATTCAATAGGATAAATGAAACCAGCCTGCTTGAGCTTATCGATTTCGGCTTTGATAGCATCACGTCTGGAAGGATTAATGGGTCTCAACTTTTGTCGGACTGGGTTGGCATCGGGCCACGTGTCGATATGATGCTCGACGATGGTGGGATCGAGCCTAGGCATTTCGGAGTAGGACCAGGCGAAAATATCTCGGAATTCTTTGAAAAGCTTAGTGTAAGCTTCGATTTCTTCCGGGGTGCATTGGGCGCCCAAGGTGATATATTCTTCGATTCCTAGTTTGACCGAAATGTCAATTTTAATGGTCGGAGAGATGTTGGCCATGTTTCCTTCTTCAAAAGCATCAGGTGCAGGGATGGGATTTTTGAACCAATCGACTGCATTGGGAATGAATTCTTTGGTTTCCACAGCATATTGGTCATGGGACTGCTGTGGGAGGAAGTATGCGCGATGGTGCATATCATCCCATGGAAAGTCAGGGTTGGTCATGGCTTCCATAATGTCTTCATCGGACTGGAAGATGGGAAGACTGGAGGAAGAAGGATCACCCGATGAGGTAGTGATGTGTGACGGGTCATCTTGTGGAGAAGGGCTGATATGCGCAATGTCAATAGATCCAAGGTCGACTGAGGGGGAACCGAGAGTGTCTGCAGGTCGAAGGTTAGGTGAACTATCTCTCAAGGATGATGATAGGTACAAAATGGTGGTCGAAGGCTCTGTTGGTTCGATAGCGGGAGGAGGAATGTGAATGGGAGTAGGAATATCCTCTGGTCCTATCGAAGTAGAACTCGCAGACAAGTGAGAAGGTATCTTGTCGTGCATAGCCTTGAATTGGCGGTACGTGTCTAAGGAGGAACGATACTCATCAAGGAGGGGACAGAGGTGGGTGTAATGGCCATGGAAATCGCACAAAGCACAAGGGTGATTTGTGCGCAAGGTTTTGAGTTTCGGGATAGAATCCGGGATAGTGACGTAGACTTCAGGAATATCAGAGTCGGGAAACGTCTCGTTGACCAGGATCTTGAGGTGTGGAAATTCAGGACACGTATGGGTGGTGTGACTGAAAATATCGCACAAAGCGCACTGGATAGCGTGCTTTTGCGGTCAAGGAGGGGTAGGGTTTTTCTGGGCGGCTTGGTCCTGATTGGTTGCCCCCTTACGAGCTTTGCCTTTCTTTCCTGGGGCTGTCACCATAGGGGCAGGGTCCTGGTGAGGTGCAAGGGGCTTGGTGCTAACGGAGGAAGCGAGGGGGACCGGTTGAACCGGTGTCAAAGCAAGGTAGGGTTTGGGGTGACCGGTTGGGGTAACAGCTAGAGGGTCAAGGTACCAGACGGGTATGCCCAGGGTCAGGTTAGGGAGAGAGAGGGTGGCCATGACGGGGACTGTATAGACTCCGGGAGGGGGAGCCAGGAAAGGTATCTGACCAGCGGGATAATGACCAGGAGGGACGGCTCCGAGATGGTTAAGGCCTGGGGGAACCGATCCAGGGGGATAAAGGGGTTCAGGGATACCAGCTGTAGGAGAAGGGCCAGAAGGAGGAGGTCCGGCTGGCGGAGATGAAGGGCTAGGAGCGGGTTGCGGTGGGCAAGGTTGAGTCTGAGGTTGCTGACTAGCCGAAGCGGGTCGCTTAAGGGCAGCCCGAGACGATTGCATCATGCAAACATTCGATAAGCTGGGATCAGAGATGTGAGGAGGGGGGAGACCAGGAAAAGTTCCAAGCAGGGAGGAATCTTTGTAGACGCCGGGGGAGACACTGGTCAAGGAATCGATGGTTTGCTTATTGGCTACAGAAGAGATGGTCGTCTCCGGAGAGGTCTGAGACGGCGGCTCATGGTAAGACAGCTGGTCAATGGTGACTATCTTTCCATTGTGAGGGAAAGACATCTTGCGAAAAACCGCGGATGGGACAGCAGACATGGCATAGGTGTAGCTTCGCCCCAATAGAATGTTGTAGTCTAGAGGGGCATCAATGACTTCGACGTCAACGCAAACGGTCTTACCGGCGAGGGTGATAGGACAATTACGGAAAAGGCCAATGGGCTGGGAGGCGTGGCCGTCCCATGCTCGAAGGGTGATCGTGGAAGGGGCCAGCTCAGGAGATCCGAGTTGCTTCCAAACCGAAGCGGACATCACACAGGTGGATGCCCCCTCATCAATTATACACTGGGAAACGTTGGCGTTCCGGATTTTGACTGGGATTTGGAAGGCGACGGAAGCAGGAAGAGGAGGATGGTCCGATTGAGAGGCGTCGAAAACAATCATTTGGTCATCAGCAGGATCTACAGCGCCCACGACAGATAGTAGAGCCTTCTTTTGGGAAGGGCACGACTGGAGGAGTTCCAGTGTGGAAATGGCAGTAGGAGATTGTGCCAAATCATCTACTATGCTATACGAATGAGCAGCTCGACCAGAAGCAGCATTTCGACGTAACGGTCCTTTAGGAATCTTGGTATGGACCTCAACTTTGGGTTGAGGGATATGTAAGGGACCATTGGTTGTCGAAAGAGGCTCTATAGAACCGGAAGAAGGGGACTCGGGGGCAGACTGAGCGGGAGGCTTGGGGTACTGGTGAGACCGAGTTTGAAGGTGAAGGTCGACGGTTGGGGAAGGATCAGAGTTCATCATAAGGATCTGGTAATCGAAGGAACCAGAAAGGGAAGGTGGAGTGGCGACCTGGCTGTCAGGCGGTTGGGTAGCCACGAATCCTTGCTGAGGGAAAGGATCAGTAAACACAGCTGGTTGGGTAGTGGCCACATTAGGAGGAGCATGAGGGGAGGCGTGCTGTCCGCGTAATGTGGCTTGAGACTCCCACATCTGCCGCATCTGGGGTAAGAGGGGACAATCGTGGGTGTAATGACCATAAACACCGCAACACGAACAAGGCTTATTTGTGCGAAGCAGCCTGTCCGGCTTGGGCTGAGTGCCCTGTTGCTGGTTGGCAGTGTTAGCGTCCACACCAGGATTGGGTCCACGGGTACCAGGGGAAGATTGGTTTTGATTGCCTCTCCGCCTTCTTTGAGAAGAAGGGGAATTAGTCGCTCCTTGCTGTGCAAATACTTGCCCCGGAGGGGGTTGTAAGTGCTATTACGGGTGTGGAGGAGGCAAGGGAGATGGAAGCGCATATGCTGGAGGAGCTGGCACACCAGGCTGCGGATAAAGGTAATGGTTAGGTTGGGCAACATTGAGGTAAGCAGGAGGTTGGGCAAAAGGAGGAGGCATGCCGTATCCTGGATACATGCTACCGGGAGGGGGAAGAGTGCTAGAGGTGTTGGCCCCTCCCCGAGGGAGACCATAGCCCATAGGAGGTTGAGCATACGGATGAGAAAGGGCGCCAACGATACCGTCAGCGGAATGAGATGCCCCCGGGGTGTTAGCGCCACCGGGCTTGGGGAGATCAGGGAGGACGGTATAAACATAACCAGACTGAGCATAGATCAAGTCATATTTCAAGGCTATTTGGAGGGCGGCTTCTTCGGTTTGAGGGAAATGGGAGGCGACATCTTTGCCAATGGGAGCTAAGAGAGAGCGAAGGAACCAGTCCATATAGATCCGATCTTCGAAGGGGGGAGCTCGACATAAGCTTCGTCTTCGTCGCCATTCCTGGACATGAGCGGAAAGGTGGGTCGAAGAGGTTTGCTTGAAAGAGGTCAAAAGCTCCGTACCAGTATCGTATCGGAGAGGGAGCTGGAAGTAAGATAAAAAGGCTTGGGCAATGGTCGCAAAGGTGGTATGGGAAGAGGTGGCTTGGTCAACATACCATTTAGAAGCTTCGCCGGTAAGCGTGCATTGGAACAATCGAAGACGGATGGAGTCATCGGTAATGGAATTGGAGGAACACCACATGTGGAAATATCGGACATGGTTGGTTGGATCTTCTCCAGCAAGGCCTTCGAACTTAGGGATGTCGGAGGGGAGCTTGGTTGGCATAGCAGGCCAACCAACATCGTGGCTGATGGGGTCATTGATCAACTAATTGAAATCGAAGAGGCTGAGGCCTGCGATGTACGGCAACAAGGGTGTGGCCGAGGTAGTTCCTGTGGCGGTTCCGCTAGTAGTAGTTCCGGCATTAGGGCTGGGAGCACCGCTAGCGTTAGGCCCTGGACCAGACATAGTGAAGGTGACAGGGGGAGAACCAGAAGGAAAAGGAGAACCCAAAGAATCAGAAGAGGAGTCGGAGTGTGGACTCGGAGGAGGACTGGCTCGACGACGGCGGGACGGAGCAGGTCGATCGACCGGAAACTGAGGGTGAAGGCCAAGAAGTCTCCGGGAAGTGCGCCTTGGGGGCGCAATGATGACAACACAATCACGGCACAAGGGGAAGAAGAATGACCACAAGGGCAAGGAGGTGCAGAATCAAGTGATTACAATGTCGAAACAAGGGCAGATAGGTGCAGTGTCAATTGATTTTAAAGTCTTTGCCTGGCGGTGTAAACCAGGCTCTTCTTCGCTTAGGGTGAGTGTGTGGCGTGCGTTAATTTTAATTTTTAAACCCTTTTTGTTTTGAGAGCAAGAGAAAAAGTGTGCTGCGTAACTGAAAATAAATCTGCAGAGAACAGTATATAATGCTAAAATAACAGAAAATTAACAGCTACTATTGCATCGATTCAACCCAAAAAGGCGGGTCTCTCAAAACTAATCTAACAGAGGGAAAAAATCTAGTCAAAACACATTAAAAAGAGGCCAATAGATCTAGGGTCGAAAGGGACAGGGATCTAAAGGGAAAAGATGCTGAAAAGAGGTGCAGATCACAGCCAAGAGGCAGAGGCAAGGTGGCTGGAAAAAAGGAGGAAATCAGCAAAAAGCAGAAGGGGCAAGGAGGAGGCCCTAAAAGTAGATCCAAACAAATCTTCAGGAGGTGATTTGAAAGGGAGAAGAGCTGATTAAAAGAGGTCTGAAAAGGAGGTATCAGATTTGGAAAGAGGGGGGGCTGAAACTCAGAAAAGACAGACCTGAAACAGATAAAAACTCTTCCACAAAAAGTGGAGGGTACTGAAGCCCTAGGGGCCTATGTTCCCACTTCGATGAGAAAAACAGATTAGAACTAGGTCAAAACGGGCTGAGACAGAGGCTAGAAAACCCTGACAGAAGCTTCAGCAAAACCCAGAAAAATTGCAGAGAAACAGCTGAAAAATTGGCAGGTCACCGGTTCTGACCGATTTTCAGTGCAGGTCGCAGAAAAGAGGCTGAAAAGTGCGACCTAGAGGTCCAGGTCGCAGTTTTTGGGCTGAAAAGTGCGACCTCTAGTTCTGGTTGTCTCGGCGGCAGATTTGCGGAAAAGTTGCCGTCTCAGTTGCGACTGATGTCTGTCACCTGCGCAATAGGGCCAGAAACACGCGGAAGTTAGAAATTTTAATGTTTTAGGGTTTTATGTGTGAAAAACAACATAAAAATAGGAAAAATAAAAAGCTGAAAAGAAACCCTAGGGTCTGAAGTAGCTGGATATGCAGGAATATGAAAAACGACAGCGGTCGTAATTTAAAACCCGTGTGGAGTCGCCATTTGTTAGTATGAATCCTTTGTCGAAGTGTACGAAAAAATACCACTTTAGCTACGCATAACTAATAGCCCTAACATCAAAAGTGGTTGCCAATATCTTCAGATCTGTAGTTAGTTGATCAAGACAAGAGCTGCAAAAAACCAGATCTATGCATAGAAAGACATTAAGCAGTAAAAAGAAGGGTTTGCTCCATATATCCAATAGACAAGACAAGAACAATTTTTAAAAGAATTTTTTGTATTAAGGGCACCTGGGAGGAAAACAAGAAGGTGTATCCAATTCTCCTCAATGGGATGGGTTCTTGGAAGTCCTCAGCACTTCAGATCTAGAATCTCTCTTCATAAACCCGGCATAAAGATAGAACTCAAAGGAAGCTCACAACAAATAATGTAGAAAATGTGACCAAGTGTATAGATCCGGCAACAAAAGGTGAAGAATGGTAGGAAAACTCCTCCTATTTATAACAAAATATTGGGTCATTCTAGATCTTGCACATTAAAATAATGTTAACCAAATCTAGATCCACCTTTTATGGAATATTTTATTATATTTGTTGGAGGGAAAAGTATTTGACTTGGGTCAAATCCCTTTTTATTTGTTAATAATAAATAAATAAATGATTTATTTATCTTTTAAGGAAGTATTGAAGGATAATTAAATAAATAATGATTTATTTAATTATTTGTGGGTGATTTGGTCATATTTAACAAGGAATGTTATCTAAATAAGATTTAAATAATTATTCCTATAAAATAATAAGATAAATACAAGGTTTATTCTAATTAATTTCTTTGTTTTGGGTTAAACATGACTAGAAATAATAATTAAATTATGGTTTAATTAATTATTCCATGAGGAAAATCAAACAAAATAGGTTTGTTTAATATTTCCTTTTGAGGTTTCCTTGCTTAGACCATTAACAACCTAATAAATGTGGTTTATTAAGTCATTTTACATAGTGAAAGAAATTTTACTTAGGGTAAAATTGGTCTTACATGGTGTACTCGTCCATCTAATGATAATAGGTTAGATGACCAAAAAATGGTGTAACACTAAGCACATTCAAAGGAGAAGAATCATGGATGTTTTGATATGTGTCCTTATCAAAACTATGAGAGAATTTGGAGAGGATTTGTATCTTATAGTTTTAGGAGATTGGTTGTAACCACATGAGATAAATGTGGATTTAGGAGAGATTTAAGGATCTATAATTATCTTCAATTTTTGTATAAATAGGGGTGCACCCTTCATACAAAGGGGAGAAAATGGTTCGTTGTAAATTGTTATTTGTTAGAGATTATAGGTTGCTAGTGGCCAGTTGATAGTTGGAGGTTTCAAGTTCCATTCAAGATGTGATTTGTAAAGTGAGGAGAGAGAATTATTGTAATATCATGTAATCATTTTATGAAATATATACTGGCACTTTGATCTCCAAGTTGTGATAACTGTTCGGTGTGCTTGTTGAGGAATGGAGGCCCCCCATCAACCCTAGTTTGGATACCTTTGTACATATTGGTAACATAGCATATTTTTTTTATTTCATTTCTTTTCAGTAAGTTTGTGTCCAAACGTGTCTTGTTCCGGGGGATCACCATGTTCGAATCTTGACACTCGAATCCGTATATCCATCATGTCCCATGTCCTTGTGTCATGACTTAGATGACAAGCTATGACTCAAGCATCACATACTTGCCACGAGTTTATAACTCATACTCCATGGTCAAGTTTACAACAAAATGGAATCAATACCCCAACTATCAATACAAGGGAAAAACGTCATTGTTGATTCTCAAGTGATGGAAAACACATCATCACTTTTACATTTTAAATTGGAACATATGATTTAAAAAGTAAGGCCATGACACACTACCACACCTAGAAAAACCATCTCTCACTTATTAAAGTGAATGGGTTATTAAAGTGAATGGGTCATCTCTCTGTGGCACATTCAATTGTCAAACCATTGTTCCAACTGGCTCTTGCAATGACGCTTTGTCCTTAAGGTGTTTCTCTGGATGGAGCCTCCAACATGTGGCTCTTTGATGGCCATTTATGTTGCAATGACTACAATGGGTCTTCTTCCTCTAGACCTTCTTTACCTTCTTCTTTGTCAGCCGTGGAGGGTTTCTTCTTTCGTGTTGCCATTCTTCTCTAGCACTCAACAAACACATGGTTATGTAATCCACAAAACTACATGTTTTTAGATGCCATGATTTATGTTCATTATTAGAAACATGCTTGTAATCAAAATGAACATTAGAATACCGAGACTTGTTATACCTTTATTGTTGTTCTCTGGTATAGTCATGGTGATAAGAGCTTGCCTAAGCTCTTTCTCTGCAATGTGTGCTATCATAGGATGATGGTGAAGTGTTCCCATCATTCTCTTTCCCCAATGGTTTCAACCATGTATTGGAAGCTTCTGACACCTTTGAGCACTTTCCGTTAGTGTATCCAAAACCTCTGAATCGAGGTATCTGCACAACCTCTAATGGCTGAGTTATGCCTTGACCATTGAAACCAATTCCTCCTCCTTTATACCGCATTTTGGTAAGGAGTCACATGCCAGTTCCTGTAATGGGTATCTCCATGTTTCCAACAGAAATAATAGCATGTGAAGATGAAATTGAAGAGAAATTGACATTGTTTACCTCAACTATTTATTTAGACACAGGTGATGATGGCTTCTTTAAGCCTTCGTTGCACTTTAATTTCTCCAAGGCCTCTTCCATGGCTCACAACTAAAGCTGCAATCTTTGCTTCCATTATTTCTCTTCTCGTAGTAGCCTCCTTAATTCAAAATTCTCTTCTTGAAGAATTTGGTTGATCTCCTCATTTGAATGATGAGAAGACGATGAAGGTGATGACGGAGGTGCATAAGCACTGCAGGATATGGACATAGCATCGTTCTCTGATCTTTATTTCTCCTCTTCATATATTCTATTCTCATAGGCATAATACATTATGTCCACCAATTTGGACATCCTAAGCATGGCCTCGTACATGTATTTTTCATCCTACATTGCTTCCCATTCAATTATTATTCATGCTTGCAATTCACATCAGCAAGAAGACCGCTCTGATACCATCTTGATCCGGGACTGTCAGCTATCGGATTTACCCATGATATTTTACTTTTGTGATGTGGTTAGAATTTCATTGAAAAGATCATTACACATATTCATGCTTTAAGAAAAAGGAAACAAGACAACAATAAACAACATAATAACACGAGATGTTGATAACATAGTTCACCTAGTGTGAGCTATGTCTCTGGGCCCGGTGTCAAGATGGGGTAGGCCATTTCATATAGTGCTGGAAATGGTGATGATGTACATGGATTATGTTTTTTTCATACAAGGACATATGCCCTCAACATGATTGGCTTGTCTATCCACGAGATGTTCTGCTACATGAAATCTCACTCACAATAGGCCTCCTATCAGCATGAAATAATCTCACACAAGGTGACGATGAGGATCCCTTCATCAAGGTTACATAGGGATCTCAATCAAACATAACAATCCATGGCGAATACATCTCACATGAAGTAGAAACATAGATCCCACAACATACATCAAGTAGGAATCTAAACAACATATTACATATCATAGTAAATGATAAAAGAAGCACATGACATCAATATTGCATATACCTCAACCCCTGAAGTTGGTTGAAGAAGTGGATGCTCAAATGTTGAATCTGATTGCACAATCGAATTTTTGGTGTCGAGAGGCATAAAATCGACTGCCCACACTTTGGAATCTGACATCGTCACTCCAATCTGGAAAATGTCAGAAAAATGGGAAGCTCTGCTATTGAAACAGACATCACCATTGAGTTCATGTCACCGATAGGTGTAAAATAAACACAATGTTTTCCAAATTTTGTCAATGGAAAGTTCTGCACTCTAGAGAATCTTTCTGATACCCCGATATTCCCTGGGTATGGCTCCGCCCCACTTCCAGATCATGGTTCTGCCCTCCTATGCTCCGCTAGTCCACCCACTCTCTCCCGACACTCTGCGAGGATGAGCTGTAATACAACGATGGCGATAGAGTTAAAAACAAGATAGCCTGTGGGCGAGTCATGTGGAGGCAGGTTAGGTTGAAACCCTGTCCGCTCCAAAATAGAACATATATAATTTCTTTTGAAACTTCTATTTGGAATTATATATAATTTTGGGGTCGCCCACTTGGTGGCCAGCCACGTGGGCCAGGTGTGTTCGATCCCCATCGACACCCTTACTCCGCATTCTGTGGTCCACGGGGCTTGCCATGTATGATGTTCCGCTGTAGTGGCGATGTTTGGACACCTGCCACCTTATTATTACATTGTTTTTGTTTGTTCGGTTCAGGCTTCAGCCGAGGGTGTGGTGGGGGTGGTGGTCCACCACCCTAATTAATAAATATTGTTATATATATTACAAAACTGACCATGGGGTGGTGGGGGTCATGACCCACCACCTATTTTTTTAATTATTTTTTGCTTTTATAAAAGAATTCACCATTTTTATTTTAACGAAAATAAGGCTTATTGGGCGAATTAAAGAGGCAATAATTTCACCTACACTAGGGAACCAGGTTTCATGCCCCGTTTTTAGTCAAATTGTAGGACCCTTAAACCTGGCCCACTGCCCACTTTAACCAAAAGTTTGACTTGCCCTAACTCCTTCATACAAGCTCGGATTGGAGATCCATTTGCATCATTGGAATCAGGGCGATGAGCACTACAATATTGTCCTGGTTAGAAAGCCTTCTGGCCACTTTGAATTTTCACCATTTCTGAGCTCTCTTGGTCTCCTGAGGGTGTCTAGAGCCACCTAGAGTAGGTTACTACCCGAATCAATCAACACTATCACCTTTTTCATCTTGATATGTCCTTCTATCTGGAGAGTTTGAGGAGTGGTAATTCCTACCAATTCATTACAAGATATGGTCCAATTCATATCTTCTTTCTCTAAGTCTGGTTCTTGGTGTATATCTTCTTCTTTTGAAGTTTATTTTTTCTTTTCTCCTCCTCTTCACAATCTATGTAAAATAATTTATTCTCATCGCACTTATGACCTTTAGTGTATTTTCTATCACAACTATAAAAAGCCCTTTTGCTCTTTATTCTATCAAATGTTGTGGTGTCAACATTTTAGGTTGCGGAAGGCTAGGAGTAGCAACACTTCCATATTTATAGTTGTGAGTGGTAGGCTTCCTTGTTGCCATAATTTTTCTTTCAATTTTTCTTGCCAACCTGAATGCCTTCTCCAATGTATCAGGTTCCCAAAGGCGAAACTCATGTTGGATGTTATCCTTTAAAGTCCCTATGGAGTCATGAATCTTATGTTCTTCTGGAATATTATTTACCCTTATATTCAATTTTTGGAAGTCATCAATTTGATTGTAATGTGCTATCATTTCCTCTGTAAAATTTGACCAAGTGACAAGTTGTTTAGGTGAAAAAAGCCATCGATACCATACAAATGTATTTTGTTCTAAATATAAAGTTACAATGTGTACCTTTTGTGTGTGTTACACATTATGGAGCTCAAAATATTTCTCCATTTGTAGTATCCATGTTATTAGATCCTTGCCATCAAATTTCCTCTTATCGATCTTTGGAATATGGTGGGGCTTAAATCCAACATTAGAGTCTATGAAATCATGATTAACATATATTTTTTTTCTCATCATGAGTTTCATCTAATACCTTTTCACCATCAGGAAGCATTTCTTGTAGCAACTTTATCAAACCTTCCTTCAAACCTTCCATGTCTGTTTTAAAACCATTATTCATATCTTCCATGTTGCCTTTCATTTTTGCTTCTATGCCTTCCATGTATGATTTTAAACCATTATTCAAACCTTCCATGTCTATTTTTAAACTATTCTTTAAACCATCCATCTTAGCTTCCATTTCATTTTTGGTTACTCTTTGCGAGAGCGACATTTGTTGCACTTGGTCTCGTAATTTTGATATATCATGTTGCAATTATTCCTCTTCATGTGTCATAGTATAGTTTTATGAGGTATTAATGGGTGTATAATTATTTTTTGGTGGCATTTTAGAACACAATGCATATATCTATGCTTCAATATGCCCTTGGAATCACTTCAAACTGATTTTTCAAACAAAAGTTGTGCAATTTTTTTTTTTTTAAATACACACATTTTTCTTGCTTTTAGGAGCTCGATCTTGAAATGGTTGTAACTCTGTAATTTAATATCTCCAAGATTTGAACTTTTTCCCCGTGGTATCCCTCTGAGTCTTCTTTTCAATTCCATAGGTCAGACCTAATTTGGATACTTCAAGATAAATTTTTCCCAATATCCCACAATGACATAGTTATGGATTGGTTTAGTAGAGTGCACTTGTACGATGTGCCACATGTCACTGTTTTGACCTTCAGAACTGAAATCGATACAAAATAAAATATAGTCCATGCAATTTTGGCTACTTGTTATAGAATTAAAATCAATGTTTGAAATGAAAGTTATGACGATTTTCCCTCGATCACTAGTTTGAGATGAACTTATGGAGCCTGCAAAAACCCTAACTTCCTCATATCATATCTCCAAAAATATTGCGAACCAAGATTTGTAATTTTCACAATAATTTCCTCGCGAATTCAGATTCTCGAGGTAATTTTTTAGCTTCTGAACCTTCATATAAGAAACGTTATAGTGAAAATTCCAAGATGGCCTGTTTGTAGCAGCGAAACACTAGAATCCAAAGCTCTGATACCAAATGTTATGCAACCATTTCAAAAAATAGAAGAAAAGATAGATAAACTTAGAAATCAGCCTCTTCGAGGGGGAAACTTCCTTTACATTAAATAAATGAACAATTCTTGGATTATTCAAATGAAAAAACCTACTTTCTATATATAGGAGTCTAAGGGGTCATAATATAATTAGAGCCTACATAAAAATAATAATGTAAGGGCACAACAATAACAAAAGTGGGCTTCTATGGGGCGCAATAATAACAATATAGGGACTACATGGGAACAAAAATAAAAATAAGGGGGCACACTAGTATTATAGGGACCTAATAACAAGAAACCTCATAATGGCTCATGGATCCTAGGGTGAAGGCCAATCCGTTCATTACTCATGATGACATTAGCACTTTAAACAATAATCTTGAAATTGGTTCCATTCAAAGTGTTACATTTTCAAGGGACATCTTTCATCCTCTATAATATACCAGTTATGACTCTATGTTTCATGATATTCTTGATCCATTTACCCCACCAACTAGCTCTTCATGCTCTTTTGATTTTTGACTTGCTGGTTCAAATTGCGATCAGATACAAGGCAGTTACATTACACTAGTAGAGGAGGAGGAAAGTGAAGATAATATTGACATTTATTCCCCTTTTCAAATTCCCCCATGTCAGTATAATGTGCTTCCATGCTTGGATGATTTTCAATATGCTAATCTCAGTATTAAATCAAATGCAATCAATTCTTCCAATCAATATGTAGCCCTGGGAAACAATCATTCCAATGATGATGACTTTGTTGATGTGTGTGACCATGAATGCCCAGGTGCATCAAATGATCTTTCAGTTTCTCATGATTTAGATCCAAAATATTATTCGGTCAAAGAAGATGCTTTTATCAAAATTTCCTCTCCATCTCCCTACTCCTTGCGCTCTACCATTTTCCATGCGTCTACTCACGACAGAGATACTCCATGCTCTTCAAGTTATTCGTATAATAACTTAAATTCACAATTGACACAAGGTAGTGAGGTTATCCATGACATGAAAGGAAATAATTGAATCATCAGATTTTCTTTCCATCCCTCTTCATCTCTTGTTTTGCATGAAGACAACTCTTCAAATCAACTTACTCATGTGTAACACACTCCTCCCACATTTACCCAAGTTAACTGGTCAGCTGGGGTAAACATGTGACAAGAGGCTACTATGATGTGATTAAAATCCCCAAGTATAGTTAAGGAAGTGGAACTAACATAAGGAAAACAAACTTACCTTCCATACATGCTACAAAACCTCCAGGAGACAACCAACCCTTCGAGGTGATCAACCCCTAAAACCACTTGAAAATTTGATGATCTGGACCCTCAGCCGCTCCCTTGAAAAGCCATGCATGCAACCGAGTCCTTCCAATATATTCCACAACAAGGCATGCTATAGACTATGGAATTTTCTTAGCAGTTCTGAGCCAACGATGTTCGATTTCATCACCAACTAGTGGTTTCACTGTGAAAAAAAAAATTGGTTGTGTGTTGTTTGACTCCTATATTTGCTAGCGCATGTTCATTTTTTTGTTTTTTTAGCTTTTAGAGGCTTTAGGTGTGATTTATTGACATTTTTTATTTATTAATTAAAATTAACTGTGGCTGAAATACAAAGACACTCACGAAGAATGCAGGGTAAGCTCCTTCAGTACACACCAAGTCAATCAGAGAAAATTAAGTCTGAAAGTACAAAATCAACAGGATCTAGGTCTTCAGATATACCTGAAACGTCTATTGTGGTACAATATGAATTTGAAGTGAATCAACCTCAGAAATTTGAAACATACTTATAAAAAAATGAGTCAGTAATCACTGAAACCATTACGGTATAATCTATCACTAGTGAAGCCTCAGACACACATTCAATTGAGCCAAAGATTTCTAAACCTGATTCTGACATTTCAAAACCTGAGTCTCCTTCAAACATTATAGCCCCTACTCCTAGTCTTGCTCTCCTTAAAACATTAACTCATCATTACTGAGAATATTCCTCCTAAAGTCATTAGTATCATAGATATTACTGAAGACAAAGAAGAAGAAACTCCCAGTAGTCCATTATTTTCCGGCAACAGACCTTTCCATTAGACCTTCCTATTTTCCTTTTCGACCAAATGCTTAGTACCTTACACCTTTTGACTTTGCATATTAATTTGGTTACAGTCATCCACAACACCACATTCCTTTTTACTCTTTACCAAGAAATAATTGCCAGAAATGGCTTCTGGAAGTATTTCTACCGATACATGCATGTTTTCAACTTCTCTAGAAACATTGTTATATGGTGGTCCTTTAGTTCCTCCAAGATATCAGTCACTCACTGGGAAATTTTCAGGAGTGTCTCCTTATCCTTAAATTTCTACTATTTCAACTGATTTATTAACGCCTACTGCCCAAAACTTGACCTCAGACCAATACATTGGCAAGATTTCTGGTGGTAATCCTCAAGTTAACCTAGTAGGTGGTTATAATCTGCTTGGGGGGAAACAACCTCCTCCTGGAGGAAAAAATTTTGTTGGTTCATACCCTATGGTTGCAGGACAACATTTACCTGGTAACTATCAAAGTTATGGTTTGATGCCTCAAGTTGGTTTAGGTAAACCCTTTGTGTCACAACCCTTAGTAGGTACTCCTTATCTAGGGATGAATACTATATGGAATCCTTCATTTTCTCAACAATATTTGCAGGATTCTCCACAAATATCCATTTACCAACCTGCTCAGTGAGATGGAAAACTTGTTCTTACTCAAGTCCAACAACCTGTTCAGGGAATTCCTCAAGTTATTCCGCAGGATCTGTTCAGCAACCTAGTACACCCAAAACACCCATCCTGGAAGTATCTCAATTTTCTACTCCAATTACCCCTCAAGTATCAACACAACCTATTATGCAAGATATCCCCTAGAATTCAGTTTATCAAGCTAGACCTATAATCCAGTCTATACCTCAAATGTATTAGGGACAACTTGGTATAGGAAATTTGCAAATAGCTTTTCAAAGCTAGCCTTTTTAGGGCCCATGCATTCAAGGTCAAACTTTTCAAGGTTAGCCTTATGAGAGTCAGTTCTTTCAAGGCCAACCTTTGTAAGGCCAACCCTTTTAGGGGAAATTTCAATTGGAAAAAATGGGACCAAATCCACCTTTCTCTAGTCAACCATTCCCTGGTCATACTTTTCAGATACCGTATCAACCTCAGTTTGGTATGGCTAACCTTGGTTACCCCGCGGGTATGAAAATTCCAACTACTCAGGCTATTCCAAGATATACTGAATATCCTCCTCCAGGTACCAAACTTATTCCGTGGGGTTATCAGTTTTCATAGCAAGATCCTAACCAAAAATTACCATTTATTTCAACCTTGGATTTACCAGATTTTTCTTGGCTGACAAATGATTAGATTTTCTATTTTCCTTTTTGGATGAAAATTCCCACCAAGTTTCCAAGTGATATTCTGAAATTTGAAGGTAAATCAGGAGAGGAACCTTCAAAAAATGTCATGACGTATCATCTATGGTGCACATCAAATTAATTAATCGATGATTCCATTCGATTACGACTTTTTCAACAAACCGTAATTGGTTTAGCCGTGAAATGGTACATTGAGTTACCACGAGATTTGTTTCACAATTTCAACACCTTATCCACTGCTTTCTTGACCCATTTTCAGTTAACCATCCGTTACAATACTGGTACCGAAATTTTGACGTCACTAAAACAAAATTCGTCTACCTATATTTCTGATCATATCCATGAATGGAGACGTAAACGTCATTAGGTTAAAGTTTTCATTCTAGATTAGATTTTGGCTGAATGGTTTACCAAGTCTTTACTTCCAAAGATTACTAAATATGTTTCCAAGGGAGGTGTTGTAACATAAGAGCAAGTTATCACTCATGCCCAATATATAGACCTATTTTACATGTAGTCTGGCTCCTTGTATGAAAAAATTCAGGATTTTCATCGCTCTTGTCAAATAACAACAACTCCTTCCAGCTCTTATGTCTTGGATGGTGTAGTTGGTTCTGTTAGTACATATAAGAGAAAAAAGAAACATTTCAAATATAATACTCCGATTATAACTTTACCTGAATCACCTAAAGGAGACTCTTCTCCCGAAAATACTTCTAAGATTAACGTTGTAGATTCATCTACCAGTAAAAATAAATCAAATGGAGTTAAAAAGAAGGGGAAGGTTAAATCAAAACAAAACAATCCCTTGAAATAGAAATTTGATAAAACGAAACCATCAGACTAGAAGAAGAAACCTCGTTATCCTTGTTTAATCTGTGATGAATATCATTACACCAAGGAGTGCCCCCATCATTTCAAGGTAACTAAATTCATCAAAGGTTCACCCACACTTGATATTTTGAAGGATCCATTTCCTTTTCAAGACAATAAGATGGTTTCTCATGATTCTTCTTCTTCCATCTCATAAGCAGTTATCATGATGATGCATTCTCAAGTTATGATTTCTATGATATCTCAAGATTATGGATCTAAGGGTCTTGCAAATGGAAATGACATTGGTTCACCTAGTCAAGCTTCCACATCAAGTCATCCTCCTACTAAACCATTACAGATTGAGAAACCTATTCCTCATATGGTGATTCAACCGCCTCCTAAAGGTGTTCTTCGATAGTTAGCTTTCAATCCACATGCACGAGCTACTCATAATTACATCATTGTTGAAGATATGGCTATGTCACCTTCAGCAGTGTCGGCCCTTGAAGTGTTGTAGACTTGTCCAACACAAAAGAAATTAATTTTTTTGGCTATAGGAGCTATTGAACCTCATGATTCTAATCTAATTATATGTGATCTAAACAATTATGTACCTAGAATTTTGCATCAAATGACATTCCAAATACCCATTTTCGTTAAAACCAAACGAGTTTTTTGCATGGTAATTGATGAAGGAGAATCTATGTTTATTATGTATATTACTTGTTGGAAATACCTTGGTTCTCCAATGATCAATAAATCCCCCATGAATTTGAAAGCCTTCGATGGAAGAGGTTTTCACCCATATGGGATTCTTAATTATCTACCTATAGAGATAGAAGGTAAAGCGATTACGATTGAAGTTGAGGTTGTTGATTCTCAACTTGACTATAACCTTTTACTATGAAAAAGTTATGCTATGTCAGTTGTAGTCTCATGATATTTTCAAATGATAATGTTTCCCCACAAAGGGAGAATTGTCAAAATCGACCAATTATCTTACTATACTTTGAACCCTGCCTCTACAAGTAGTATCCGTTTTTTCGGAAAGTCGATTACTCCATCTGAAGATGTTGGGGTAGGTTTTCTCAAGGATTCATCTCTGAAGGGAAATTTGCTATACCTCCACCAAATTTTCCTCATAATGTTTCCCATGGCAACATGATTACATCAAGCACAGTTTCATCGCTTTATTTTTAGATTGTGCCTTCAGAGTCTGAGTTCGATATGTATGGCAGTGAGATCCCTTTAAGACACTTTGAATTGGCTTACCAGGCAGTTAAATCACTTTATAACCCATCATCAATTGAAACTGATCAAGTGAATGTGATCAGTGATGACTATTCTCATTTATCATGTTTAACACCAATATCGTTTCCTGGTCCTTTCGATCGAAAATTTCCAACTTACGAGATTATTATGGAAGTCATGACTTTGGATTAATTGTCATGGAATGATCATCATTATAATTGATCCTTTCTACCTAAACTTGATAAAACTGAGAATTATTTTTCATCCATCTTTTCAGTTGAAATTATCGATAGTCCTCAATGTTCTATGCCAATCCTTCATTCAAATTCATAAATGAATTTACGAAACATATCTTCAATGGTACCAATTGACATTTCAGTTAAACTTGGAATTACTAAAAACATTCAAATAGGCGCTTCGTGCTCTCTTGATGAAATCCACATGTATAAGGTCCTGTTTCAGGAATTCCACGAAATTTCTACCTGGTAGTATGTGGAAATGCTAGGAATTGATCCGAGTATTATGGTTCATGAAATTAATACATACTCGGATGCTAAGCCTATTATAAAAAAGATTACGTCCATTTCATTTGCGGAAAATTGCTACTATTAAGGTTGAGGTTGAAAAATTACTCAGAGCAGGTTTTATTTACCTTGTTCCCTTAACTGATTGGGTATCCAATATTGTTCCAGTGAACAAGAAACAGGGGACTATTCGAGTATGTGTCAATTATAGGGACATCAATAAATCTTGTCCAAAGGAAAATTACCCTACCCCCACTACAAGAAAAAGGACATTAGTGAGGGGCGAAAATGGTCACCATAAGCTCATTGGTGAGGGTCAAAAGAGCCTTCGTCACCAAAAATTGAATGTCACCAAAGGTGGCATCGCCAAAAGTATAGGTGTTGTGGTGACATTCAAGGTCCGTCAACAATAATTATTTATAGTGACGGATAGTGACTGTCACCATTTCATATGAGCAATGGTGAAAGACAATAGCCTCCATCAACAAAAAACTGAACGTCACCAAAGGTGGCATCGCTGAAAGTATGTGTTGTGGTGACAGTCAAGGTCCATCAAAAATATTGATTATAATGGCGGATAGTGACCGTCACCATTTCATATGAACAACAACGATTTTTTGTGATGGACCTTTCATGGCCATCAATATTGGTGCATATATATGGTGACATTCATTGACCATCACCATAAACTCATTGGTGATATCAAGGTCCGTCACGAATAATGACTATAATGAAAAACAATGACCCTCACCATTTCATATCAACAACAAAGATTTATGGTGACAGACCTTTAATGGTCGTCACTATTGATGCATATATATGGTGGCTTTTGTTGACTGTCACCATTCATATTTTTGCGAGGGTCGAAAAATGTCACCATAAGCTCATTGGTGATGGTCAAAAGAGCATCTGTCACCAAAAATTGATTGTCGTCATTCCCTATGAATATCAAGGCACGATGGAATCAAACCACCAACCTCTTGCTTTTAAAGCAGGTGCTCTTACATTGAGCTAGCACCCTTTAAAGAATTGGACTTTAAACTAGCAATTGCCCCTAAAGGTGCAAAGATACACCAAAGGAATAAAAAATCTAGGAAGATCAAAAGTTGCTAGAAATAATACATTCAATATACATAATAAAAAGACAATAAGAATAAATTTTGATATAATCTAACAAAGCATGTACTACGTAGGACAATAACTGGAAATCACAACTAGAAATTTGAATCACAACATAACAATATAAAAGAACATGCAACATGAAAGGAACAACTCCACAATTTGAGAAATATGAACAATCCATGGGTCTGTTCTTATATATTGATATAGATAACGAAATAGAAATCTAAATTTTTTAAATTCAAGTATCACACAAGAATGTCTTGAACAAATATCAATATGTAAAATAGTATTTTTTGCATTTGGATTTACCTTGCAGAACCTCAGGAAAAAGTTTCCACATAAACAACCAATAAACATAACAACATGGACCTCAAGAGCACTAGAGAAGTATTCAAAACAAATGATGAAAAGCGTATCTAGAAAGAACTGAGAACCCTCTGAAGTAAACCACACATTTATCATCGTGACTAGTACACTTGCAAAAAAAGACCAAAATAAATTATGAACTATTCCACCAAAAAAATGTGAATTTTTCCAGTAAAATACCGTTTCAAATTAATCACTAGCATGACGCTAACTTATCTACAAAAACAGGGAAGTTTCAAGACAATGTATAATAGTTTGTATGGAAATCGTGTTGATAAAACCTTCCAAGGAATAAGACCACATCAATCAACAAGAGTGCCATCATACTTAATACTATCAAAGAGTGGTCAATAGAAAAAGTGAAATGACAGACCTTCATAACTTGCATTGGTTCCTTATCCTTCATCCAACCCTAAAATTTTAGACCAAGGTTAACATTTTGAAGGAAAATTAAGAAAAGTCACATGATCTTGTGAAATAAGATTTTTATCACTACCATTAACTATAATGCAACAGTTTTGGACAAACAAAGCATCCTTGTCTAAATTGAAGTATTCAATGATGATTAAGACTAATTGAGGGCTTAGAATTGTTTTTCCATTATTTTTTGAATTGTTAGAATTACTGTAATTAGTAGCAGAGGCATTCCCACTATGGATTGGGAAGTCCACAACAACCACTTATGTAACTGGGATTGTTGACTATAATCATTTTAACCTTCTCCTGTTGGGAAAAATACTGAGAGGGAGGGTGAATCAGTATTTAGAGCTGACTAAAAACTTTTTACTTTTGTTTCTCTAAAACCCATACGCTACTTTACTAAACCCAACACACGGATATCCTTAATAAAACTTGTGTATTACCAGAGATCTCATTATGCAGATAATTCTTTAGTTAGATCATTGCATCATTCATTCATTATATGTTTAGTAAGCTGTAAACATGTGCAGTAAGAACATAACAAATCATCACACATAAGCAACACACATGAACACCAGGATTTAAGGTGGAAACCCAATTCAGGAGAAAACCACCGCTGCTGCTATCTCAGTCTTCAATATTTATTATAAAGAAAACTTCTTTCAATTTATGCTGGCGCAGACTTATACCAGCACGCAGGCACCCACCTACAGAAGGCTACAACCTTCTCTCGTTTACCAGCCTTTCCTGGAAGGGAGCTACAACCCCCTGTTCTCGTTTACCAGCTACCATTGGAAGGGAGCTACAACCCCCTCACTGAAGGCTTCGACCCTCAACACCACTGCGGACCACATTTTATCAATTTTCATACTGGATCCACCAGTTTACACACAACATACCTTGCAGGCCACCAGATTTATTCATTTTCTTCAGTTCACTCGCACCAGTTCTTCATGATTTCATCAGTCGATCAAACCAGAGATTCATCATCGTCAGATCATTATATCCATGGGTGCATCGTAGATTCAGATTTATCAATTAAGAACAGAGTTCGTCCATGCAGATATTCCTTAGAGAAATTTATTCATTCACCACCCTTACGCATGCACACTTTGTACGATAATCTTCTTCTCCTTATATAGTTTTTTCCTTTAGTAAAACCATGAGTAAAAACCATTTAACCGCTAATGGTATTCTTTTGACAATATTTCCTTTAGTTTACCCCACGTGCCTCTTTGATTTCTTTTTAATTTATTTATCAATTTGAAGAAATTGACAAATAAATATATTTACAAATTTGAACTGAACTTTAGGATTAAAGTTACAACCCTTTGCATTTTAAAGAAATATCCAACGCTTTCAAACAATTAATCTTATGATAAACCTTTGACCCTGGGCCCACATATATATAGCCCATAGCCAATCAAATACGCGCATGGTACCATAAGTAAACTTCGCGCAAATCCATCGTCCGATCACCGTTAGATAGCAAGCTTCCAGATCAACGGCATATATGCATATCGCTCGACCTCTGATGCCGAATGTTAACGTGCGATGGCCCGTCGTACTTTGTGTTATCCTTTGCGCAGCTTTCGAACACAGCCACCGTCCGATGGCATCTTCCCAGATCAACGATATATATCAATATCGTTGGGCATCCTGGGTCGAACGATAACGGGCGATGGCACGTAGTGACAAGCGGTTTTCCGTGGGTCCACCTCGCCACGTGTCGAATGATCTATGGAATTGCTCCCAACTCCTCAAATACTGCTTATCCCACAAAAGCGGTGCGATATGGGCAATCCGCTTCCGTAAATCCACTCGCGGTTTTTAAACAGTGATCAACCGTCCAATCAAATTCCCACTCCGTACTCCAGGTTCCGTCTGCGTATATATATGAACTCTGCCCTTCATGTGCAATAAATTAACAAATATTGCTTGGTTCCATACTGCAATTACCAACGACTCATTTTGTTCATAGTGTATCAGATGCTTTCAATAGAGACTATGAACACAATTAATTTAATTCGACACAGGCGCATATAACAATCCTTCCCTGTATTACAACTATACATCGACCTTCCTCAGATTCTCATACAGACTAAACACCTTCAAATTATACATAAAGAGCATAGGTTCACACACATTCATCTATCAAGTCATTAACATGGATTTAACCATACAGGTTCTTCATGCACTTACTTCAAAAATTGACTTCTCTTTTCCTGCCTCTGCTACCTGTCTTTTCTCTGTTCCTAGTTACAGTTTCAGATGCCAATTCCTTTGCCACTTCCTTTTCCATCAATGAAAATATTTCCAGCAATCTCCCCCTTGGCATTGATGGCAATATTCTTCCTCTGATTTTCTTATAGAAGCCCTTTGTTGCTTTTCGCTTCTCCTCCCCCTTTGACATCAATGGAAAAGATTTGATCAAGACCCTTTGAACCGACAATACCATGCTCCCCCTGAGATCATGCTGCATCTTCAAACATAATATAGCAAAATGACTTATAAATGTCAACAATGCATCCTTTTCATATGACCAATGCTCCCCCTTAGCCTGTGCATTCAGAGATGACCAACAACACCTCACAACCAATTTAATCTTCTGTATTTAAGTAGATCTAATCTTCTGCATGGCAGATACTACTCCCAGTTTCTGTCTAAGATATTCGAATGCTTCCCTGGGTAGAGGTTTGGTAAATATATCAGCAACTTGTTCTTTGGAGGGAACATACTCCAATTTTACCTTTTGCTCAAGCAATTGTTCACGTAAGAAGTGATATTTGATGGGAATGTGCTTGGTCTTGGAATTCATAACAAGATTCTTTGAGATACTGATGGCACTTGTATTGTCACACATAATGGAGATAGGAGGTGAAAATTTGATTTGAAAGTCTTGTAAGGTTTGCATCATCCAGAGAAGTTGAGTGCAACATGATGCGGCAACCACATATTCTGCTTCTGCTGTAGATAAGGCAATAGAGCTTTGCTTCTTGCTAAACCAAGATACTAACCGGGGCCCCATATAGAATGCACCACCACTAGTGCTTTTCTGATCATCAACACTTCCAGCCCAATCTGCATCAGTGTATGCATGAAGAGTAAGATTAGCATTCTTTGGATACCACAGTCCAAAGTGTTGAGTTCCTTGTAGATATTTGAATATTATTTTCACAGCTTGAAGATGAGACTCCTTTGGATTAGCTTGGAATCGTCCAACAATCCCAACTGCATGCATGATGTCTGGTCTTGTCCCAGTGAGATAAAGTAGACTTCCTATGATAGATCTGTATTCTGGTTGATTCACCACAGGGGAATCATCATTAGAACTGAGATTACATCCGGTTATCATTGGTGTTCTTACAGGTTTGCAATCTTCCATGCCATACTTCTTCAAGATTTGCTTGAGGTATTTTGCTTGTGATAAGAATATGCCATTTGTTGCTTGTTGCACTTGCAAGCCAAGAAATAATGTTAGTTCCCCAAGTAAAGACATTTCAAATTCTTGCTGCATATCAAAAGAAAATTTCTGACTCATAGACTCTTCATTACTTCCAAAAATGATATCATCAACATATACAACCACAATCAATAGTTTGTCATTTTCAGTTTTTGTGTATAAGTTGCTATTAGCAGACCCCTTTGAAAATCCTTGTTGATGAAGATATTTGTCAAGATGATAGTACCATGCCCTTGGAGCTTGTTTGAGACCATATAGAGCCTTTTTAAGTCTACAAACAAGTTTTTCATCATTTCCCAAAATGAATCCTTCTGGTTGTTCTATATAAACTTCTTCTTCTAAATCACCATTGAGAAAAGTAGATTTAACATCCATTTGATAAACTTTGATTTGTTGGAAGCTTGAAAAAGCAAGAAACATTCTTATGGCTTCAAGTCTGGCTACAGGAGCAAAAGTTTCTTCAAAGTCGATACCTTCTTGTTGAGCATACCCCTTGCAAACAAGTCTAGCTTTATTTCTTATAACATCCCCATTCTCATTTAACTTGTTTTTGAATATCCATTTAGTTCCAATGACATTTTTGTCATGAGGTCTTGGTACTAGTTCCCAAGTGTGATTCTTTTCAATTTGATCAAGCTCTTCATTCATGGCTTGAATCCAACATTCATCTTTGCTAGCTTGACTGACATTGTGAGGTTCAATAGTGGAAAGAAATGCCAGATTGCTAGAAGATCCCACAAGAGTCCTTCTTGTTTGTACACCTGATCCCTTTTCTCCCAAAATTTGAGATTCTGGATGATTCTTTTGAACACATCTGGATGGAGCCTTTTCAGACAAATCATCTTCGGGTTCTTCATTGGGTTCACTTTTTGTATCATTACTATTTTATGTAGAAGGATATATGTCATCATCATCGTCTTCATTTGTTGTTTTTTTCTTCTTCTTTTGGAGTTGTTGGAGACTCATCAATAACAACATCTATACATTCAACAATCTTCCGAAGTCTTTTATTGTAACATTTATATGCCCTACTCCTAGAGGAGTAACCAAGAAATATTCCTTCATCTGCTCTGAGTTCAAACTTGCCAAGTTTTTCATCATTATTTTTTATAAAACATTTGCTTCCAAAAATTCTAAAATGCTTTACAGTGGGAAAATTACCATACCAGAGTTCATATGGAGTTTTATCACTATTTACACGAACATGTGCCTTGTTAACAATATTTACTGCTGTATGTGCTACTTCTCCCCAAAACGTGTCAGGTGTTCCAGAATCATCAAGCATGGCTCTAGCCATTTGTTGAACTGTTTTGTTCATTCTCTCTGCTACGCCATTCTGTTGTGGAGTGCCAGCTATATAAAATTGTCTTTTTATGCCATGTTGTTCACAAAATTCAAGGAATTTATTGGATGTATATTCTCCTCCTCGATCAGATCTAAGACACTTGATTTTTAGATCTAATTCATTTTCAACCAGTGCTTTGAAGATCTGAAATTTCTCAAATGCTTCATCCTTGTGTTTAATCAACCCAATCCAACACATTCTAGAGAAATCATCAATAAATAAGATATAGTATTCTTCACCACGTGGTGACTTTTTCCTCATAGGTCCACATATGTCAGTATGAATGAGTTCAAGAGGCTTACTTGATGATCCTTCCTTAGCATTAAATTGTACTCTGGTTTGCTTACCGAATTGGCAAGATTTGCATATGATATTTTCAGGTAGAGTAATATTGGGAAGATCACGAACAGCTTTAAGTCTGCTTGATTTTTTGATTTGAGAGAAGCTCAGATGCCCCAACCTTCTATGCCATAGCCAGTTTTCTGAAGATTTACTCAAGTAACATTGTTCTTTGCAGTTCTTCAATACATACATGTTGCTTGGAGTTCTTTTTCCTTTTATAATTGTTTTACCTGTATCAAGATCACGTACCACACATTCTTTTGAACTAAAGACAACTTCAGTTCCTTGATCACACATTTGACTTACACTTAACAAGTTATGCTTTAATCCATCCACATACATGACTTCATTAGCTTTCACTTTTTCTTTTAGAAAAATAGACCCTTTTCCCTTAATGACCACAGGAGTATTATTTCCAAATGTAACATTCTTTTCCTTTTCTAGAGCACTATATGCAAGAAGTTTGTTTTTATCACCTGTCATGTGTCTTGAGCATCCACTATCAATGTACCATTGGTTTTCTTCATCTTCTGCAAATAACGCTATGCCACAATTTTCAACCTGTAATTCCTTCTTTTCCATACTTTGGAGCTTGAAGGAACATGTTCTTTTGGCTGAACTTTGCTCCTGCATTCAGATTCTTCATGGCCAAAGTTATTGCAATAAGCACATTCAACTTCATTTTGAAGAGGAGAAAAGTTGTTATAAGTATTCTTCTTTGTTTCAATATCAATCCTTTTCTTTCTTGCTTCTCTTGTCATGATGGTTTTATATGCTACACATTGAACAACTTTATGACCAAAATTGTGACATGAGAAACATTGTCCATTGAAGAAGAAATTTCTGCGATCATAAAATCTCCTTCTTGAATTTACCTGTTGATTGGTGTTTCTTTGAAAGATATTCCTGTTAGAGTTCTTTGAATTGAGATGATCATGCTTTACCTGCAAAGATTATTTATTCCCTTGCTGAGTGGCAGCATGTTGTATACCAGCAATTGCTGCTTTTAGATAATTTGGTGCTAAAGCTTGAGAGGATTCTCCGATATATCCAAGACCTGTCTTTATAAGGGGAGAACGTTGTACCTTGATAATCTCATCTAAGGTTTTAGATCCTTTAGAAAATCTAAGATTCAGAGTCTTTACTTTCTCAAGTTCTTTTCTTAGACTTACTACTTCACATGCTAATTTCTCATTGTGTTTCTCTTTTTCTTCAAGCTGATTTTTCAGAGTTTCTATGATTATTTTACTCTCTTCTAATCAATTTTTTAGTTGATTGTTTTCATCAAGAAAATCATTGTCTTATAGAGCATCCACGAAAGTATCCTTTTCTTCTCTAGATTCTTTTTCAAATTCCATGAGAAGTCTAAGATCTTGTTCACATTCTTCCTCACTATCAGATAACCCATGACTGTCTTCATGAGTATAGTAACTTTTTCTAGTGCTATAATGATTCTTATTCCTTATTACTACTTCCTTCCCCTTTTTATGTGTTTCTTTATGAGGACACTTAGTAGCATAATGACCAAATCTTCCACAATCAAAAAATTTGAAAGGAAGCTTACCTCTGAACCGTCCTGTGCCAAGTTGAAGTTTCTTTACAAAGTTTATCTCATCTTCTTCTAAGATATATCCTGATCCTTCTGTTTTTTGTACTTCCTTCCCTTTTGTAGAAGTTCTAAAGACTACTTCTTTGACTTCAGATGGTCCTCCTCTTCTCATTTCATATGCAGTTAGTATGCCATGAAGTTGCACCACAGTAAGATTTTGAAGATCATGCTTTTCTTCAAGAGCAGAAACTTAAGACTCAAATTTTGTCGTTAGTGATCTTAAAATTTTCTCAACCAGAGTAGATTTGGTTATTGTTTCTCCCAGATTTATCATACGATTTACAATATCATCAAGACGTAAAATAATTTTGAAATGCTTTCCTCATTATCCATTTTTAGATTCTCATATTGAATTCTGAGAGTTTGGAGTTTAGCACTTTTTACCTTTGCATCACCTTCATAGCTTAGAATGATTTTGTCCCATATTGCCTTTGTTGTATTCAGCTGCATGAATTTGACAAATTCTGATTCAGTTAGACTTCCCAATAGAGCATTGACCGCCTTTGCATTGGTTTCATAATTCTTTCTTTCTGTCGAATCTGTTGGTACTGCAGCTGGATATTGATATCCTCCTTCAACAATTTCCCATACATATGCTCCCAGAGACTGAAGATAGGATCTCATCCTTTTTTTCCAGAAGATTAAATTTTTTCTGTTAAAGAGCGGAGGCCTGATAGATGTTGTTCCATCTTGATTACTCATCTTGCTTGATCTTCCTTCTAGCGGCTAAGATTTTTCAGAAGAACTTGGCTCTGATACCAATTGTTGGGAAAAATACTGAGAGGGGGGGGGGGGGGGGTGAATCAGTATTTAGAGCTGACTAAAAATTTTTTACTTTTGTTTCTCTAAAACCCATACGCTACTTTACTGAACCCAACATGCGGATATCCTTAATAAAACTTGTGTATTACTAGAGATCTCATTATGCAGATAATTCTTTACTTAGATCATTGCATCATTCATTCATTAGATGTTTAGTAAGCTGTAAACATGTGCAGTAAGAACAGAACAAATCATCACACATAAGCAACACACATGAACACCAGGATTTAAGGTGGAAACCCAATTCGGGAGAAAACCACCGATGCTGCTATCTCAGTCTTCAATATTTATTATAAAGAAAACTTCTTTCAATTTATGCTGGCGCAGACTTATACCAGCACGCAGGCACCCACTTGCAGAAGGCTACAACCTTCTCTCGTTTACCAGCCTTTCCTGGAAGGGAGCTACAACCCCCTGTTCTCGTTTACCAGCTACCACTGGAAGGGAGCTACAACCCCCTCACTGAAGGCTTCAACCCTCAGCACCACTGCGGACCACGTTTTATCAATTTTCATACTGGATCCACCAGTTTCCACACAACATACCTTGCAGGCCACCAGATTTATTCATTTTCTTCAGTTCACTCGCACCAGTTCTTTATGATTTCGTCAGTCAATCAAACCAGAGATTCATCATCGTCAGAACATTATATCCATGGGTGCATCATAGATTCATATTTATCAATTAAGAACAGAGTTCGTCCATGCAGATATTCCTTAGAAAAATTTATTCATTCACCACCCTTACGCATGCACACTTAGTACAATAATCATCTTCTCCTTATATAGTTTTTGCCTTTAGTAAAACCATGAGTAAAAACCATTTAACTGCTAATGGTATTCTTTTGACATTATTTCCTTTAGTTTACCCAATGTGCCTCTTTGATTTCTTTTTAATTTATTTATCAATTTGAAGAAATTGACAAATAAATATATTTACAACTTTGAACTGAACTTTAGGATTAAAGTTACAACCCTTCGCATTTTAAAGAAATATCCAACGCTTTCAAACAATTAATCTTATGATAAACCTTTGACCCCGGGCCCACATATATATAGCCAATAGCCAATCAAATACGCGCATGTTACCATAAATAAACTTCGCGCAAATCCATCGTTCGATCACCGTTAGATAGCAAGCTTCCAGATCAACGGCATATATGCATATCGCTCGACCTTTGACGCCGAACGTTAACGTGCGATGGCCCGTTGTACTTTGTGTTATCCTTCGCACACCTTCCGAACACAACCACCGTCCGATGGCATCTTCCCAGATCAACGGTATATATCAATATCGCTAGGCATCCTGGGTCAAACGATAACGCACGATGGCATGCAGTGACAAGCGGTTTTCTGTGGGTCCACCTCGCCACGTGTCGAACGATCTATGGAATCGCTCCCAACTCCTTAAATACCACTTATTCTACAAAAGTGGTGCGATATGGGCAATCCGCTTCCGGAAATCCACTCGCAGTTTTTAAACAGTGATCAACCGTCCAATCAAATTCCCACTCAGTACTCCAGGTTCCGTCTGCGTATATATATGAAATCTGCCCTTCATGTGCAATAAATTAACAAATATTTCTTGGTTCCATACTGCAATTACCAACGACTCATTTTTTTCATAGTGTATCAGATGCTTTCAATAGAGACTATGAACACAATTAATTTAATTCGACATAGGCACATATAACAATCCTTCCCTGTATTACAACTATACATCGACCTTCCTCAGATTCTCATACAGACTAAACACCTTCAAATTATACATAAAGATCATAGGTTCACACACATTCATCTATCAAGTCCTTAACACGGATTTAACCATACAGGTTCTTCATGCGCTTACTTCAAAAACTGACTTCTCTTTTCTTGCCTCTGCTACCTGTCTTTTCTCTATTCCTAGTTACAATTTCAGATGCCAATTCCTTTGCCATTTCCTTTGCCATCAATGACAATATTTCCAACATCTCCTTCCTTTTGCTCAGCCACTGAAATATGTGTTGAGAAATCTTTTCTTAAGACATCCCTTGTTAGAATGGACAGGGCATTAGTGATAATAACAATATTCTCGTAGAATTTCCACTATCATTACAATTTATTTTGGGCTAAAATTTATACTTATGGGAATCTTTGTCATGCCTTGTAAACAAATGAAGATGACAAGCTGAAGGAGCAGAAGAAGAGGGATTATAAAACATCCACTAAGAGGAGCCTGAATTGTTGTCAATGTTGCTCCATCTTTAGGGATCACTTCTGTAACTTGATTTCAATATTTAAGGCAAGCCAGAAAGCATTGATCCAATGAAATAAGTGCATGAAAAGTCCATCTTGTGTTGAATATGAAATAAGAGACACTTGATAAAATTGAAACATTAATACCTAATGATGAATTTTTCAATATACTAATGAACAATCAATACCAGCAATTGTCAGAGAGGCATCCACTGCTAAGTATCTCCTTCCTAAGAGGTTAGAAACATTTTCTAATAAATAATTTGTAGAAGCCATCGAAATCACCCAACAGACACCACATTGCACACAACATGTTGAGTTGTGGGAGAAATAATCTTAAATTAGAATGCACCCTTTTGCGAGAGTAACGACATTTTGGAGAAACAAAGATTCCTATGATAAGTGATATACCTACTGGAGGTATAGAAATGCTGCCAGCAGATCAAGAGGTTGGTCCAGACCCCAAGAGATATCTAGGGAACAACCCCAAACACAAGTAGCTCTGACGTTATGGCAGAAACATTGAGAAGGAATGTGAAGGCAAAAGTCTTGCAATCAGACTAAACTCATAGGATAACTATGAACCAAGAGTGAAAAAGTTCTGGATAGTTCCATAGTCTAAAGAGGCTAGAATCTCATGCAACAGTAGAAGGTTATTCTATTGGGAAAAGAGAATGCTATGTGCATCTTGCAAATGAAAACTGCTCTTGCATATGATGGGAAAAAAGGTTTGCAAAAAGATACCCTGTGTGCAGCATCAACGCACACAAAATTCACTTTTTCCCAATGCACTGACCTTCTAGTTGTGGCCAAATAGCACTTGGCTCACAGTGGCAAGGCATTCAGTAGCAGGCACTTACCAAATCTTCTACAATTTGCGCTATTGTACAAGAACTAGATCTTGGACCTATGATAAGATGTGAGGTGCTTCCACTGCAAGACATCAATCAACATGTTTAGCATTTAGAGCTAACAAACTTGAGAAACACCTTGACCAGGGAGAAACAATCAGAAAGAAACGAACAAATAATAATAATAATAATAAATCTAGAAGATTATAAATAGGAAACCCTGCTATCATTGAACTGGAGGTGCAGGCCTTCACTTTTTTATTTTTTATTATAATTTGCAAAAAATCCCTCCAATCCTAGACTGTCACATTTTTTAATTTAGCAACAGTTAAAGCCTTTTTCATTTGGTCACATATGAATCCCAATGGACAACTAGTATTATATATGCCATACATAACAATTTGGAAGCCAAAACAAGTAAATTCAATGTTTCAACTGTAACTTCTTATCCAAAAATGTTAGTTACAGTAACAACAATGGTATGCCAATTGCATAAGCCATATGTATCTCCTGTGGAAAGGTTGATTGTAATCCCCATGTGAGCCAAAATCTCAATAAATAGCAACATAAAGAAATAATATGAAGCGGAATTGTTGTAGAAACTATTTTATAAATGGGAAAGGTAGTGAATTATGGAATAACATATCATGCGTACTACCTATTTAGTTGCTTACCCTACAATATCTACTATCATTTTCAATTTCTTTATTATTTGGGTACACTGCTCATTTTATCTAGAATTACAGTGAGATAGTTGTCTGATAGTTGGTCATATTACAGTAGGAATTTCATCAATATAGGAAATCTAGGTTTTGACTAAAAATGAGAGCAGGGCATAAGGAAAATCATTTCCACAAGGTAAAACTATGATTTAAAAATTCTTATTGGAATGTATAGTATTTGGAGTTAAATACAAACTAAGATTATTTTTGGTAATGCTATGGATGTTGGGGAATAGACATTCAAGAAAGTATTATCACTGTAACACGTCTACAATGTAGTTGTAGATCCTTTTTCAACTTGGTTTCTATTTTCTACAATGGCTTGTAGTGTTAGCATGATACATGCATTAGATATTTGCTTCCAATGTTCTAGTGAACGTGGTATTTTGAAGAGGTTCATAACCTGTTAGGAAAGAAATTATTTTTTCATAAGAGGCATTCCTAGAAAAAATTGGTCAAGAGGCCAATATGCAAGACAATTATAATATATATTGTGACTTATCCAAATCTTGAAACTTATTCACTGGTTAATACTTCACTAGTCATTCAATAATGCAGCAGCCTTCAGAAACCAAAACACAGTGGTGACTTGCAGGTCATGTTTTCATTATGCTAGTACAAGCTTAGTCTATTCAGAGGCCTACCATATGCAACAAAAGAGATTTGCAGAGACGCTTGCCAAGTGCACTATTGGAATTGTAGGACAAATGAAATAGTTAGTTTATATATCTTCAACAATTTTGAATTACGAAAGAAGCCCTTAAAATGTACATCCATCATAAGACTAGGCCGAGTTCAATCTATTCAAGTGTGTTGCTGCTTGCACACACTTGTTATTTATTTTTCCCATCTTAGGCCTTAGCAAACTGACATAATAAATGTATAAGAGTTCCCAAAATAAGTGTCTAGTGAGATGGAAGACATGTGATAAAAGTCAAGCTGGCCTATCCATGCTCACCCATTATTGGGCTTCTTTAGGATTAATAGTTGAGGAAAGTTTTTTAGCACTGTGGGACTAAGAAAGTATGCCAACTTGTAAGATTAAATAACATTGCAACACCATGAGAGTTATCTAGAATTGTTGAACTGATGCTGAACAATTTAGCATATTAGTAGGAGACAACTTAGCAACTTCTTAGTATCATGTTGCATGAAGAATTGAATCGAACCTAAGTTTTTGAGGAAACTAATATATTGCCAAAATCATGTCCTTTAGGAGACAAAGTTTTCACATTGAGTGTATGAGAGAGCGAATGGGTATCATGTTCACATGGATTGATACATTAGTCCAATTTATATTTTCTTATCTTTTCCCAAAGGATAATATCAGTAAATGCGAACATGAGAGTCAGTGCCCTCACATTTTAAGAGACAAATCTAGAGGGATTGTGTTAAATACCATTTAAGTTAATCATTCTACCCTCATGCTTAATGTAAATAAACATATTATATGTTTCATGCCATATGTTCCCAAGGTTTGAAAAAACTAAATTTTAAACTCCCAACATGTCCTTTATGAGAGTGGGTGCCCTCACATTTGAAGAGACAAATCTAGAGGGATTGTGTTAAAGACCATTTAAGTTAATCATTCTGCCCTCATGCTTAATGGAAATAAACATTTCATACGATTCATGTCATATGTTCCCAAGGTTTGAAAACACTAAAGTTTAAACTCCTAGGATCCCATCATTCCCTCTAGTTGAAGGAAGAATAAATTTGAAAAGAAACATTGATCTCCATTAGTGACTCGTACCTTTCTTATTTCACCTTTACACTTGAGAATTTGATGGCTTAAGATTTGAACCTAAAATTAAGTGGTAGGTTCAACATATAATTGAGGTTGTTTGACCCTTTTGGAAACTATGAAACGATGAGTGCTTTCTATGTCCAAGATTATAATGATCCATTTTAGATGAATCTCTTAGCTTTCAATGTCTTAAGATTTTTGAATATTGATATTAGTATAAATTGTAAGTTAAAGGTATTTTTTATTGCAAAATTCAGCACCCCTATGGCATCACAGGTATGGGCACCTCAACTTGACCTATCTCTCTCAGTTGGCATGAGAGAAACTAGTAGATGGACTTTCAAAAATTTTGTAGAAGTCTACAGAGTTTGCAGAGCTTGTGAGGCAGGGAAGATGCATTGAATACCAATTTATGAAGGAAAAACTTGGAGAGCGTAGAGGGTTCTTCAGTTGGTACTTTTAGACATATGTGGACCAATGAACATGACATCAACCACTGGTGCTAGGTACTTCCTTCCATTTGTTGATTATTTCAGTAAAAAAATGTGGGTATATTTTCTATAATTAAAATATGACGTGTTTAATGAATTTCAAAAGTTCAAAGCATTAGTAGAGAAACAATTAGGTTTTCATATTGCCTCTCTTAGATATGATACTGGTGGGAAATTATAATTAAAATATTTCAATAAATTTTGTGCTAAACATGGGATCCAAAGACAATATGGGATGAAAACACCTTTCAAGACCTTGTGGCAGCCATACAAGAAGAAGAAGCTCCCACTCCTCTTGAATATGATAACAATATCACTAAAAAGGACCCTCCAAATTCACAAGATTAGTTCATGATGGACAGGCTACTTTGTGACCAACATAGCCCCATAGCAAACCCCATCCTTATCAAAGAACTGGTATGTGTTGATGTATGTGTCCTAGATTTTATGAAATATTTGCATGAAAAAAGGAGCATGATAATAATTTCACCATTGTGAGGAGGCTAGTCATGATGTCCAACATGACAAAGCAATAAACATAGGAAATGATTTTTTTTTTTAATAGTTCCACCAATGATACAAGATGTATGCAGTTCTAGTATAGTAAAAACCAAAAGGATCAACCATTTGAGAAGTATGATGAAGATCATGCTTCCCTTGTTGATAATTTAAATCCTAAAAATACTTTTGAGGTCACAAAATTATACTTCAATGACACTAATCCTATTTTGTCAAATAGTGAAAGTAAGGGAGTTCTATACTTTCATGGTAATATACTTGGCACCTCGACATTCCATTGTGAGTTTGAGTAGAGCAGTAATTTACCACCACGTTGCACTTTGATTTGAATCATGATCGTGTAAGAAATAAACGGAAGTAATCATGGTTTCCTAGAGTTTGAGGTCAATAAACTCAAAGGGTTTTTCAAAACCATGAAAGTAATAATGTGACCCTCGTGATTATCTGAGTGAAGAAACAATTAATTTTATAGTTCAACCCTTAAATATCCTATATCATGGAATCTGATGGTCCCCTTATTTTTTATGCCTATGGTCTAAATTTATTCCTTCATCCTTATGGGATAGGGAAGTTTCTCTCTTTTACTGTCAATACTCATCTAGAAGACAAAGTTATTGACATATGTCATAAATATTCCATGGTAGAAAAACAAAAGGTATGTTATAAACATGTAATTAATGAAGCTCTCAGTCATACAGATCCATTTCCACCTCTATATGGCTCTATTGTTGACAATAATGAAGTTGGACAGCCCCAGAATATTGATGAAACCTGTAATGAAACCCTCAATTATATTTACAACTACAGTGCTAAGAATGAAAGCGATTTCAAGAAAATCATTGATGAAGAATACGGGCTTGACCCAAATAAAAATTCTCTCTAGACCACATCAAATGGAAAGATATTATCTTCTCCATGAATATGTGGACAATCAGTCATGCACTAGAATTTTACAAGGAAATTTAGACAACAAACTTCTAACAAATCCACATGAAGTCGACACTAAGGGAAAAAATTGGGGCTTGGAAAAGGTGAATTCTGGAATGATCGATGATATAGGTCAAAATGATCTTGAAACCAACAAGAGGACATTTTCTCAACGTAGTCATAAACAAGATTTTGCTGCTCTGACCACTCAGCTTATGGGGTACCTTTCAAAGAGTGATCCACATCAATAAGATCTATATATGCACAGGTAACCAAAAACATGAATTGCAGGATTTTTTTTTTTAAAGGCTACTAGCAGGAGTAACAAGTTTGGATGTGATCATGAGCCTTATAATATTTTTCATAGGAAATATGTTCTCTAGCACATTGAGGATGTGGTTCATCCTGAGTGGACTATTTTCTTGCATCATTTCATTTGTGTCAACACCGTGAGTGAAAGGGTTGATGCCAAGTTCAATATTCAACTCAACCATGTTGGAACCAAGCAACCAGTGGTTCAAAACTATAGGACTATTGAGTACCATGCAAATATAGCTAAAGGAGAACATTCCACTGCACAATATAATGCCAAAAACCCTATACAACCCAGTCAAGAAACTGAAATATTTATCAAAAATTTTAAGTGCAACTTATATGACATGATCCCAGAAATAGTTGTAGTTGTAGACATGTACCTGAATACTTTGTATAAATATCCTAGAACACAATTGACGAATGAATTTGTACCCACTCTTTTTCATGCTCTGGGGGATGGGACTAGTTCTAATATAATTCAAAAATAAACAAGAATTGGTGGAGGTGATCAATGTGAAATGGTTTTGAAGAGTTCTCTTCATGATACTAGAAGAATATCTAACTCACATGTTATTTTGTATCCAAAGGAACAATGGGACCCAACCCCTTGCATAACTTTGAGTACCTTGTCCACAATAAAAGAATGAAAATCATTTTAAGCTTAAATGATTTAGAGTTTTCATTTTTAGCACAGAAGGGAAGGGTAGTCGACCAATAGTCAATTATGATATGGAAACCATCTTAAAATAGCCTAATAGACAAATACAATGTGCTTGTACTCTAAAATTACTTAGTGTTTGACATGAGATTGAGAAATGAAAGGTGGATTTTGGAAGTATTTCACATGGATCAATGTTGGCCCAAACAATTATTGAATAGGGGTCAATTTGGTATCACAAATTCCACAAGCACTTATATTTGAGGTTGTTGCATCTTTCTCTGGATTACATAGATCTTGCAAACCAGTACAACATAATTGTGTCAAACAAGTTATTAGTGCAGTATTGTCTAAGAGAGCATAAAAAGCATGTGATTACATTTTATAGGGTAATTGTGCAGTGTTGTTCAGAAGTCTGAGCCAGAAATAGCCTTTAAGGTTAATATTGGCCCTAAGCAGAGGGACCAAGCCTACTGGAATTCGAAAATAACCTGATTTCTTGAGACTAACAGAGAAATTTCCAGGTTTGTGGTTATCTCTAAAATAAGTCGGAGCCCTGTGCAATAAACTTAGAATATCAAATAGACATTAATTTAAGATAATACACTTGGATTGGTCAATGTAGCAGAATTGTAGTGTGTATGGATTTATCAACCCTGTATTGACTATTGATTGGATGCATTCATTGCTACTGGGTAGTTAACCATGAGTTGTTGTGCTTTGACTGAAGTATTATTGCTGCGGGAATTTTATATTCATGCATAAATTATATAGTTGTTGAGACTCTTTATATTTATGCATACATATTTTTTATGAATGTGTGCTACTACTAAATATTTATTGAAGAAACCCTTGCTAGAATAACAACCCTAAGGGAAAAAATCACCCTAGGACACTAGATAATATTGGATAAGAACTGTTGATAAATCTTAAGCCTGATGATGTTAATTGGTTGATGCTTGTGTTCAAAAATACAAAAGGTTGTGGGAGTGTGGATGTGATCTCTCAGGGGAAACTCTGTAGCTATGACAGTGGACTGCATTCCCCAACTATTTATAGGCCTATCACTTAGAGCCTTAGGTGTAGAACTTCCAGATGGGTTGGATCACTAGCACTTGTGGTGGCCTAATAATGGCTATGGAAGAATATGGAATCAATATTCCTTAAAAGATAGAATTGCAGATCATGCTTCCCTTGTGACAAGTTTTCATATATCCAATACAAACCTTTAACAACAATAATTTGGACAATAGTATGTGCTCTCATGTGATGGAAAAATGGGAGTTTCAAGAAAAGGGGGCAGTATGTGGTTTAACAGAGTTCAAAAACATACTCTTCAGGATGACTACAAATATATTGTGGCAGATCATGTCCACTGTTGCATCAAAATTGATGACATTTTTCATTTGCAAGTACTAGGTTCTATTGTAGCCCAACAATGACAAGATTCCATCCTGCAAACATTTTGGTTTTGAGGTTTCCTAGTTTTGCATGATGACTAAGCACATAGGAAATTACCATTGTATCCATGAGATGCTGTGGTAGTTGCATTAATTTACTAATTTCAACTAGAAGCCTTATTTTGGCACATGCTACAGTAGGATAGGAAATGAATAAGCTCTACTGAGCAGTAGCTTAGAGTTGAATAAGCTCTTTTGAGAAACGGTCTTGATTTATTAGATTCATAGGCTTTAATGTCTTGTGCTTTACTTTGTAAGGGCCAACCTTTTATGTAGTGATGATATTTTTGTTGAACGTGGTGGCTAATTTCATATGTGCATGAAATTATTCTGAGGTTTTCGTGCACTTCTAAGAAGAACACGTCCCCAAGTTGGAACCAAGTGTTGTCCACCAATGAAAAGGGACTGCACATGTGATTTTCATCACATTTGCAGATTAACATGGTGATCCCAACTTTCCAAAATTTTAAAATATGTAAAAATCCCTTTTCATCAAGCACAACTACATGCACATGTTTGAAACCATCATAGACTGTAAACCCATGGGAAATACCATCAGCTACAACACTATTTTTAGGCTATATGTGGCAGATTTGTGATCTCATATCTTGGATGACTTGTAATTTATTGACTATTATAACCAAAAATAAAGGTACAATAAACCAAAACCCGCTATGAATCTTATGAGGCCAGACTTGAGGGAAAACCATAGTTTTTCAGATGTTTCATGGGCTTGATGACAACAAGAAAGACATGCATATTGGTGTGTAAAGAATGTCTTTGAATGATTGTTTTGACATATCTAAAGGTAGAGGCACTGAAGAAGAGGAACACACAACCAATTAAAAGAAAAACAAAAGATTTACATGGCACATGCAAGAGAGAAATTCAACATAGAAATAAAGTTTCATAAGGGAATTAGTGGGAAGAGCTTCGAGCTTAAGGACCATAGTCAAAAGGGTGTAACTCGTGCATTTCTGATAAAAATCCCAACAATAATCAGTAAAATTATAGAGAAAGTTAACTATGGAAGATGCATCTTTGAAAATGGTCTCATATCTGATGTATGAACAAAGGTACAATAAACCAACACTTGCTCTGAATCTTATGAGGCCAAACTCAGGGGAGAAGCACATTTTTTCATATCTGCTGATGACAACAGAAAATACAGACATATTTTTGATTACAAAATGCCTATGAATGGTTTTTAGGGAAGATATACAGGTAGATGCACTGAAGAAGAGGAACACCCAACTCATTGAAAGAAAAACAATTAGGTTTACACGAAGAATGAAAAAGAAATATTCAACAAAGAAAAAAAACATCATAAGGGCATTACTGGAGAAAACATCCAACTTTAGGAGCATGGCCAAAAAGGTGTAACTCATGCATTTATGATTTAAGATCCAAACAATAATCAATAAACTTATAGAGAAAGTCCGCTATGGAATATGCCTCTTTGAAAATGGTCTCAAATCTCATGTTTGAACAGTTGTGAAGCAGTAATATGTGGTGTAGACTTATGCATGAATATAAGGCCTCTAAATCTGCATGTTTAGCCCCATTCTAGTGTTGTTTGAGTAAGAGGCTTGCAGATTTAGGAAATTGGATAGGCCTATCAGAATCAAAGCTTGGATCACCTCAACACTTTGTTCACTTTTCTCATAAAAATTCAAATGCACTAAATATGTGCAAAAACTTCTTTGTAATATAGAACATTGAAGCCAAAAATATACCTACTTTAGGCAAAAGCCATGGAAGATCATGCCTCGCAGAGAAAATGGCTATAATTGCATAGCTCATAACCCTGTCGTGCTAGATTGGAAGGGTTGCCACAAGAAGAACCTCACCTGTTAATTAATCTCTCTAAAACAACAATTTACTGCATTCACATAGCAGAAATAAATAACAACTGTTTCAGTCAAACCCATTAAATATTGGAAAAATCAAAAGATGATAATTAACATCCAGATGATGAATCCTTGACGCAGGTCTGAAGTGAAATCAACAGTCCCAACTAAGAATAGGGTTGACAAAAAATGAAAACCATTTAACTGAATTACCATGCATAAGGGGAAACTCAAGCACATTTATTGCTTTGAAATATTATGAAATATTATTAAATATATGGCTATGTTTGAATCAATAACTCCAGAAAGAATAACCTTGAAACTGGTATTTTCGTTAAGCGTTGAATCTCAGCCAAAAAAATATGAAGCATTAAAGCTCATCCTTCATACCTTAAGAAAAATTGAATATTTTAAGTGGAAATGCTTTGGGCACCACTCAAACATAGTATCCTGTAAGTGTGAAGCCTCGCCCCACAATGTCACCGACGCAACCCCATGCATAGAATTCCAATGCAAATATAAATCCTACTCCAAAATCCTCTATTTTCAACTCCTGCCTGTTTTTCAATTTATGCTTTAAAAGGTCCACTTCCTTCCAGAATTATTCATATCGACTAGGAATTCTTTGAAATCTCATTGCATTTCTCCACAGTAGCCGGTTCCTGGATATATTGCTTGTTCTACTCCAATAGTTTCTTGTAATAGGCACTACCATGCTTTGCTAAAAACTATGAAGCCACATCTGCCTTGTTCTCTAGTTGAAAAAACTTCGAAGCCATGCCCTCCAAAGGGAGACATATGATCTGTTGATTCGAACAAAAACCCAGTGATCTGCTGATGTGATGCAATGCAGAGGAAGAGAGGGCTCCATCGTGCGCCTCGAAGTTAGTGGAGTTAATAATCTATCTATAAATGTATGCGAGTGTTAAATCTCATCAAATAATGGTTTGGTATATCTCAAACCCTAACACGAATCTTCTTTGGAAACACGGCAATACCCTACAGTTTTTCAAGATTCAACGAACTAGTCGATGGGGAATGCACAGATCTATTTGATGCCGAGTTTCAGCGATCGAATCCCACAAACCCACAAACGGGATGAGATCAGGAGTCGGAGCTTGGGAATTAGCCTTCACTTGGTTATGCTTAAAGCTGAAGACCTATGCAGCACCGCCTCGAATACTGCACACCTCTCTCGACTCGGTATCAGTCTGTTTCGAAATGCGTGTTCTGAAATGCTTCAAGACAAAATTGAAAAGTGCTTTAAATTTGAAAATTTTCCCACAAAATTTTTTGAGAAGCCTTTTAAATTTGAAATGTGTGCCATCGGTGTGGGAAAATGACTCTTATAATCTTAATATAACTTAAGTAATAATGATTATATAATATTAATATAATTGGTTAATTATGATTTATTGATTTAATAATTAATAATTATTTAATTTAATGTGTTAATTAATATTTATTGATTCAATATTGGTGAACACAAATTTTACAAGGATAGAAATGTGAAATGTTGTTGGTGAAGGAAAAGTAGGTTTTTACTAACTCAATGTCAATGAGCATGGTAGTGTAAAACTTTGCATTAAGGAATGGATTACAATGGGGTTGGAAAAGATGAGAGCTCGAAGAACCAAAAGACCATGGAGGATACAAAATCTAAAGAGCAAGTTGAACAAGCTTTCAGGAAGTAGAGATAACTAACCAATGGTGGTTGAACTAGATGTGAGAAAATGAAGAAGGAAATGAGTTGGAAAAAGAGATTAGCGAGGAAGGGAGTAGTGAATTGAGGATGAAAGCGTTCGAAAATTTGAATGGGAAAGGTGAGTTGGCCAAAGAATGGTTGTGAAACAAACGGTTTATGATAAAAATATGGCTCAATAAGGAGTAGTAGTCAAGGCACCTCAATGAGGTATGATGAACACACTAGAGTGGGTTAACAAGATGTATGTGATTACAAAGTGACAGCTTGGATGCAATGTAGAATTAGATTGTGGATGAGAAAGAATCAAATGAACTAATGGGAAACCATATCATAAGACAAACATATGTTTCCCAACTATTAAGGGAGGACGAGAAACCAGTAGTGGGCATGGCACTAGACAATAGCAAAGTTGGCATTGTACCAACCCTACCCCTTATGCTTCTTAAATGCAATTAGTTAACACCACACTAGCTTGTTAATAATGGTTCAAGCCCACCTAATAGTTAGCTTACTTATGGAGGAAAAATAAGAATTAGAGGAAGTAGTCTTAACAATAGTGCAAGTTTGAATATTAAGAGTAGCACAATTGGGAGTTTTAGGTATTTAGAGAAAAAAAACAAAACTTTCATGAGTTTTAGTACCTATGATGCTTTGAATTATAACCTAGGAGCATGTAACAAAAATAATATTAGATTTATGTACTATTTAAAAAATTTAGTAATATGTAAATACTTTGGAAAAAACATAGTGGTTCTCATACCTTGATATAAAACAAACCCTAAAAATTCCATTCTTAAACTCTCTTATGTAGTTACTTGATGCCATTAAAGTAGAATATCAAAATTACTTATGTCAGTAATGGTGCGATCATATTTTTTGTTTTGTTAAAGGAACTCTTTCTAGACATGCACCCCATTAAGCATAAATCATCCTAACATATACCTTTTAAGTAATATAAATCATCCTATGATTATCCTCAAAAGAATTATCACCTGAAGCCTTGGTGATGGTGTAAGGATCGTATCAAAGTGGTATGAGCTTCTTATGGGAGTTTGTCAATTTCTTTTTATGCAAGTCCAACCATAATTTGTCACCAACCTGAGACTTTTGTGGAACCCAATGGATTGTGTATCTACTTGTACTTGGAGTTGGCAACTTTCTACAAACTATCATTAACTTGATGTTGAATTTGTTGGATACCTTCCTCAAAATTGGTTGCTTTGCTTACCTCCTTCAAAGTATGGGAGGTATCTTCATGTGTTATTCCATGAATATAGCTACATCAGTTTGTGCCAATTTTTGGGACCCCAAGCACACCTGAAATGGCTTGTGGCTAATAGAAATATGAAGAGTTATGTTAAATTTATGTTGAAAATATGGAAGGATTTTAACACATGTGTGTGGATGCTCACAATTGTATACTCTAAGGACATCTACAATAATCCTATTGACTACTTTTTATTTATCAATCTAGGTATGGAAGGCAATGGATTTGGTCAAACTTGATGTCCATCGTGGACCAAAGATTAAACCATAAAATATTGAGGAACCTACAATCCCTATCAGTAAATATGGTCTTTGGTAACCCAAAATGAACCAAATTATGCTTGAAGAAGAGCTTATGATTGGGTTTTGTGCCGACAATCTTCTTAAAAGGTGCCAAAATTCCCATCCTAATGAAGCGGTCAACAACAACAAAAACACATTTGTTTCCATGCTTGGTTGAGGAGAATATGACATAAAATCCATGGGCACTAACTCCCAATGACTATATAGAGTGGAAAAAGGCCTACAATTGATGTGGATGGCCATTTCCTTTGGCAAAATATAAGTTTTCCACTACTTACAACCTTCAGCAATAGAACACAACTCGTTGTCATAGGTTGGGTATCTATGAAACCCATCACAGAGTGTTTGGCTATGATAGACCATCGAATGTCTATGTCGTGTGGGAACTACATCTATGACATGAAAAATTGTCTCATAGGGCCCATGTTGTGCAGCCATTCATTGACGATAGCCACTTCCCCGATGGGATAGAAGTGAAAACTTATAGTTGTAAAGGTAGGAATAATGGTGTCGGAGATACTATTGTTTCCATAAAGAAGAGAACCAAAAATAGGCTAATTAACACCACAAATATCTATTGTAGATGCTACAGTGGAAGAAATAATGAATACAAAAGTTTTGGTCAATAGGATAGCATTCATCAAGATGTTTAACCATCCAATGGAAATATGGTTTTCAATGCTAGTGATATAGTCACATAAAAGACCCCATAAATTTATGCCTTGGGATACTCCCAAGATTTAATAAGTAATCCAAAGTGAGAGGATTCATTGCTAAGGTGATAGTGGCAATAACCTTGAGTTGACCCAAAGTGACACCTTGTCAGCCTTGCACAACTAGGGTTCCAGTTTGAGCATCATCAGGAAGCACAATTGCACAAGTGGAAACATTTCACATTTAGGGCACTTGGCTGCAAATCTTTATGCATGATTTTCCATTGAGGGTTCCTTTCACATTTCCCAAGGCACAAATCATATAATTGGAGAAATTTTGGATAACTTGTCATATTCCACTAGCTTCATGCATGAAGAGGAGCTCTCATCCTTTAAGAATATTTTGGAGGATTTCATGGCATAGTCAAGGGTCACGTGTTTGAAAAGAAGAATGTCATAGTCAAGAATATGAAAATTGGCATTTGTATCATGTGGTGTAAAAGAGAAGGAAATTGGTGAAGAGTACCCCATTTAAAAGCATCTAAAAGCTTTTCTATGTCCTCTTTCCAAATAAGAGAAGATATCTCGTGACAAAATGACCAAATTAGCAACATAAAAAGACTAGGGTAAGGGTTTACTTTTTCTTCCACATGCTGAGAGGCATTCATGTATTTAAGGTGTGTTTTGTTGTTGATTTCAAATATTTGGAAGCACAATTGTACAAGTGGAAACATATCATATTTGGGGCACTTGTCTACAAATTTTTATGCATGTTTTATATAGAGGATATCTTTCACATTCCCCAAGGCACAAATCAAATATTTTGAGGTATCTTGGATGGCTTGTCACATTTCCCTAGCTTCACGCATGAAGAGGATATCCCATCATTTAAGAATGTTTTGGAGGGTTTTCATGACACAGTCAAGGGTCACATTTACAAAATAAGAATGCCCAAGTCAAGAAGATGACAATTGGAATTCACATCACATGTGGCATAAAGGAGAGGAACATAGGTGAAGAGTGATCTGTTTTGAAATATCTAGAACATATTGTTTATGTCCTCTTTCCAAAGAAAATATATCTTGAGACAAAGTGCCAAAATTGTTGACAAAAGAGGACCATATATTGGATTGTATAGACTTTGGTTTCTCCTAATTAGTTGAACCATTATAAAACCCATATCGTTAATCATTAGGTGGACACTATCATACAAGGCTATTTTTTGGATTTTGTTGTGAAACATTGTCAATCCTTTTAAAAGAAAGAAACAAAGTTCAAGAATGGATCTTTATCTTTTTCAAAAGGGGTATGCGAGGCACACTAATAATAGTTTCCATTACATGCCAATTGTCAATGTGTGCTAATTTCTAATGTATGTCAATGCATGCCAAGGTGTTACAGGGCATGCTAGGGAGAGTGTTACTGTGTGCTAGGCATGCCAACATGCACTTGGCATCCTAGTCATGGCAAGATGTTATAGGTACAAATATTTTCCAAGATATGCGAGGTGCCAAGGAATATTAGTGTGTGCTAAAGCATGTTAAGGTGTGTCAGGATTGTTGAGGAGTGCTATGTCTCTCTCATTAGGAGTGCTAAGGATGGAGTGACATGGTATGTTAGGCATCACTAAGTCATGCTAGTGTACTGCTAGAGTGGTATGCGGTTAAGATGTGTCAGGTTCCATGGTGTGGCAACACATGATAGGAAGTGCTAGGGAGTCCTAGGGACACACAAGGGAGCTCCAGGTGAAAATAATGCATGCAACAAATGAATGATTAAGAGATTGTGACAGGAATTGTTAGTGATTTCTATGTGTGCTAAGGAGAGAGTGACAAGATATACTAGGTAGTACTAAGGCATGCTAGATGCCAGGGAAACATGCCAAGATGTGCCAAGTGCTAGGGTGTGACAATTCATATCAGGGAGTGTTATGGAGTGTAAGGGAAAAACAAGGGAGCACTAGTTTCAAATGCATGGAAATGAATGAATAAAAGTGTGTGACAAGGATTGTTAGCTATTTCTAGGTGTGCTAAGGAGGGAGTGACAAGGTATTTTAGGTAGTGCCATGGAATGATAGAGTTCCAAGGTGACATGCCAAGATGTTCCAAGTTCTAGGGTGTGCCAATGTGTGTCGGGGAATGTTAGGGAGTGCCACGGAAACGCAAGGGAAAACTGTTTCAAAATGCATGGAAATGAATGGATAAGAGTCTGTAATATGGAGTGTCAACGAGTTCCAAGTGTGCTAAGGAGGGAGTGACACAAACATATAATGCCGTCATTTACATTGGAGGTGTATGTCACTTGAATTGTGTTACAACTTTAATCTCTCCCCCACAAAAAGGTGTCATGCTCCCTTGTGATGATGCATAAACCCTAATGGAAAAAAATCTTATGATGTGAAAGGAATTTAAACATGATGTAACTTTAATAGTGCCCTACATTCACCCCTTGGCTCACCACTCATGGAAAATGTGAGGCTATTTCAAGAATTTATGTGGATAATATCATTTTATTTTATCTTATGTATAGTATTCTACATTGACACAACTGCGTTGTTTTAGTAAGCAAAATATTTGTATAAAGGGTTAGCTCCTTGTTTATTAGGGTTGAAAAGGTTGTGTCATTATGAGTGATCTATTCATTGCCAACTCCTTATGTGGGAGAGAACTACAAGCTCCATGTCAACATGACGTGTATATATTGTGAGCAATTCTTATTGAGTTTTTTAAAATTATCCATTTTTTCTACATTTCGTATACATGTTAATAAGTGCATTACCCACAAACACACACCCTCGAGACCAATACCTAGTTCTCTAAAAATAAAATGGTATCAATATTCTTAGTTAGAGGTGAAGGATTCTCCTAAGAGGTTATTTTGTTGGTTTGATGTGTTGTTTTTTGCCTTAGATACTAAGTGGTTAAGGGCTTCAAGAGTTAAGAGTTAAGGGCCAAGGGCTTGGGGGGAAGGGATTTAGGGGTTAAGGGCTTAATAATTAAGGGATTTAGGTGTTAGCAGTTAAGGGGTTAGGTTTTAAGGTGTTTAGGGGTTATGGATTAAGGTTTAAGGGTCACGAGTTAAGAGAATAAGGGGTTAGTGCTTAGGGGGTTCATGGATTGTAGGTTAGGAGTTAATGGCTTAAGGTTTAATGCGTCAAGGGGTTGATGGCTTATGCATTATAAGTGTAGGGGTTAAGAGATTATGGCACTAATTCATCATGACATCCCAATGACTTTATAATTGCACATGGGAAATTTTGTATAAATACAATTGATAGTCATGTTCCCTTTAACCTCTCTCTCAACTGGGTCTTCCTCGGAACTGACATCTAATTGATCACTCATTGTGAATTAAATCTAATTTAATTAAGTGAACCTCTTACTAGCTCATCACTCAGTTAGAACTATTTAAACTAATTTTAACTCAATTAATTGAGTTAATTAATTCACACCCCACTAATGCATCAACTCCAACTGGACCCCCAAAATATTAGACTCTCTCTACAGGCCTCATCTTAGACCCTCATGATCCAGACATATGCAGGAACACAATAAAATACAGAAATAAACGTAAACATAGAGATGTAGTAGGAATAACACTTCATTTCATTAATATCAAATACTGAAAAATTCTTACAAACAGAATGGAAAAAAAACTAGCTTGGACGATGATAGCTTATCTTCGAGAAGAGATGTGGCGGCTACATGCCTATAAACTGTGTTACAATAAGGGTCAAGGGATTTTTTATTATTAAAAAATAAGAGAAAACCCTAACCCGAGGAGATGTAACACCAAGATTTTATGGGCCTCGTTGGGGGTAGTTGGGAAGCCAACTTCCCGGGGTCGTAACTTGATCATATGATCTCTGTTATACCTCGTTAGAAAGAAATATCCTAGGAATACAACTTATAACACCATTTATATGAAATTTCCAAACTTGTCATGCCCAAACAACATTATTTGGGGACTCAAAACTATTTCGGATGTTCAAGACTAGAAAAAATGACAAAAATAGTAAACTGTGCTATAATTAAGGAAAATGAAAAGGTGAAAGAGACAATGGCAAGGGCCCAAGTGGAATAGGCGGGTGGCCACCAATATCCACCTCGATCACCTCAACTCGAATTTCTTGAGTGAACTCAGTCATCATAACTTAGTTAATTGACCCAAGTTGTTATGAGATGAAATTAAAATTTATTGTCCAACTTATTCGAGGGAAAAACAAATTAGGCGCCTCACATTCCTCACTCCTGGTACATCAAAATTACTCACCAGTGTGGGTGCATTTTTTTTTGTACTTTCTGGTTGCCGATTTCACTGTTTCTTGTTGCAAATTTCAACACTCCCTCTCAACAAGAAAGGAATTCAATCTATCCCGATCCAATATCTTTGGAATTCTGCATGCAACACTTCTCTATTGTTGTTTTCACCTACAAATATTGAAACTGAATAGCCTTCAAACAACTGAATCAATATAATGAATTTTTCATCAGAGTCTTCTTATTGCTGCTAGCTATTGCACCTGTTTACTGGACTCTCTACGTTGATGATGACATCTGCATCTATGCTATTTGCAATGTTTCCAACTCTAATATGCGCTCCAGTATCTGACATCTGTCTCTATGATTTATATCTTCCTTACATCTGACTGCATCAATCTAACTGATCCTTCCTGCTACTGTTGTATTGTGGACTCATCGTAGCTAGGTTCGATCCATGAGACACACCATCTTAATGGACCCTTCCCAAATTTCTTACCTTGGGATTATGTCTACACATCAACCCACCTTTCACCTGGAGGTATGGCTGCATGTGTTCCCTCCACCCATCTAGCTTGAAATTTCCCCCTCATGGAGGTCTCTGCTTGAGTGGACACTTCCACTTAGTCTCCTCTCTGCTTCTCCAATTGTGGTTGCTCCACAACCTTCTGAGACTACTTCTAAGGTTGCATGTTGAGAGGTAATTGTACTCCCTCTCAACAGCCAAGTCTCTAACCTCTGCTTTGCGCCTCAAATCTTTGCATGCATCTGGCACCTCAAGTGCATATAGGTTATTGAATCGTGCACATTGTTATTATCTCACCATTACAAAATTTTCTAAAATAGAGTTTATTTTAAATCGATGATATCTCCCTCATCGAGCTCTGAATTTATTTTCCATTTGGGTAGTTTTTCGCAAGGAATCCAAATACGGTATTTTTTTTGAAAAATTTACACCAAAATCTTCAGATATTCTCTGCAAACTCGTCATCCAAAAACTTCCTGCTTTGATAAGATGTAGAAAATCTAACCAACGAGATTCAATCTAATCTTGTAATGTACTAAAACAAGATGTTGAATCCTTCCTACAATTTTCGGAAACAAAACACGATCGCACAATCACATATAAGTAAGATAAATAAATTATCAATCGCACAACACAAGATGTTTCTAGGGAAAAAAAACTGCTAAAAATCACTCTATATCTATTGTGTAATAATTCAAGGAATCATGAAAAAATACAATGCTTAATCTCTCATGAAATTCTCCAGCACTATACCAATTGTCTCCTGCTGATCTAGGCAAAATCGGTATATTACTTAGCCAATTCTTAGCCTTCCTTCAACCTTCCTTACTCATGCAATTCCTAGGGAATTAGCTCCCTATTAATTAGGAAAATCAGTCTTCCTTGATTTCACAATCCATCGTGGAATCCCAATGAGTTTATAATTGTACACGGGAAATTTTATATAAATACAACTGATAGTTATGTTCCCTTTAACCTTTGTCTCAACTGGGCCTTCCTCAAAGTTGAAATGCATGTAGCTATTAATAGTGAATTATAAGTTATTTGGTTGATCACTCATTGTGAATTAAAGAAAATTTAATTCGTTGGCCAAACTCTCGCTAGCTCATCACTTAGTTAGAACTATTTAAACTGATTTTAACTCATTTAATTGAGTTAACTAATTCACACCTGCACCCCACTAATGCATAAAATGCATTTGGACTCCAAAAATATTAGATTAATACCTATACAGGCCTCATCTTAGACCCTCAACTCGAATTTCTTGATCTAATTGAGTCGTCATGACTTAGTTAACTGAAACAAGTTTTTATGAGATGAAATTACAATTTTTTTAAGGGAAAGATAAATTAGATTCCCCGCATTACTCACTCCCGGTGCATCAAAATTCCTCACCAGTGTGGGTGCATTTTTTTTTTGCCCTTTCTGGTTTCCAATTTCAATGTTTCTTGTTGCAAATTCCAACATTTTATAATTTAATGTGGCCTTCACACAAAGAAACCATTGAATCACATGCCCAGATTCTCATGAGCAACCTCTCTTAAGCTCGCTATGCCATAAGAGAACCAACAATATGCCATCCTACTTCGTAGCTCGAACCGATCATTAAGGTATGCAACATTCTTGTGAACCCTCACATGATGATCTTGCTCTTGGAGGATGGCCTCCCTTTAGCAACCCTTACTTGGCCCTCTTACTCGACCTACTTCAGGTCTACATCTCTCTTCGCCCCCTTGAACAAATAAGCTCCTTCTCACTTGATGTTATTTCATTCATCCTAAGGCCTCCTTAAATAGTTTTTCCTAGACCTCTTAGGAATTGTATAGAACATACAGGTTTTATCCACTTAGACCTCAGGAAATATTAATTTTCCTTTTTAATTTTCTTTGAGATTTTAAACCCTATCTTGGGTCCAAAATCCCTTTGCTTGGCTTCTTTGCCCACAAAGCCTTTTTTGACCAAACTCAAAAAAACCCATCTCACGAGGCTTGTGGAGTACCTCCCAAGCTACACAATTCAACAACACAGTATAGTTGTAGTAACCGTAACTTGGTCAAGCTCTTGTAGTCAAGCGAGGGCTTGGTTGGGTTCCCAAGTTGCAAATTAAGTTAGGGTAGTTGTGAGGGAATGATAGCTAGGGAGGGTTAGGGCATGCACATTTAGAATGAAAAGCCATGATAACACATGTAGGACAATGTCAATGTAGGTTGAAGAGTGTTAGGAAGTGTCAGAGCATATCAAGGGATAACTAGGTTTAAATGCATGGAAAGGAAAAAATAAGAGTGTGTGTCGGGGAGTGTCAGCAAATTCAAGTGTGCTAAGGACGAAGTGTGTTAGAAGTTTAGAATAGGATTTATAGGATTCAAGCCTACGGTTGTTATACGGGGCTCGACATAGAAGTTTTATACAAAGGGAGATCACTTTGTGCAAGGCACAACATTGTTTTTCCTTTAGCTATTTTTTTATATGAGATGTGGCACACTTTGGCTACATGCTCTTGTTTTAAACTATTCTAGACAATTTCATATTGTACATTTTTTTGTATAATTTTTGGGGCACTCGACTTGTGTCGGATTATATCTTGTGTGCCTTGTGCATCTTGTGGTTTTTGCAAACTCTTAGTTAATTTATACTGTTTATATGAACTGAACATACATGTGAAAAATTTCCTATGTAAGCTATGTTGCTTAGTTGTTTTATGGCCATGGATATATCATGTGATCCTTGTATTAGTAACTAGTCAAGTGGGACAAGTTGAGGTTGGACATGAGTGGCATAAGATGAGTTATAGGAAGTTCTTAGGTTAACAAGGCACAATCTACTTGTAGTAGGTGCAATTGGTCAAGTTGTTGCGGTTGAAGCAAGGCAATATTGTCACATGAACTGCATTAGCCAAGGAATTGATTGGGTTCCCAAGTCATGAAAAAATTTAAAGGCTAGCTATGAGGACATGAGTGCCAAGGTGTGCTAGGGAACACTAAAATGTGTCAGATAATGCGAAGGCATGTCAAACATGCTAAGATGTGCCAAGTGATAAGGCATGCCAAGATGTGAAAGGGTGTGTCAATGCATGCCATGGATTTTCAAAGAAAAAAAAGGGAGAAAAGAGTTAAACTACAAGGAAATGAACACATAATAGGGTTAATAATTCATCAATTTACCTTTTCCAAGAGGGGCATGCTAGGCACACCAACACTATGTGCCAGTAGGTGCCAAGTGAAAATTCTTAGTGCATTATAAGTGCCAAGTCTTCCTTTGTTGCTTCTCATTTACTTTCCAACAGTTGATCTCAAATAAATTTAATATTAAACCATGCGAAATTATACCAAGGCATGTCAATGTATTCCATACATGTTAATACTTTCCAAGTGCTAACACGTGCCAAGTGCCAATATGTGTCACAGAGTGTTATGCATACTATAAAGTGGAAGGGCATGTTGAAGAGTGCTAAGGTGTGCTAGAGAGTGTTAATGCATGTTCAGGAGTGTTAAGGAGTACTAGGAAAAAACATTAAGGGAGAACTAGGTCAAAATTCATGGAAATTAATGAATATGAGGAATGTATGCCAGGGACTAGTGTTAATGAGTGCTAGTTTTCATGCCAAGGAGGGAGTGAAAAGATGATAAGGGTTGGTAAGGCATGCTAGGGAATATAAAGGCATGTCAAAAAGTGTCAAAGTGTGCTTGGGAGTCCCAGGGTGTGCTAATTATATGTGCCAAATAATTCCAATATATGCCAATACATCCCAGGTGCTAAGGATGTTCCAGGGTATTTCAATATGTGTCAAGAAGTTTCAAGAAAACAAAAGGAAGAACCAATAAGAGGGTTAATAAGTCGGGAATTTATCTTTTTAAAAAGGGGCATGCTAGCCACACTAATAATAGGTTCCAATACATGCCAAATGGCATTGTGTGTCAAGTGATAATGTATTTCAATGCATTCAACCAAGGTGTTCCAAGGCATGCTAGGGACTACATGCATGCCAACACATGCTAGGATATTTCTATGTTGTGCTAGCGCATGCCACCATGTGCTTGGGTGTCAGTGTCATGACAATATGTTCTAGGTACAAAGATGTTCCAAGACATGTGAGGTGCTAAGAAATGTTAGTGTGTGCCAAAGCATTAATTTAAGGTGTGCCCAAATTGTTGAGGAATGTTAGGTCTTTCTCATTAATAGAATTGAAAGAGCTTGATTATGTATTAAATAATATATTTCCTACACACACTAGTGGGAATTTATCTAAAGGTCTAGATAATAAACTTAATAGATATGAATCATGTGTTGACTCATAGGAAAACTCTATTTGACTAGTCATTACTTTAGGGAAATGATACACACTAATTACTTCTTAAAAAATTGACTTTAACCACTATGGCCTTGGACATATTATTAAAAAAAATCCACAATAATGGTATTAAATCGTTATATTTTGACAAAAAATATATTAAAAGGAAAATAACATCATCAAAATCTCATGGAATGATCAATGGTGACGAAATTTTTTTGACCGTCACCAAAAGTAAGAAAAATAGCATCAACGAGGGTCATTAAAAGTTCGTCACTAGAAGTGTCACCAAATAGAGAATTAGCGATGAGCCTTTAACGACCCTGTTAGCCACCTATGAAATTTTTGACAAGCAAACAGGTGGCTAAAATTTTTTCGAGCCTTCAAGAAATGCATTCCCTCTGAAAACACATCATCCTTGAAGCCTCCTTGTGCCTTTTGTCCTTTGATAAATCCTCACTGCTATTTCGAGTTACAAAAACCTATTTGTTCTGTGCAGAGGAATGCTCAAAAAGGCCTCCATATCCCCCTATTTCATTCCCCCCAAACCCCACTTTTCATCTCCTTTTTCCCCTTTTAGATTTCCCTCATTAACCCTGTAAATCATCCCATCTCCCCTTTAAACCTTACAAACATCCTTTGTTTGGCTCAGAAACCCTTTATTCCCTCTACCGAATCCCTCTTTTGGCCTTAAAAAACATTAAAATTAGGCCAAAACCACCCTTTTTACATTACAGGCTTAGCCCGTTTTGGCCCAGCCCTTAACCACTTCCCCACATGACCCGTGCCCAGAACCAAGTGCTAAAGGCCTAGGCGCTAATCACAATCGGAACATTCGGGGGGAGCACATTTTCTTTGTTACACTTGAATTCTTCCGATGCGAGGTCTTTGTTCTATAAGAACGCGGGCACATTCTGAGCCATTGATATTTTAAGATCTAACGGCCAGTGCTTGTCTCCCATCGCACCTATCGTTCTCCCAGTTCACCCCTCCGATTACATGAGAGCCGTCGATCTGTCTCCAGATCGGACGGTGGTCGCTCAATCGCAAATCGCAAAGCGCCCAATCCCGTATCGTTGATCTTCCCGATTGGCGAGCCCTGATTGAATCATAGCCATCCATCCCGCTTGATCTAATGGTCCAGATTACTCCTCACTCCGCCCCTATGTCCCCGATTGGTCATTCTCGATCCAATCGCAACCGTTGATCTTCCTAGATCTAATGGTCCTCATTCATCCCGCCCGTTCACGTAACCCTTTTTGCCTCCACTTCCCCTTTTAATCTTGATCATCCATTATTTAGATCTGACGGCCAGGATCAAACCCGCCGTTGACTGATCACTGCTTAACCGACCGTTCACATTCCCATATCGCGCTGCCACCTGCACCGTCCGATCTTTTACCCCTCCATCTAACGGCTGAGATCCATATCGCGTTATTTTAATATCCGAGCTTTAACACTTGATATTTACGCGATGTAAGTGGTTTTAAAAGGCCACGTGTTGCGCAGTGACATATATCGCGTTTTTTCAGGCGGATTTCAAAACCGTTTTTCTGCAGTGCGACACCGGTGGTTTTCCTCTTGAAACCACCTTTCCTCCTTTTGTCCCCGCAACCTCCATATTCAATCACAACCGTCTGTTGATCCAGATCTATGGTCTATATAATATCGTGTTTTTCCTCCCATATTTCTTCATAGGGCTTCCATAGTGTTCCACCGAAAGATCCCCACTGTTGATCTCCTCTTGAGATCCAATGGTTCATATCTAATTGCCCTCCGCCCTGGCCGGGTCCCACCATCATAAGCGCCCGACTTCCATTCATTTTCATTTATTTCCTTTATTTTTCGCCCCGGCGCTAATCTTTATGTTTAACACTAAATTTAGTCCCCTTCTCCTAATTCTTCCAAAGCAACTCCGTCAGCCAATCCTGGCCGTTGATCACTGTTTCAGCATATGACCGGACGGTCTGTGACCCTTATCACACCAAACCTCCTTCAGGACATTTCTTCGCCATTCTACAGCGTTTTCGCCTATATTCACCTGCATGTGCCATTCCGCCACTTCTTCCATAGGCCTCCACATCAATCTTCCGCCACCTCCCTTGGATTTTTATAATGAGTTTATTGCATTGTGCAGGGTATACAGAGTGGTAAATTCACTCTGTTTTCCATAATATCAACAACTATGATTCGGAGCACAGAGGAACCATTGTAGTAGCGACAGAGAGTAAAAGTAGAGACGAATTAGAGGATTTAAGCTCATAATTGAAGATTAAATGTTTTAATCCTTATTCAAAGGAAGAAGACGCAGTTTGAAGACTAATGCACATGAAACAAGACATATTTGTGTATATGTCAGAAGAACATATTTTCTCAGAGAGTACACCTTCCTACAGAAGTCTCCATGCCTCCTCGATCTTCGAAAAGCCATTTCACTGACAGAAGCTTCTTAAACACTGTCAGGACCAAAGTTATGATAGGCATGGAAACCTAGAAGACCTTCAGTCACCTTGCTTGCTTCAGAAGACAGAACAGAGTGCCTTACAGCCAGAAAGGACTTCAAAGAACACATCTGAGGTCAAATATTGACATGACAGAGACTCCGAACCAAACTACAGATTACAATGCAGAGCTATTAAGCAGAGTGGGCGTGGATACTTCCTCCACTCTGTCTTAATGGATCCATTTAATTTATATCTACTTCCACAGTTACTCATTCTCCTATAAGAACCCCTAAAGAACATATTGTAAAGGTGGTTGTTGCTGTTAGTGTAGGGACTCATTTAACTGTTAGAACAATTGTTGGGGGAGAGTAGCGGAGTAGTTTTTAATTTAGTAGGCTGGGAGGAGAAAGTTTAGACTGTATCAGCCATTGAGCTTAGTGTATGTGACTGGTTTTGCACATCAATTAAGCGAGAAAATTTCACAAGATCCTGGTCTATATTACGGGTGATGTTTCTTTTATTGCATTGTCTTATATCATTTTAATCATACTGTCCATTTATTCTTCGATAAGAATCAGTAAATCAGGCATAGGATATACCCCTTTTTTGTACCCTAATGCCCACTGTTATTCTTGTCTTTGATGTTTTCTACTGATAGTGAATCTAGGGGAAAATTCATGTAATTTAACCAGTTAAAGCTGTTGGTCTAGCCCATGCTTACTGATGTGTGAATTCAGGGTCTGCTGCTTAGATGTTATTGTTTGGTTTAGGCTGGAAGAATTGGGATACTGGGGATTTAGTGTGAGCCCTGTCCATTGGGGTCCTTTTCCAACAGATTGGCCTTTCAAAGATCTCTTGAACTAGTGTCAAAGCATTGAAGGTTAAAAGCCCTTCTCTGACCTTAGGCCTAGTTCTGTGTTTAAATCTTCAGTGTTTTCCCTTTGAGAGTATGCCGAAGCAGATCTGGAGTTATATGACCTCTGGTCTGATCTCAGGCTACCCTTTGTGTCTTTCCTTTTCATTCCTTAATGTCCCATTCCACCATCTCTCTAGAAGATCCTTTAGTATAGATAGCTTGCCCTCTGAAAGCCTTTCTTAGTTGTATGCAAGTAATCCCCTTTCATGACTCCATATCCCAATGGATGGCACATTCCTAACCTATCCTCTTTTTCCAAAACATCCTCCTGCTTTGCTCCATTCCTTCCATTACCTTCTCAGTTAATGATCTCTGACCAACCCAAAAACCAACCAAATCAGTTAAAACCTCCCTTGTGCTTCATAACTAGACTAACATCTCATCTTGAGCTTCAAATATATATCATTATTTGCCTTTATTGGAGAGATCCCTCTTCGGGTCTAGGAAGGCTAGATCCTGCAAAGTGGTTATGATGTTGTTCGGTCTTTTGGTCTTGCCAATATGGCAAAAACACTGGAACCCCAACAGACCCTCACCAAAATTTTCATTGAAAATGGCTTTGGTGAAAGACCTTAAAGGACCATCACTATATACACTTACAACAACGATTTTTTAAGGACCGTCACCATATGTGAAATTGGTGACAGACCTTAAAGGTTCGTCACAAGAATGGCCCTCACCAATGTCCTTTTTTCTTGTAGTGCCCTTATATCGACCAAATTGCTGTCGATTGTGTCTAAAACAAAACCTTTTCATTTATGGATGGATTTTCCAAATATACTCCCTTCTAATCAGCCCAAAATTACGTTCATCTATCCATGGGGGACTTTTTCCTATTGCAAACTATCATTTGGATTGAAGAACACTGGAACAAGTCTTTCAGAGGACCATGTCTTACACAATTCATGATATCTAGCATATTTTTCAACCCTACCTGGATGACTTACCAGCTCATTCATTGAGACGACAAGATGATCCTATGCATTTGAAAGCTATCTTCATTTTATGTAAGCATTAAAATATTCATTTGAATCCACATAAGTGTGTATTTTGTGTACAATCAAGACAATTATTATGATTTGACATTTCAAAGGAAGGCATTCGTGTCGATTCACTTAAGATCGAGGCCCATTGTCAATCTACCTCCTCCTTTTAATCTTCGCCAACTCCAAAGTTTGCAATGGAAATAATTTTTTTTACGTAGATTTAGTCCTCACTACGTTGAGCTAACTAAAGGTTTTACTCAAATTTTGAAAAAGGGCATTCCATTCATTTGGGACTAGCTTGCTGAAAAAAATTTTGATGCACTAAAAAATACGTTGAACCATGCACTGTTACTGCATCTGCATGATTATCATCGGGATTAATTTTTGTATTTAGTTGAATATAATGCCACCATAGGCATGGTATTAGTTCAGGAATATGAATATGATACTGAACAAGTGATTTACTATTTGAGTAGGAATCTCACGCCAACTGAAATCAAATACACACATGTGGGGAAATTGGCCTTGGGAAAAGTTCAAGATGTCTAACGTTTTCGTCCCTACATAATTTTACGCAAAACAACCATTATCTATGATTGCAACCCTATGATGAACATTCTGACTAAACAGTTTCTAGGGGGAAATAATCTAAATGGATTGTTATCTTTCAAGAGTTTGATTTGGAATTTGAAACATCTAAATATAAGAAGTCATTGATATTTGCTGAATTATTATTTGACTTTCCCTATATTGAATCTAAAATTGTGGCAGAGGATCATCTTCCCGATTAATCCATGTTTCTAATCAGTATTCTTGCTCCTTGGTATGGATATACAATTATATACCTTCAAAGTCAAAATGTTCAGCCAGAAATTTCATGAACTGATTGTCATAGAATTCGATACCAATCCCAAAAATATACTATTGTTGGTGATATTATTTATTGTCGTGGTGTTGATTCTATATTTCGATGTTTTTTAACACACGAGGAAGTCGATAAGGACTTAAATGATTGCCATTCTGGAGCATTTGGTGGCTATATGTCTATGTTTTCCACCGCCCAAAAGAGATAGTGTACTGGGTATTTATGGCTGTCACTCTTTAAATATTGTATAACCGCTGTTAGAAAGTGCCATAGTTGTCAAATTTTTGATCGTAAGATGCATGCTCCTCTAGGTCCTCTTCACCCAATCATATTTTTTGTTCCATTTGAAAAATGGGGCATTGATCTCATTACATGTAACCCTCATTTGGATGGGGGGCATGGGTATATTATTCTCGTAATAGATTATTTTAAGAAATTGGCCGAAGTGATGCCTATATTTAAAAATGACGGTGAAACCATGACTATTTTCATATTCAATCATGTGATTGATAGGTTCATCATATCCCAAGCCATAGTTATGGACCATGGTAGCCACTTTCAAAATTTTATGATGACCGAGCTTTTTGCTCATCTTGGTTTGCGCCATGATAACTCTAATCATTATCCATAGTCAAATGGATAGGTTGAAGATGTGACCAAATTTTTTACCAACATGATCAAATAGATTGTAGACATTCATAAACATAACTTGAATACCATGATTTTTACAACCTTGTGGGCATACCGTAGCTTTGCGAAAATATCGACTGGTTTTACTCCCTTCCAACTTGTTTATGGTTTGGATGCATTTTTTCTAATTGAGTGTGAAATTCCATCACTAAACTAGCCATTGAGTTTTTACCAGCTACCTCTATGGAGGAAGAACATTTTTTGTACTTAGCACAACTAGATGAAACTCGTCATAACACTGCACTAGCTAGAAAGGCTCAAAGGAAAATTTTTAAGGCTCAGTACGATTGAAACTTTAATCCTCACATTATTCAGAAGGTGACCTAGCCTTGGTATATGATCAAGCACACGATAAACTAGGTGTTGGTAAATTTGAACCTATGTGGCAAGGTCCTTACATTGTCAAACCTATACAAGCTAAAGGGGCCTATGAATTAGTTGATTATGACGGTGTCTCTTTAGGAGAGCCTAGAAATGGTCTCTACCTAAAGAGATATTATGCATGATTTATCTTGTGGATATTATTTGTACATTACTTATATTTTTATAAGTATTTGCTGTTGATTTACATTTTTTGCGATTTTCTGCTACTTTTCCTACTTATCTTGATTATTCTTGATTTGCAAATGTCGACGTTCCCTCAGGCTTACATTGGCTTTACTGATGGTGTTAGTTTTAGAACTTATAATTTATATTTCGCAGCTTGGGTCATATATTCATCCACTAATGAGTTAGTTTCTATTCATGGGATATGCCTCAGTCAAACAATGAACAACATAGAGAAATATAATGCAGTCATTGAACTATTATTTGATGCCATCACATTTTGCATTCAACGTTTGATCGTTAGGTTAGATTCACAACTTATTGTATTAAATTTAAACAATCTCTATATAGTTATAAGTCCATCCATGTTATGAATGTTTTTACGGGTCCATCTCTTGGAAAGGAAATTTGATAATATTGAATATCAACACATTTCAAGAAATTTAAACACATCAGCTGATGGATTGGCCAATCAATTGTTAAATACAAAATTTCAACGTTTGTAAATAAACCAACATTTTATCCATATTGAATAGGATACTATGAGAATACAAGTAGTAGTTCTCATTAGGTAAAATAGTCTGTAGAGAGTGTGTTACAAAAATATCATCTGAAGACATAAGGCTATGTGGCCTTTATTATCTGAATATGTTGATACAAAAATAAAAATGTAGCCCTAAATGACTGTCAACTATCCATGGTGATGATCATGGTAACAAAATATAGCGCGAGCCACTCGACGCAACAGTCGCCTGATCGATCCTGGAACCCCAACCATGTGCCTCTTATATTGGAGAGGTGGGTCATTGATCCCAGTCTCTAGGATATCTATGGTAAGCCTCTCCAAGTTGTGCCTAGACTCGGTCAAAGTCATTGCTGCATCAGAATGTGGTACTACAACTGCTACAGGTTAGTCACCTCACTTGTCAAATTGTCGTAGCTCTGCTGGTCAATATGGGTCCACATATGCATTAAAATTCCGATAACTATATTTGGATGTTAAAAACAAAATTTAAATTTAAAAACATAAAACATCAAAATGAGAAATTTTTACCTAAATCCTCCCATTGCATTCCAGCTGGGAGTGGTATATCTTGATCACCCTTATAGTCCATCCCTACATATGGGAAGTATTCAATCATGAAAATTTGGCTTCTCATCCACAAAAAAACCCGAGGAGTATATCTCACAATCAAGCCGCCATCGCCACCATGGCGAGCCATCAACGAAACCCACTGTGGCATGCGTGGATATTTGGCTTCTCTCTCATCAACGATATTTTTTTGTGGGATGAGGAGTGGAATCCTCTCTAGGGAAAATAAAATAAGGATGATGCCATAACCAAAGTTATTCATTTTTCCCTCCTTTTCTCTAGTACGTTGTCCTTTCATAATGACAACCACTCCTTCGCACTAGTTGAAAATGGTGGACTCAGAACACTCAACTGCAATTTGCATTTGGGCCTTTGTGGTCACGTGAGGTGCTACACTACCACACAGTTTTGTGACTGTGAAAGAAATAGTCCTCAAATCAAGTGAGTGGATAGTTTTGATATATATATATGTTCATGCTTAAGCATTGAATTATGGAAAAAATATTGTAGAAAATCTAACAACGAGATTCAAACTGATATTGTAATGTACTAAAAGAAGATACTAAATCCTTCTACAGTTTGTGGAAACAAAACAAGATCACACAATCACATAACAAGAGAAAGAGACAATCAATTGCACAATACAATATATATATATATATATATATATATATATATATATATATATATATATATATATATATATATATATAAAAGAAAAACTTCCTAGAAACCGCATTCAGTAGATATTATCCTATTTATATAAAGTCAAGATCTTGAAACAATACAATGATTTTCTCTCTCCGATAAACTCCTGAACTATTCCAACTATCTCACTCTGATCTAGGAAAAATCAGTCAATTACTTAACCAATTCTCAAGCTCTGCTCATCCTGCCTTGCACTCACATTCTTGAAGGAATTTTCACCCTATTAAATAGGAAATTCCCTTGAATTGATTGCACAATGCATCCTTGGCCTCCACATGACTCTATAACCAACCTATACAATTTTATAATTATACAATTGATAGTAATCATCCATTTAACATCAATCTCAACTGGGCATTCCTTAGAATTGACATGCATCAACTATTTATAGAGAATTATCAGTTAACTGATTAATCACTACTGGTGAATTAAATCATATTTAATTCATTGTACCTCTCACTAGCTCATCTCTCAGTTAGAACTAGTTAAACTTATTTTAACTCAATTAATTGAGTTAACTAATTACAACTCACAAATAACTGTAACTAGACCTCGTAAAAACATGGGAGAACTCTACATGCCTCCTCTCTTACCTTTAAATTTATATTCCTAAGCTAACTTATTCCTTCTGACTTAGTTAACTAATACAAGTTGTCATGAAATGAAGATACCTCCTGATATGCTCTTCCTATTGGATAGACTCCCTGCCCAATCTGCATTGGTGAAGCCTTGAAGCTTCACTCCCTTTGTTCATCGGTACTGTTGGGGTTCTTGTGTTTTGGCCAGATTTGCAAAACCAAAAGACAAGACAACATCAAACCACTTTGGGATCCTAGGATCTAGCCCTCCTGGATCCAGAGAGGGATCTCTCTATAAATGCAAAGAATGATATATCTTTAAACTCAGTTTATGGTATTAGGCTAGGTATGAAGCACAGGGGTTTGGTTTGTTTGTTTGGTCTGGGATCATTAATTGAGAAGGTTATGTGAAGTGAACAAGGAAATAAGCAGTAGGATGTTTCAACATGGGAAGATAGGTCAAGAGAAGTTCCAATCCATTGGGCTATGGAGTCATAAAAGGGTTTACTCGCATAACAACTATCCAAGGGTTTCCATAGGGCAAGTCATTTATACCAAAGGATCTTTTTAGATATATGGTGAGGTGGAATATTAAGAAGTGGGGTGAAAGAAAGAAACCAAAGTGCAGCCTAAGATAAGGTAAGGACTTTTAACCTATCCTGATTTTGATATACTTTCAAAGGAAACTCTCAATAAAGACACAAAGGGTAGCTTAAGATCAAGTAAGGAATTTTAACCTAACTTGATTTCAACATACTCTCAAGGGAAACAATCAAGCAGTCCTCATGACCAATTTCAGACAGTAGAAAACATTTAAGATTAAACACAGAGCAAGGCCTAAGATCAGAGAAAGACTTTAAGCTTCTCCGCTTTTGACACCAAATTACAGGGAAAATTTCAAGACAAACTGTTGGAGAAGAAACTAGAGGACATGGCTAACCATAGACTTCCCTAGTTTAATATTTTACTTAGCATGAAATGAGAATATCTTTCAAGAAAAATGTCTCAAGTTGTACTCAGCAAGACATGGGCTCACCAACATTTCTTGACTGGTTATATACTCTATAGAATTATCCTTAAAATACAAAATCAGAGGAAAACATAAAGATAAAGCTTATCAGTGAGATTTAGGGTACTTCTAATAGTATTTCCTAATCTATACCTACTGTTCTTTATCAGAGAATAATGGACAATATGGAAAAAACATGAAAGGAGACAATTACAGTAAGGAAAACATCACCAATAATATAGACCAGGATCCTGTGAATATGCTTGTTCAATTGATGTGCAAAGCCAGTCACATACTTTGAGTCTAGTGGATTTTTACAATCCAAACTTCCCTTCCCAGCCTACTATATTACAAACTACTCAGCTACTTCCCCTCAATAACAGTTCAAATAGACAATAAAATCCCAACCCTTTACAATGAATCTTCAATGAGTACTTATAGGTGACTGAGGAGGTGGAGTAGTAGATATGAGCTTAAATGATTCATTAAGAAAGAGAGGAGGAAGTATTCGAATGCCCACTCTGCATAATCGCTTTGCATTAAATGTTGGTACCCTTTAGGCTAGTTTAGAAGTCTTTGTCAGATTGACAATAACTTCAGGTATGTTTCTTTGAAGTACTCTCTGGCTGCTGGTACTCTGTTTTGTCTTCTGAGATAAGTAAGGTGGATATTTTGGCTTGCAGGTCTTCCATGGTTTGTAACTAATGCACTGAAAGTTCTTAGGACTCTTTCTCAGAATAGTATCTACTCTGGGCTCGATGAAGAATGGAGGATGGGTATTGGAAATCAGTCCTTTCTTCAGTAGAGGAATGTCCTACTGATATGTCCTCTGTGCTGCTGTGATCAATGCTTTGTGTCTAACCTGTGTTTTAAACTTTATTAAGCTTCCTTGGTCTCCTTTATGGTCTAAGAACTGCACCTCTGTCTGTAGCTGAGGCTTAGGCATCAAATATTCAATGTGTTAGGTCTCTGTAATTTGCAAGATTGGTGAATACAAACTGCAAAGCCTACATATGAACCACTTTGGGATTCTAGGATGTAGCCCTCCTGAATCCAGAAAGGGATCTCTCTATTAGTGTGTTTAAAGATGTGATATTTAAGGCTTTTAAGTGTGATATTAGGCTAGTTATCAAGAACAAGGGTTTTGTTTGGTTTTGGTTAGGCAAGGGTATAATGAAGGTGAAGGAAGTCTATATGAAGGGTGAAGGTGTAAATAGAGAGAAGAATGGTTCAACTAACACGATAGGCAAGGAGCAGCTTTAATCCATTGGGCTATGGAGTCATAGAGGATTTAATTGAAACAACAAGTCTACAAAGGTTACCATGGGGCAAGTCATCTACATCTAAAGATCCTTTAAGATTAAATGATGGAATGGAACATTAAAAGTTTTGTGAAGGTGGAAAAACCCAATAATTTCAACAAGGATTTATCAACTTTCCAAACAAGAAAAGCCTCTTTAAGTAACTATTTGAAACCGCCGAAAGGACAGGGCTAACCATAGACTTCTTTGGAAAAGCTTGTATTAAAGCTAACTTATCAGACAAACAATCCAGTAATCCACATGACTACTTTAAGAAGGGATGAAAACAGATAAGAAAACAAAGTGTAACTTAAGATCAAGTCAGATATCATTAAAATCTAGGCCTGTTTTCAGCATACTCTTAGGGAAACCTTCAAACAACCTTTGGAGAAAGAACTAGAAGACAAGGCAAACCATAAACTTTCCTAGTCCAATTCTACTTAGCATATAATGAAAATATCATTCAAGAACAATGCTTAAAGTTTAGATAGTAAGACATGGGCTCACCAACATTCCTTGACTGCTTCGACTGTATTAAATCATTCTTAAATACACAAAGGAGGAAAACATAAAGATAAAGCTTATCAGTGAGAGTAGGGTATTTGTAAGAGTAAATCCTAGCTCTATGCTTGCTGTTCTTTATCAGAGAAAATGAACAGTATGAAAAACATGAAAGAAGACAATTTACAATAAGAAAAACATCACCATTAATTTAGACCAGGATCCCATGGAATTTGACTCGTATATTGATGTTCAAACCAGTACAATCTTCATGTCCAAAAGGCCTTAACAACTCAAAAAACTTTCTCTTTTCAGCCTAATTTTCTCCCATTAGTCACAGAGCTTCAGTAGCTTTAGGAAAATATTTACATGCAACAGATATCCAGAGACCAACCCTTTACAATGTGCTCCTCAAGGAGGTTTTATAAGAAAACGAGGAGGTGGAAGAGTTTCTAGGGTTCAAGTATCATTAATTCTACACTTAATGCAATTCCTAGCCTTGAAAACCATGCAAGGCATAAGGCAGGAAAGCATTCTATCTACAACTCTATTTCATAGCTCTATTTTCTGTCTTTTAGGCTTAGTGGATGAAAATATTGACTTCAAGGCTCTTTTTTATCTTTATAATAACTTCGCTGACAGTTTGAAATAAGTTCCTTTGTTTGTAATAACTGTTAGCAGTCTTTAGGCACATATATTATGAAAAGGAAATAACTATGCCTTCTTTTGATTTATGAAAGTTGCAGGTGGCTCTTCAATAGCTAAAGAGGATTCAATTAGCCTCTGATGTGGTAGTGGAGGCCTTTCAGACTGATAGATCTCCTTGATTTTCCTTAAAACACTTTTAATTTGCTTTGGTCTGTCTTTTAGGCCTATGATTATTTGAATTTATGCCTTAATCCCTTTAACTATGTTTAAAATCATTAATCTTCATTTATGCACTGATATTCACCTTTGATACTGATACTCTTTGTCTGTTTGATGTTTTACTGTGTTTTTTTGTGTTGCAGGCATGCAAAAGGTTTTCAGGACATCACCAATGCTCATGAGGCATGGGAAAAATCACAGTTTGAACCCTGTAGATTCATTTTCTTCATGGCTAATGGCCGGAGGATCATCATTGCTAGCCTTTCATTTTATTTTAAAATTGTGGATAAAACCTTTATAACCTGCAAAAAACACACAAAATTTAAGAAAATCCTGCGAAAATAGGTTAATCGGCTGCTCTAGGCGGTTTGGGCGCGAAGTTAAATCAGAGTTGTCGATTTAGATCAATCAACAATTGAGATCTCCTGATGAAATCATTTGGGAGGTTAGATGATGGGGAAACATGAATTGTGATAAAATTAAGTTCGAGCCGTTCGATCTCAGAGATCGACGACCATGATCAAATTGGGAGTTTATAATGCGGAGGGGGAAGTGGTATAGCGGAATGGAGGAAATTGCAGCAAAAAAGGAGAAAACCTTTAGCGGAAGCGAAAATGGGTTCAAATGAAGTTTGGGTGCAACTTTGAATGAGAACCGTTAGATTAGGACATCCAACGACAGAGATTGCCCGATGAAATCTTTTGGGAGGATAGATGGATGGAAATGGCTTGGGGTCAAGGCATAACGTGAGTCGTCCAATTAAAACAATCGACGGCCAAGATTTAAAACCGAAAATTCAATGTTGTGGAGAAAAGTGGTAAGGTGGAAAACCATTAATGGTTTTCGCGCAAAGCTGAGGGGGTTGGGCGGTTTTCCAAAAAAAACGCGATACCACACATCAGTTGACGTGTGTCTTTTGAAAACTGCCTATTTCACATTTTGTTTTGGTGTTAAAGCTCTGGCGCAAAAAAAACGCAAAACACAATTCTGACCGTCAACTGAGGGGCAACAGATCCAACAGTGCAGATCGCACACGATGGAGAAGTTGCGGGTTAAAGAGGTAAGCAGGGCCCAAGAATGACGTAATGTTTTTTTGTCGCGAAGTGGGCAGGTTGAATGGTTCATCGGGTTTAATCCCGATCGTCGGATCTTTTATAATGAACGGCCAATATTAAAAGAAAAGGTGGATGTATGGATGAAGGAAGAGGCTAGGTATGAGTGTAAGGCGAAGATCGAGTAGCCCAGGGCCATTGATCTGCAGAGATCAACGGTCTTTATTCATTTAAAACTTTTCGTCGGGGAATGGAAAAAACAAAGGAAAGTAAGGTTATGACGGGGTTTGGAGATGGGGTTTAGGACTTTAGCGCCCGATTGCGGGGCTATAGGTCACATAAGGAAAGGGGCCAAAGGAATTAAGCCCTCAGGGGCTTAGGAACCTTATAGTGCGGAAAATGGATTTTTAGGCTAGAAATAGTGTTTTTAAGCGAAAAATGGGGGTTTCGGTAGGTAAAAGGAGGCACTTTTAAACCAAATAAAGGGGAGATATAAGGTTTTAAATGGAAGTTTGATGATTTTTAAGGTTAAATGAAGGCTTATGGAGGGGTTTTATGAAGGAAATGAGAATGAAAAATGGGATTTATTTACGAGTAAAGGAGGAGTGAAAATGATGGGAAAATGGGGTTTTAAGCAGTCTTTCTCTTGGAAAATAGTAGGTTCTTTAGGATAAAGAGGGAAACAAGAGTGAAGATTATCTTTAAAGAGTAAATGTGATCATAAGACTTCAAGAACTCACAATTTTGTCATGAAATTGTTTCTTGAAGGCCTAAAAAGATTTAGCCACCTTTTGATATGACAAATTTTATAGGTGGCTAACAACGACTCCAACTTGGGATGGCAGCTCCTTGGAGGTGTCAAGAACCTCAGAAATTCATCTCTAGATGCTGATTAGTGCCTTGCACTTTGATAATATTTTTATCAGCTGCTAACAAGGATGATTAGAACTTAATATATCAACAGAAAAGTATTTCCCAAACAACTACCTACACAACCTACTTCCTAACATTTTTTCTTCAGAAGGTGCATTTGGACTTGCAAACCTTTTCATCAACATTTTATTCTTTTTGAAAAAAAAACAAAAAACAAATCTAAGTCTAATCTTATTCCTCCATGAATTCAGATTAAGCAGTTGAATTCATAAATTTCTCTACCTAACTACTATCTGTCAGGATTAGACTGTCTGACAGACCTTTATTCTCTAAATTCTAAAACAGAAAATTCAAAAGCAGTCAAGCCAAGATTAAAAAGTTTGACTTGCTGCAGATCTATGGCATGAAAAAAAGCTGCACATAGATTTTTATTTGCAGAAAATTAAAGCAAAATGTTGAAGGCTTAAGATTTGAAAACTAAAACATCCTTCATTATTTCTTCAGCTCCGTTTTTAGACAATTTTTGAGTTGTTTTTCTTTCTCATTTGGTTCAAGTTTTGAGCATATTGGAACCAGTTTTTTTTCTATCTTTGGCTTAAGGTTTGATCTAATTAGAACCATTCTTCTTTTGAGATTCATAGGTTCAGATTTTGAGCTTGTTTGAACCTTCATTTTTCTATCCTAATCTAGCTTACTGATAAGCCAAGATTGAGTTGTTTGGCTAATCTAATTCACTAACCTATCAGCAGTAAATTGAAAAGCTAATTAGTCATGATTAGGCTATATGACTAATTATAAGTGTGCTTTTTAGGAGTGGCATTTGAGCTTGCACACTTTCAGACTTTGTTTCTCTTTTTGGTATGGGGATATGCCTTTCTTGTTTTCATTCTGCCCTATTTTCTCTTTTTATATTGTGTTTGTATTTTTCTTTTTCCTTCAAGAAAAAAATAAACAACTAACTAAATGCTCAAAGCTGAGATTTATTGCTTTCCTATCTACCTAATCTAACTTGGAATATTTACATTTTTAACTTACAAACTCTCTTTTCCAATACATCCAGTCAATCAGATGGTTCCATGACTGGTCCTTCTTCATCTCTTTGGGCAGACTGGACAAACAAGGCCACTCCCATTCCTTTTGTTTTTTAGCAGCAGTGCTAAATAATCTTCTTGCTTTGGGTAATACACTGCTCCTAATAACCTTTATCCCTTCTTCAAATGCCTTCAGGAAATATACATAGGGATCTTGAAATAATGCCTGGTTAAGAGTATTTGGAAGATGTGTTTCAACCAGTATTATCTCTTCTTTCTTCATTGGATCAAGGTAAATATTCTCTTGAGAAAGAAAAACTTCCTCATCTTCATTATTATCTGAACTGGAGAACTCATCATATATTGCAGTTTTGTCCTCTTGTAGTCCTGGTATGCTCTGATTCAGTGGACTGAACTTTGTGAAGAGGTTATTATATTCTTGAGCAGGGGTATGTTCACTTGCTTCCTATTTTTCAAGGGAAGGCTCCTTGGTTTCAACCTCCTCAACCTTTGAGCTGAAAGGCTGCTGATTCCCAATCACATGGAAGTTATTACTGATGGTCTGAGATGAAGTAGAGTAAAGATCCAACGAATCTTTACTTACTTCCAAGCTTTCATAACTTTCTTCATTAGTATCATAAATAGTCTTCACTGGATCATTACTTCTTTGAAGGAACTGATCTTCATCCCATAAATTTGCTAATGATGGTCCTGCAAGGTTAACTGCTATTTGGGGAGCATCATCACTAGATAGATAAAAGTTAGGAAAATCATAAATATAAGTAATACTACCAATCAAACATACTGGGTTATCAGCAGGTCCTTCTTTATTCTAATCTACAAGTTTATTTCTTGGTTCAAGACAACCAGGTTTGGTAGGTAAATGAGCAAGGGCATTTGTTTTATAAAAGTTTTCAGAGGCTGGCTATTTGTTTAATACATGATAAATTTCTTTTTCTGTCAAAAGAGGGATTTATTTTTTAGCATGGATAGAAGAACATCAGTCCTCTTTCTCTTGTGTTAACTGGTTTTGAGGCTGGATGTCTTCTTGAGCCTCTTTTAGTGAATCTTCACTTGAGTTTGCAGGGAAAATTTGAGGATTTTCTATTGTTTCCCAATCTTCTTCTATTTCAAACAATTCCTCATGGTTATTATGACACTCAGTTTGCATATAAGGTTCATGAGTTGTTTCTTTTACATTGTCAGGATGCCACTTTTCTCTAATAATATGAAATGAGTTATAGCGTAGAGGGAGAGTCCCTGTATGTGTTGATTTAGCTTCTATTTCAGGTTCTGTGTTTTCTAAGTGTCTACTTGTTTCCTCAAAGTACTGCTCACTATTAGTATTTTCAATTTGTTCATGAAGTTCTCTTAACAGCATAGTACAAGATATAGGGAGGCAATCAGGAGTTTCTTGACAACCTTCTTCATTGCTTTCTTTGTAACCTTGTTCATCATCTTCTATAAAGTCTTGATCATCATACCTATCTTGCTCATTGTCTAGGTCTTGAAGTGATTGAGCTAGTGTTTGATCAGGGAAAGGCATAGGTTGCTCTATATTATCAATATTTAAATTAGCCTCATACCTTTCTATTCTCTTTCCAAGCATTTACATCATATTTTCCATCTTGATTAGTAGTTTTTCTTCATTGTTTTCTCTATAATCTTGCTCATCACACATATATTGTAGCGGTTGAGTTTGTTCTTGATCTGAAAAAAGCATGGGCTGCTCTAGATCATCAATATTTAAATTAGCTTCATACCTTTCTATTCTCTTTCCAAGCATGTATATCATTTTTTCCATCATGACCATTTGTTTGGCTTCTGGGTCTATATCTAATTCCATGTTTGTAAATCAGAAAAGAGGTCAATGTATCTTGTCAACCAGTTCAGAGTCTTCTACCAATGGATTCATTTGGTCTTTTAAGAGTTGTGGATTCGCCAGGTGGATGATTTAAATTTTTCTGTCCACCAACAGTATGATTAGGTTTGCTCAATGCATTCCCAAAGGAGTCTTCAAATACTGGAGGGGTAATAGGCCTATTGGAGGCCAGTGGAGTCACCAGGTGGAAATATTTAGCTCTTTTGGAGGTAAAAGGTTTTATGGTCCACCACCATTTATTGATTTGAATACCAATCTAAAAATGTTTTGGGTCTTCTGAGGTTTTTAAGGGTGTATAAGATGTAATTTACTCAGAAGTCCCCAGCAGAGTCGCCAGAATGTTAGGTCTCTGTAATTTACAAGATTGGCGAATACAAACTGCAAAGCCTACATATGAACCACTTTGGGATTCTAGGATCTAGCCCTCCTGAATCCAGAGAGGGATCTCTCTATAAGTGTGTTTAAAGGTGTGATCTTTAAGGCTTTTAAGTGTGATATTAGGCTAGTTATTAAGAACAAGGGTTTTGTTTGGTTTTAGTTGAGAAAGGGTATAATGAAGGTGAAGGAAGTCTATATGAAGGGTGAAGGTGTAAATAGATAGAAGAATGGTTCAGCTAACAAGATAGGCAAGGAGCAGATTTAATCCATTGGGCTATGGAGTCATATAGGATTTAATTGAAACAACAAGTCTACAAAGGTTACCATGGGGCAAGTCATCTACATCGCAAGATCCTTTAAGATTAAATGATGGAATGGAACATTAAAAGTTTTGTGAAGGTGGAAAAAACCAATAATTTCAACAAGGATTTATCAAATTTCCAAACAAGAAAAGCCTCTTTAAGTAACTATTTGAAACCATCCAAAGGACAGGGCTAACCATAGACTTCTTTGGACAAGCTTGTATTAAAGCTAACTTATCAAACAAACAATCCAGTAATCCACATGACTACTTTAAGAAGGGATGAAAAAAGTTAAGAAAACAAAGTGTAACTTAAGATCAAGTCAGATATCATTAAAATCTAGGCCTGCTTTCAGCATACTCTTAGGGAAACCTTCAAACAACCTTTGGAGAAAGAACTAGAAGACAGGGCAAACCATAAACTTTCCTAGTCCAATTCTACTAAATTTTAGATAGTAAGACATGGGCTCACCAACATTCCTTGACTGCTTCTACTGTATTAAATCATTCTTAAATACACAAAGGAGGAAAACATAAAGATAAAGCTTATCAATGAGAGTAGGGTACTTGTAAGAGTAAATCCTAGCTCTATGCTTGCTGTTCTTTATCAGAGAAAATGAACAGTATGAAAAACATGAAAGAATACAATTTACAATAAGAAAAACATCACCATTAATGTAGACCAGGATCCCATGGAATTTGAATCGTATATTGATGTTTAAACCAGTACAATCTTCAAGTCCAAAAGGCCTTAACAACTGAGAAAACTTTCTCTTTTCAGCCTAATTTTCTCCCATTATTCACAGACCTTCAGCAACTTCAGGAAACTATTTACATGCAACAGATATCCAGAGACCAACCCTTTACAATGTGCTCCTCAAGGAGGTTTTATAAGAAAACGAGGAGGTGGAAGAGTTTCTAGGGTTCAAGTATCATTAATTCTACACTTAATGCAATTCCTAGCCTTGAAAACCATGCAAGGCATAAGGCAGGAAAGCATTCTATCTACAACTCTGTTTCATAACTATGTTTTCTATCTTTTAGGCTTAGTGGATGAAAATATTGACTTCAAGGCTCTTTTTTATCTTTATAATAACTTCGCTGACAGTTTGAAATAAGTTCCTTTGTTTGTAATAACTGTTAGCAGTCTTTAGGCAAATATCTTCTGAAAAGGAAATAAATATGCCTTATTTTGATTTATGAAAGCTGCAGGTGGCTCTTCGGTAGCTGAAGAAGATTCAATTAGCCTCTGATGTGGCAGTGGAGGCCTTTTGGACTGATAGATCTCCTTGATTTTCCTTAAAACACTTTTAATTTTCTTTGGTCTGTGTTTTAGGCCTATGATTCTTTGAATTTATGCCTTAATCCCTTTAACTCTGTTTAAAATCACTAATCTTCATTTATGCACTAATCTTCACCTTTGATACTGATACTCTTTGTTTGTTTGATGTTTTACTGTGTTTTGTTGTGTTGTAGGCGTGCATAAGGTTTCAGGACATCACCAATGCTCATGAGGCACGGGAAAATCATAGTTTGAACCCTGTAGATTCCTTTTCTTCATGGATAATGGCCTGTAGATCATCATCCCTACAAAAAACACACAAAAGTTAAGAAAATCCTGCGAAAATAGGTTAATCGGCTGCTCTAGGCGGTTTGGGTGCGAAGTTTAATTGGAGCTGTTGATTTAGATTAATCAACGGTTGAGATCTCTTGATGAAATCATTTGGGAGGTTAGATGGCGGGGAAACATAAAATTAAGTCTGGGTCATTCGATCTCAGAGATCGACGGCCAGGATCAAATTGGGAGTTTATAATGTGGAGGGAGAAGTGGTATAGCGGAATGGAGGAAATTGCAGCAAAAAGGGAGAAAACCTTTAGCAGAAGTGAAAATGGGTTCAAATGAAGTTTGGGCACAAATTTGAATGAGAACCGTTAGATTAGGACATCCAACGACAAATATTTCCCGATGAAATATTTTGGGAGGATAGATGGATGGAAATGGCTTGGGGTCAGGGCATAACGTGAGTCGTCCGATTAAAACAATCGACGACCAAGATTTAAAACCGAAAAGTCAATGTTGTGGGGAAAAGTGGTAAGGCGGAAAACCATTAATGGTTTTCGCGTGGTGTTGAGAGGGTTGGGCGGTTTTTCGAAAAAAAACGTGATACCACACATCAGTTGATGCGTGTCTTTTGAAAACCGCCTATTTCGTTTTTTTTTTTCAGTGTTAAAGCTCTAGCGCAAAAAAAACGTGAAATGCAATTCTGACCATCGGATGAGGGGCAGCAAATCCAATGGTGCGGATCGCACGCGATGGAGAAGTTGCGGGTTAAAGAGGTAAATGGGGCCCAAGAATGGCGTAATGTTTTTTGTCGCGGAGTGGGCGGGTTTAATGGTTCATCGGGTTTAATCTCGATCGTCGGATCTTTGATAATGAACGACCAATATTAAAAGAAAAGGCAGATGTATGGATGAAGGAAGAGGCTACGTATGAGGGTAAGGCAGAGATTGGGTAGCCCAGGTCCGTTGATCTACAGAGATCAACGATCCTTATTCATTTAAAACTTTTTGTCGGGGAATGGAAAAAACAAAGGAAAGTAAGGTTATGATGGGGTTTGGAGATGGGGTTTAGAACTTTAGCACCTGATTGTGGGGATGTAGGTCACATAAGGAAAGGAGCCAAATTAATTAAGCCCTCAGGGGCTTAGGAACCTTATAGTGCGGAAAATGGATTTTTAGGCCAAAAATAGTGTTTTTAAGCCAAAAATGGGGGTTTTGGTAGGTAAAAGGATGCACTTTTAAACCAAATAAAAGGGAGATATAAGGTTTTAAAGGGGAGTTTGATGATTTTGAAGGTTAAATGAAGGCTTATGGACGGATTTTATGAAGGAAATGAGAATGAAAAATGGGATTTATTTATGAGTAAAGGAGGAGTGAAAATGATGGGAAAATTGGGTTTTAAGCAGTCTTTCTCTTGGAAAATAGCAGGTTCTTTAGGATAAAGAGGGAAACAGCAGTGAATATTATCTTTAAAGAGTAAATGTGATCATAAGACTTCAAGAACTCACAATTTGGTCATGGATTTGTTTCTTGAAGGCCTAAAAAGATTTAGCCACCATTTGATATGACAAATTTTATAGGTGGCTGACACAATGTACTGCACTAACTTCTTTGATCTTTAACTCTGATTTCTGTAGTGACGGTTTTGATGTCTGGGGGGTTTGGTCATGCGAAAAAACGTCATGATCCATTTTTTGAGACATGAAAAATATCTGCTGACCCCCTTCGCATTTACTTATGCCACAGGGTTGTCACCCTGAGTTTTTCTGTCACCTTTCGTGATTGTGGGACAAACTGGGAAGGTCCACCATTAAACCTGCAACATAACACAAACATGTCAGGAAATCCTGCGAATTTGTTTAAAATTCTTGCAGAAGGCTTAGTTGGAGGGCGAGGAGCAGTGCGGATGGTGATTGCAGCGGAAAATCGGGAAGAAAACTCTTGTAGAGCAGCTAACCAGGTCCAATGGAGGTTTGAGTGTGATGAGGGTCGTGGACCATTAGATCAGGACGATCTACGGTGGGGGTCTCTCGAGGGAGTGTTTGGGAGAATAGATGAATGGCAAACGAATGGGGTTGCGATATAATACGAGCCGTTCGATCTCAAAGATCAACGACTGGGATTAAAAGCAGAGGCAACGTTGCGGAGGGCGGCGGTATAGCGGAAAATCGGGGATGGTTTTCGCAAAATGAAATGGGGGGAGGCGGTTTTGCGCAGATGGAATGTGATTCCATACATTGGCCAACATGTGGATCTTCAAAACTGCCCATTTCGCAAAAATTTGAAACGTTAACTCTTGGACACAAAAATTTTGCAAAACAGAGTTTAAGTCATTGGATCTCTTGGTGTTGATCGAACGGTGCGGATAGCATGCGACGGGAGGTAAGATGCACGGGGTATGGATGGTGGGACCAAAAGTTACGTCAGAACCTTTGTCGCGTGGTGGACGGGTTCAATGGGCTATCAGGTTAAGTCCTGACCGTTGGATTAGGGGGAATGAACAGTTGGATCTCAATCGAAGGGGTGATGGCGAAGGGTTATGGGCGGAGCACGACACAATCTTGGTTGTTGGTTCTTGTGGATTCAACGGCCGAGATCAAATCCGCAGGTTGGGCCGTTGGGGGATCCACGCTTCGGAAATAAGGCTTATGTTTTTGCGATGCGACGGAGGGGTGGGGTCCCATGAAAAAGGTAAGGGGACCGGGGGTTAAAAAAGAACGGGCTTATCGCATCGGGGATTTGAAGTAAAAGGTAACAAAGAAACATGAAACCCGATTGTGATTGTGCGATGGGGTTAGCTCTTGGTTATGGCTCCAGGTGACATGCTGAGAAAGAGGCTAAGGGCTAAGCCGAAAGGGGCTTAAGGCCTTTAGAGTGTAGAAGACTGATTTTTAGGCCAAAATAAGGATTTTAAGGTCGAAATAGGGGTTTTGGTAGAGGGAAGAAAGGGTTTTAAAACCGAATAAGGGGGAGTTATAAGGTTTAAGGAGGATTTTGACACTTTTAGGGATCCGATGAAGGGAAGGAAGGAGTTATAAGGGGAAAAAGGAGTGATATGAGGGTAATGATGAAAATGTAGACGGTGGGGTAAACTGAGGGAAATGGAGCTATGAAAAGCAGTTTTCCTTTATAAACAACAGGGCTTTAAAGACTCTTTGATGGAAACAGCAGTGAAGATAATTTTGAAGGATAGAAAACACATGGAGGCTTCAAGAATGATAGATTTACAAAGGAAATGTTTCTCTTGAAGGCTCAGAAAAATATTTAGCCACCTGTTTGCTTTGACAAATTATTATAGGTGGCTAACAGGTACCATATTCCATACTTTCCAGTGCCCCTGAGATATCTCAACACATGCTTTGCTACCTTACAAAAGAGCTTTGTAGGCTTAACCATATCTTGGCTCAGCTGGTTAACTGTGTAGTATATGTCGGGTCGTGTGTTCACCAAATACATGAGTGAACCCACAAGCTGCCTGTAAACAATAGCATCCACTACTTTTCTTGAAGTAGCATCCTCCTTCCTCTAGTTTCCTACTAGAGGAGTCTCCATGGGTTTGTTTCACTCCATGTGGAACTTCCTCTGAATATCCTTGGTGTACTTTCCCTGAGATACAAATAGCTCCTCATCTCTTTTCCATATTTCCAATCCAAGGAAATAATTCAAGAGCCCCATGTCTTTCATATAAAATTCTCTTTCAAGATCCTCTTTGAAAGACTTTATGAGATACTCATCACCTATCAGTATTAGATCATTGACATAAAGTACAATAATCAAAATCTTACCATCAACCAAAATATGATATAGGTTTGCATCCGCTTCAATCTTGGTGAAGCCCAACTCGGTGAAATAGTTTTCAATCCTAGTGTACCAAGCAAGAGGTTCTTGCTTCAGCCCATATAATTCTCTCTTGAGTTTGCACACATGTGATTCATTGTCTAAGATCTCAAAACCTTTCGTTTGCACAAAGTACACTTCTTCCTCAATAACTCCATTGAGAAAGGATGTCTTTACATCCATTTTATGTGTCTACCATCCCATCTGCACTGAGAGTGCAAGGATGGATCTAATAGATGAGTACATTGTGAATGGTGCAAAAATATCATCATAGTCAATCCCCTCCAATTGAGAGAACCCCCTGGCCACAAATCTATCCTTGTTATTCTCCACACTCCCATATGTTGCTTGCTTCACCTTGTAGACCCACGTAGGTCCTACAATTCACTTCCCCACTAGTCTTGGGACAACTTCCCATGCACTATTCTGATAATGGAGTCATACTCCTCAACCATTACATCAACCCACACTGGCTGCTGCACTGCTTCCTCGAAACAGGATGGTTCTATCTCAATACCTTCGCTCATAAGAGACATGTATCCAGTGTACCACTATGGGGACCTTCTCTGCCTACGTTGTGATGTGGGTGCTCTCACATTATCTCTCACATCCAGCAATAATATGTTAGCCTCTCTGGTTTTCTTCCTTCCGTATCTGGTAGATGGCTCTGCATGAGTGGTTTCTACCACTCTTTGTTCCTTTTCTTATGGCTTCTCCACATCCCAAGGTTCATCCTTTGGAGCCAAGAGGTACTCAACTACATGAAACTTGAGCTCCCTCTCAAGGGAAAATCACATGGCTTTGTCTTCCTCGAATTTCACATCTCTTCTGACCATTTTCATCTTATGTGCTGGTAAATATTCTCGATAGTCGTGAGGTGTATCAGTGTACCACACAAATATCACCAAGTTTGTTGTTTGCTCTAGCTTCTTCCTGAAATCTTTGGTTACATGGAAATAAACAGATGAACCAAAAATTTTAAAATACGACACATTCGGTATCTTACCTAAAAATCCTCCTCTAGTGTGCTCATCCCAAGTATCCAATGAGGACTTATGTTCTGCACAAATATTGTTGTATTGCATGATTCCACCCATAGACACAACAATAGGCACTAATCATGCAACATAGCTTGGGCTGCTCCCACAATAGTTTTGTTATTCCTTTCTACAACCCCATTCTGATGTGGGTTATGAGGTGCAATCAATTCTCTTCAAATTCCTTCTTAGGCACATAATTTATTTAATTCATTAGAGATGTATTCTCCACCATTGTCACTCCTTAGAGCCTTCAACTTATTCCTTGTATCTTTCTCGACAAGTGCCTTGAACTTACAAAACTTGCATAATGTCTAATATTTCTTTTGCATGAATAAAATCCAACACTTTCTTGAAAATTTATCAACAAAAATCACATAAAACCTATGCTTTGCTATGGAATTTGTCGAGAATGGTCCACACTCATCTGAGTGAAATCTCTCAAGGATTGCCTTGGCTTTTCTTTCCTAATTGTGAAAGGTGGTTTGGTTTACTTCCCCAATGTACACCCTTTTCATGTATCTCTTTATGCAAGTGCACCCTTTGGAAGTCCTGTAAAATCTGCTGCATTATATTCAAAGCGTTGTGGTGTAGATGGACCAAATTCTTGTGTCATAAATCAGTGATGTCTTAGCTTTCCACCTTCTCTACTTTAGTGCTTAGTGCTACGTAGTCTTCTACATCCAATTTGTAGAGGTTCTTTACTCAAACCCCAATATTTTTCACCTATCTCGTGGCTTTGTGATGAAGGAATGCCTTTCCTTCACTGAATATTGCATCATATACACAATCTTCCAACATAGCAACAAAAACAAAATTCTTCTTTAAAAAAGGAACACACAACATCTTTTAATGTGAGTTGATTACATAACTCCCTCTAAAAGGTAACTATACCTACACTGGTAGCACTATACCTCCTGTCGTCACTCATCTCAATGTGCATCTAGATATCCTTCTCCTCCAAGCTACTAAAGAATTATTTATTGTTAGTCATATGGGATGAAGCTACACTATCCAAGTACCACACAGAACCCATCATCAATGACAACATGCATGCGATGAGGGTGAAGTCCAACTCGAACTGTGAATCCAATGCCTCACCTGATGCTCTTTGTGAGGCATTCTTGTTATTCTTCTTTTGTGGACAATTTGTGGCATAGTGTCCATGCTCATGACAATTGAAATTTTTTACCTTTGACAAGTCTCAATTATTTCTTGCCTTGCCGGACTCCAATTTGGAATGGGACACCTTCCCTTTTCCTTTCTTCACCTTTCCATCCAAGGCACACTTCTCCTCATCATTAGTATTTGATGAGGATCCATCTCTGGTGCTCTACCGAATTTCTTCTTGTTCCAGATCAGACCATAGTCACTCCCAATCCAGTAGCTTCTCCCTCCCATTCACAGAGTCCTGGTAGCTATGCCAGCTCTTGGGAAGGCCTAGAAGATCTAGGCTCACCAAATCATCCAAGGCAACAATTATCCCCAATCTTCCAAGCTCATCTCAACACTGAGTGAGCTTTTTCAAGTATTTTTGGATCGTGTCACCCTTCTCCATTTTGATCTCCCTGAGCTTATCTTTCAACGCTAGTTTCCTGTGGTTTCTCCTATTCTGATACAGATCTTTCAAGGCTTTCCACATAGCATATGGATTCACCTTCCCATGGAGACTCAGGACAATATGATCTCGAACTCGCTCTAAAAAAAACCTTCTCTCCTTTGCTACACTCTTCTACCATGCATTAAGAAGTTGAGCATCTGCTACTGCGGGCTCTAGAAAATTAGTATCTATTAAAGCCTTTAGTATATTGTCCTCGAGCACTACCTCTATCCTGTCCTTCCATGTAATGTAACTCTAATTTCCCTCGAGTTCATATTCGAGTCTCAAGCCATTGAAAGACATCTTGATCTGAACTGGATCTTGAAGAATAAATATGAAAATTCAAACCTGATCAATTTTTTTTTGTCCTTCTCCTCTTATTGTGATTACTAGTGCTCTGATACCATGTATAAATTATAACAATGACATTCATACTGATCTTGTAATGTACTAAAACAAGATGCTAAATCCTTCTACAATTTGCAGAAACAAAACCCGATCGCATAATCACATAACAAGTAAGAGAAAGAGACAAAGAATCACACAACACAAGATGTATTTGGGTAAAGCACACTGCCTAAAAATTTGCTGTCTATATAATGTATAAATTCAAGATCATGAAACAATACAATTATTTTCTCTCTCAGAGAAACTCTTGCACTCTTCCAACTGTCTCACTCTGATCTAGGCAAAATCAACCATTTACTTAACTCATTCTCAGACTCTGCTTAGCCTTCCTTGCTCACACATTATTAAAGGAATTATCACCCTATTAAATAGGAAATTCCCTTGAATTTATTGCACAATGCATCCTTGGCCTTCACATGAATCTATAACTAACCTATACAATTTTCTAATTATACAACTAATAGTTATCATCCCTTTTACCTCAGTCTCAACTAGGCCTTCCTGATAATTGACATGCAAAAACTATTTACAGTGAATTATCAGTTAACTGATTGATCACTACTTGTGAATTAAATCAAATTTAATTCACTAGGCCTCTCACTATCTCATCTCTCAATTATAACTAGTTAAATTGATTTTAACTCAATTAATTGAATTAACTAATTACAAATCACAAATAACTGTAACTGGGCACCCTAAAATCATGGGAGAACTATACATGCCTCCTTTCTGACCTTTAACTCGAATTTCCTAAGCTAAATTAGTCATTTTGAATTAGTTAACTAATACAAGTTGTCATGAGATGAAATTAAAATTTCTCTTCCAATTTAATTAAGGGAAAATTAAATCAGAAGCCCCCTTTGGGTGCCATTTCTTGGTGTCATTTCAACAAATATCGCCTTAGGTATAAAGCAGTAGTTTCCCCACCTGGTCTCTGGCTAAATAAAGCAATGTCACGTCCTCTATAGGACAACCCAATCAAAAATCACATGTCATCGACATCAATGGTAACTGAAGTGATCACCTATGATAAAACAGTGTTCCTAGATATCCTAGACCCTCACCAACCATGGCATGAGCTCTAATTGAGCTTTCATTCCTGGAATGAACCAAAATTTGTAGAGACCACAATTTTTTAGAGCTTACAGAGTGACCAGGTTATCAATAGCTTCTGCATCATGAGTTTCATGTTCTCTCTCTCTCCACTCGAACATGGTTGCTCAAAAGTCCTGAAATTGAAAATTTAGGAGCGTTAGAACATTGATTGAGAGGAACTTGTGACTTTTGGGTGTGTTCTTATATTTTTTAAAAATGCCTTGGTGCCTTGCGCAGTTTTTTCTTTACAGACAAAGGGAAATTGCGTGGTTTCTTAGTATAAAAGCCACGAAAATCGCATGTTTTAGTGTGTAAAAACTTATCGGTGTGCGCGACCCTGATGAGGTAAAACTGTGCACACCCGTGGGAATATTTTTGAAATTAAAAAATCCCCAAAAAATCAAACCAAAGCGTAAAAACAAATTTTAAATAGATGAAAAACACGATATGGAATATATATATTACCTAGAGAAAACAGTTGTCGATTGGTCCATTGGTTTTCCCAGAATAAGATTTTGAAGTTTTGTGGTAAAAACCCTCTCATTGCTCTCAAATTGGTTAAAAAAGAAAATGGAAAAAATGAATTACCTTTTGAACTTTTATAGGATTTTTGGTGAAAAAAATATTATTTTTTATGCCTTTAACCTTTTAAAAGTCAATTTTTTTTTTTTTACCATAATTATGAGTAGTTATGATTATTTATCGAGTTTTATATGAATAATACGGGTTACGACGTAAAAATGGATCACTTTGACTATGGGTAAAATTTTATCAATTTTTCGGACTCATGAAAAATACAAAAAAGGTGAAACCATGAAGTTCTCTTTTAAGCCCTTTTTAGACTCTCTAAACATGAAAATATTTTCCGAGTACTTGACTATTTGAACTTGTAAAAATAAATGAGTAGTCGTTTATTCAATATAAGTTTACCCCTTTTATGGATTGAATTTGACTATTTATGAAAAAGGTATACATTGGCTAAGAATGGTCAATAGAGTTCTCTCCTGCATAATTTTATACTTTTTCGGGCTTAAGGGACTAAGTTTATGAAAATAACATGTGGATTTTACTTATGTTTTTCTTATGACTCCCTAAAATTTAAAAAAAAAACCGAGTTTTACTTTCTCCGGGCTCGTTACAAATCTACGCTGAAAGAACTAAATGAGTTTTCTTTTCGTGTCTTTTAAAACTCTTTAAACATTAAAATGAAATCGAGTTAATGCTACATTGGAATCATAAAACTAAACAGTGCAGGACTCGTCAATCTTGACGCGATCGAAGAACTCCTTCTTAGGGTTCGTAAAAAAATACTTTGGAGGACTCATCTGCAGGATGAGCTTACATAACAAGAAAATGTTATCCTCAAGATTGAAAAAAATAAAGAGGTATTTCCCAGTAATGGTGGGGGGGAAATTGGGAAAAGGTGTTCATTTTTTCATTCATTTAAAGGCAGTATGTCACTCTTGAACATGACACTCCATCACAATTGTGTTTGGGTTGGGTAATCCATTTGTCTTATAGTTAATCGAACCTTATTGAAAATCTTCAGCTAGTTTTGGGTATTATCATTGAGTCAAATGATGCCAAGTCAATTGTTGTGTCACCATGTGTTCAAGAGAAGTTCAAACTTAGTTCATTTTCCTTTGGAAATATTAGCCTTCATTCACGTCGGTCATCCCTGAGTCATTCCTTGCAAAACAGTTCTTCAAGACTTGACATGAAGTTTCTTGTCGAAGGCTCTCCTGCGACGAATCACTTCCTATCAACTTCAACTCATTATCTAGGAAGTTTATCTAGAAACCCTTTTCAGTACCTTGAGGCCTGCATGCCTTAATGGTAGGTTTCTTGCCTTCGACAATAGGTTCTCATCATTGACCTTCGATCGAGCGATTCTATGAAGTGTTCGACTACAAATCACCTAATCACACTTCATAGATTGTACTGAGATTACCTTGAGAGTTGTTTTCATTTTTGGTGATTTCTCTCGCACTTGTTAGCGGTTCACATCATTGACTAGTAATCAAGTGGCATCTACTGTGTTCGACTTTAGCACATTTATTCACATGGTTAGATTCTTTTTACGGATTGAGAGATGGAGATCAAGACCCTGGATCTAGTTTCATCCATCCAGACTGCGAAGAGTTATGTATTAATGATTATGTAGACATATTCATAACAGATGGATGCGGCCATACTGTTAGGTTCCCGTGATTTGGCAGATTGATGGACTAAATGACGGAGTAACATCAAACCAATCTTTGGAGCCCTAGGACCTAGCCTTCCTGGACTCAGAGAGGGCTCTCTCTAATGAAGCGAAGGATGTGAGCTTGTTCACTTAGTTTGTTTAGATTTTAGGCTAGTTGTTAAGTGTGTTTGTTTGTTTTTTTTTAGTTGTTTGGGGAAAAACTGATCAAGTGGATCAAAGTAGAACAAGAAAATGAGATCAACTGGGCTATGGGGTCAAAATCAAGCCAAGAATGTCAAGACAATGGGTAGGGTGTACTGCAGGGCTGATTTAGTATAGCGAATGGATATTTCAAGTGGTTTATGAAGTGAAATGAACATCAAGTTTGTGCAAGACAAAGGGATCTTAAGAATAAATAGTTTAAATAGCAAGCATTCATGTGGTAGGGCTAACCATTAATCACTATGAATCAAACTCAAACTAATAGATGCATTAATAAACATTCAGGTGATGCATAGAAGTATAAGACCCTCTAAATTTGGGAAAATCACCTTCAGTGGTTGAGAACACATGTAAGAAAAACCAACAACTCAAAATGTGAAAAGGAAACTCCTAAGCAACACGTTCAAACTGATGAGAAATTTGAAATAAGTCTGCAAGTATAGGCAGAGGGCAAGATCGAAACAAGACCTCTCCTATTTAAACTTAGACAGTCAAGACTTCAAAGGAGATTTCATTAATGAGGTTTAAACAGCTATGAGTAAGCAGGGCATTCCATGAATCAAACAAGATAGCATGTCATATTAATCATTAAGGAAATAAATAACAAGTTCTTAGTGAACCAAAGGGCAGTTAAGAATCCTTTGACATGACCAAGAAAGATGAAAACATAGAAGTTGTAATGAATCAGGAAATTTGATGAGCCTGCATGGGCATACCTCAAACTATTCTTTACTGACTTACAACAAGCAAGAAGCATGGATACATATGTGAAAAACTAATAAAACATAACTGAAAAGAAGTACAATACCATTTACCAAGACATCGAGTCCTGCACATAAATCCTCTCCATCATCTAGGCAAGCAAGTCAAGCTATTCACTCCATAAAACAAGTTTGATCATCAAAACTCATAACATATATTGCTCTAAGCTCAGTCAAGTTCTTAAGCTCTTCAAATTCTAGCTTGTTTATTAACTCTTCAACCAACAATATTACAATGATTCTCCATGAGTTATATAGGAGAATGAGAAGATAAGCTTTACAAAACTGACTAGAAGCTCATAGGCTTAAAACAAATATCTGATTTTGTCCTTGAGGCTTTGCAAAGCCCAAGGCACAAAATATCTATAAAATGCTAAAAAAGGAAAAAATATTTACTTTTAATTACTGAAAATGGCTAAAAAAGGCCTAATGCACACTTGGATAAGCCACTACAGAAAACTGCCTTTTTGCCAAAATGCTACAGGTAAGTAGCAGTAGAAAATTTCTTGTCTTGCAGACCACTTTTGAGGGACCTCCCAACGTCAAAATGAGGCCTGTGATGGCTCGTTGGAAAGTCCTGGATGTCTACTTTCTGGAACTACTTGATTTTTCCCAAAATGATGCTGGGAAGTCTATAAAAAACTGAACTGAGTGAAAAAAAACCAGAAAAGTAGCCCTTGCTGATATGTGAGGCGGAAAGTAAAAAAATCATTGTTTTTCGCCTCTTTTGGGGACCAAAACACATCCTTTGGATATGAAAATTTGTGAGTAGCTGCCCTTGAATTTATTCCATCCAAAAAAATTAATTTCATGAGCTAATTATGCTCCTAGCACCCATGGCAGCGCCTTGAAAAATGTGCAATTATGGCCAAAAAACACAAAAAACAAAATCTTGTCAAAATTTGCTCAATTTTGGCGAGCAAGACCCTCATGGGTTCTTAGAAGCATGTAGAGAATCTGAAGCAAATATTTCAAGCCCCGATGTGCCTTTCTCCATTTTTTCTACCAGGCGCCTCTTTCGGGCAGCCTTGAGCCTTTCTTGAGCAAGCTTGAGTTTTTTTCGGGCAAATTGGTTTAACTTCTTGTAGTGCCCGGTCATCTTCTTTTGTAGACTCAAGTCTCTGTTAGCTTTCTCTAATTTATCCTCCAATTTTTTTTTGGCCCTTTCAAGCCATGATTCTTTATCATTCTCTATTTCTTGGGTGAGCAAATGAGTGAGAGGATAAGATCGAACAAAGGCTGCCTCTTCTTCCTTCTTTTTCTCCAAAGCTTTCTTAAGTCTCATAGTTCTAGGCCTATTTCTCATTGGCTACTCTTATTCTTTAGTATTATCAAATTTTCCCATAAGCTCTTCAAGCTTGGCTTGTGCTTTGGAGGCTTCCCTTTGGTATTTGAAAGTCCGGGCCTCAAAAACTGCCATTTGACCACTCATTTGTTTGTTTTGCATCTGTAGAACATGTATGAAGTCCTTTGAGCTTTCTAGATTAGCTTGTAGGTCATGAATTTGGTCTTCCCTATTTCACAAAAGAGCCTCAAGGATTCTAGCTTCATTATCACTATCATCACTGTCTATTTATATGATATCAAACTCCCTTTCCTTTTCATGACTACTCTCCTCTTTTTCTTTCCCCTTGCCTTGGATAGACTTCTTGGTCCTCTTCCTCTTTGGAAATTCAAAAATGCTCTTTTTAGGCAGTTTGCCTCTACTTCTTAGTGCTCTTGTGACATTGCTAGTCACTGGTCTGAGTGGTCTTCTTCTTTGTTGATCTAGTGTTTCTAGGCTTCACCACTTTTGGAGGAAGAGTCATGGCCCCTTGCCTAGGACAGGTAGCTAGCACATGCTCTTGGATGTGTGGAGGAGAAGATAGAAGAGGTTTATCTACTTTTATTTGCTCAACTTGGTATTTTACCTTGTTGCCTCCATCATCATCTGCTCCAGCTTCATCTTTGTCACTGTTTTCTTCTGCTTGAAGATTTCCTTGTTTGTGTTCACCACTGCTATGCTTATGGTCACTGATTTGGTCTTTTTTCTCCATGATGCCCTCTTTGGAGTGTTCACTGTTTGGTGTTTGATTTTCATCATCATTACTTGCTTGAGGGCTATCTTGTTTCTCATCATAAGTGTCTTTTTGAGGACTGTCATGACCCTCATCATCACTGTTTTGGCTGCCACTTTGTTTTTCATCTTGAGGACTGCTATGCTCAGCATCAATTTGTTCATGCTCATCATCATTTCCTTATTCCCCACTGTCATGCTTAGATTATTTACTTTGACCCTCATCACCCTCATGCTTACTACTGTGTTGGCTGCCATCATGTTCCTTTTCATGACTGCTATGCTCACCATCACTTTGTTCATGCTCATCATCATTTCCTTCTTCTTCACTGTCATGCTTAGAGTCTTTACTTTGACCCTCACCATCACTAGTTTGCCTCTTCTCTTCTTCACTCTCAATCATAGGGGATTTTGGTCTTTTAGGAGTGGATTTACTAGAGGAAGGAGAAACATGATGAGTGGATGGTGAGGAAGGCACATGAGATGAAGAGGCAATGGAAAAATCAGGATGGGAGATGAAAGAGTCCCAAGAAACTCCCTTTTTCTCAAGTTGATGGAGGATGATGATCTTGATAAGGGAATGATGAAATAGACAAGCTTGTTGTTGAGTTGAGGGCTTCTTTTGGACAGTAGAGGCCATATTGTCAATGCTTCTATATAGGAAGAAAGGTAGGTTCAACAATTGAGTTCTTGTGAAATGCATAAGAAGCCTGATGTGATAGGCATAAATCTGGGAAAACCTCCCTTCACATGTGGAATACTTCATGATGACTTTCATGAGAGGGGCATAGCTGGTCAACAAGTGGGAAAAAGGGAAAATGGTTTGGCAAGCATCCTGATGGTCTGGTTTTAGAAAGGGTTTGTAGTGATTCAGATCTAGGTATGTTTGTTTGAACCACTTTTCTCCTATATAGGGGATCTTAGTAGCTTTGGAGATAACCCTAGGAGAGAGTTTGAAATCCAGACCTGCTAGATGGACATGCTTTCCTTGTAGTCTCAAAGAAAATAAATGTGTTAAAGGAAGATGAATTTTTACTTCTTGGACTTTTTGGCAAAATCCCAAGCACCCTACTTCATGAAAATTGAAGAGTACTAAAGGAGATTCATTCACCTCTTGAGTTGTAATAGGCGCATACCTATTGTGATACCCACTTTTTTTGTCCTTCTTTGGAGGCATTTTTGCTTCTGATACCCTTCACTGACTTGCCAAAACAAACAATTCAAATGATCACTGAAATAGGTCCTCAAACAAAAACACATTTTCCTCTTTGCAAGATTGAGTTTGTCCTTAGTTGGAAAACAAGTTTTTGATAAGTGAAAGCAAACTCCCTTCTTATGAACTGTGTTGTGAGCAAAAGGCTTTTAATAAAATCTATTTTTGGTTTATGAAGACAAGTTACCTTTTGTTTTTGACACTAAAATATCTTCCTTCCTATTCACTGTTTCTATCCCTTGCTATTCACAGTAAGAAGACCTCCTTTAAATACTGACAACAAATCTTTATCTTTTAATCACTGTCCTTTTGAAATCATTGTTTTAAGAGACTGAGCAAACCAATCCTTGTGAACTGATAACAAGCTGTTTCACCCAATTATTATCTTCTTTTCTTTTTAAGCAAAGAATACACTCTTTGAAAAACACTATGCTTTCCCTTTGAACAAACTATCCCTCTTTAATGATCACTATTTCTCTAAGCAAAGTAGTCTCCATGTCACTTAGTAAGAAATTTTTTTAAAACAAAACTTGTCTCCCATTTATAGATTGAAAAACCAAATTTAAACTTTCACAAGGCGCTAATCTTTCAAACAGTGATTTTCTGTGATTTTTGGCAAAGATGGTTTTCTTGAAAATAGCTAGGTTCCTCCCTTTGAAATCGTTGTTATCTTTCTTTCTTGATAAACATGGTGTGCTTGAAGGCAACTGTGTTTTCCCTTAACTACTTAAAATTCTTTCAAACTAATAACAAAAACCCTTCCCCTTGACCACTGCTTCTTTGATAGTTTTTTAAGAGACTCCCTTTAAACTCTAACATCAAACTTTCCCCTTAATCCAAAAAAAAATGTACTTAGAGGCATAAATACCTTTTGTTGTGGTTCCTGTGATTTGGCAGATTTGGCAATACGAAATGACAAGACAACATCAAACCACTTTGGGATCTCAGGATCTAGCCCTCCTGGATCCAGAGAGGGATATATCTATAAGGTAAAGAAATAATGTATCTTTAAAGGTTAATTTAAGGTGTTAGGCTAGTTATAAGGCATAGGGGTTTATAATTTGTTTTGTTTGTTTGGTTGGGAAACATGAAAGAAGGGTTCAATGTAAGGTAAAGGAATGAGAAGAGAAGGATTTTTGGCAAAGGGGAGATAATTCAAAGAAAATACAAGGCCATTGGGCAATGGGGTCATAAAAGGGTTAACTTGCAATTCAAATATCCAAGGCTTTCAATGGGCTAGTCATCTATATCAGAGGATCTCTTAAGATGATAGTATGGGATGAAATAATAAGGAAATGAAGGAAAATGACAAGGAAAACCTTCCAAGGTGACTGCTTCAGAGAAAATCTAGGGACAGGACATCCCTTAATCTCTATGATCTAAACTCCTAATGAGGCTAACTCTGAAGACAACAATCCAACAATACTCCTGACTACTTTCAGACAATAGAAAACATTTAAGCATAACACAGAGTGAAACCTAAGATTAGAGAAATAATTTTAACCTTCACTGCTTTTGGCATTCAACTCGAAGGGATCTTAGAATGGCAAACTGTTAGAAAATGAACCTAGTGGGACAGGACTAACTCTAAATCTCCCAGTTTCCTAATTCTTTCAGCTGAAACCAAGCAAGAACAACTAGGAAACAAACTCTAAATTCATACATAAGTAAGCATGGAAAAACCAACCTCTATATTGGTTAAATTATGTTGAATTCGTTCTTAGATACACAATCAGAGGAAAACATAAAGATAAGAAAGCGCGGGAAGCATTAGGGTACTTGCAGCAGTATATCCTAAGCTAAAATTACTGGTTCTTATTAGAGAAAATTAAACATGATGTATAACAGAGGGAAAACAATAACAAAGATAGAACACATCACCACTAATTTAGATCAGGATCCAATGAACATGCTTGTCATATTAGAAGAGCAAAACCAATCACATACATCCTTGTCCAATAGCTTGATATCATCCAGAAATCATCTCCTAGCCTATTTACAACTACTACTCACAGAACTCTAACTCAGTAAAACATCTTACAATCAGTGTTTTTACAATATCCAACCAACATTTACAATGTATTTCTCACGAGTTCTTATAGGTGAAAGAGCGATGGTAGTGGTAGATAGAACTTAAATGTTTCATTAAAACAAAGGGAGAAGTGTTTTTGAAGCCCATTCCGTTTTAATATCTTTACATTAACTTTTAGTACTCTTTAGATGAATTAGGGGTCTTCGTCAGTTTGATAATAACTCCAAGGGTATGTTCCATGAAGTACTTTCTGGCCGTAGTACTCTGTTTGTACTCTGAGACAAGAAATGCAAAGATTTTTCTTTCAGGTCTTCCATGCTTTGTAACTAATGCACTGACAGTTTTTAGGACTTCTTGTCAGAATAGTACTACTCTGGAGCTCGATGAAGAATATAGAATGAGTAGTAGTGATTTGGTCATTTCTTCAGTAAAAGGAATGTCCCGCTGATATATCCTCTGCGCTGTTGTGATCAATGATTTGTATTTAATCTGTGCTGACCGTGGATTAGGCCTCTTAATCTTCAATATTACGCCTTTAACCTTTCTCATATATTTCTTCCTCTGCAATCTTGGCTCTGTGATAGTTTTTCTGTGCCAGGGTCGTGACTGTGAAAACAGTGAGAATTCATAACCTTTGAAACCTGCAAAAAAATGAGAAACATGTTATAAAAACCAGGGGGAGTGTGGGAGGACTGCTTCAAAGGCTCGTGAGAGTGAAAGGGCAGTGAATTAAAAAGGTGTATGTAGTGGAAAAATGGCTGAAAAACCATGGCGGAAGGTGAAAACAAGCTTGATGAGAGCTTGGGGCATCGTGGGTTGTGGATCGTTGGATTAGATCGATCAACGATGATCTATGATTGAGATTTTTCAATGAGGTTGTTTAGAAGGTTAGATGGATGAAAAATGAATGGAGGCGAGATTAGATCAGGGCCGTTGGATTAGAACAAATCAACGGTAGAGATCGCCCGATGAATCATTTTGGAGGTTAGATGGTGGACAAACAAATGGGAGTGAAATTAAGTCAGGACCGTCCGATCTCAGGGATCAACGGTTGAGATTTAATTAGGAGTTACTTTGTGGAGGGTAAGCCAGAAAACCGGAATGGTTTTCGCTCGGAAAAATGGGGGGAAGGCGGTTTTCACTTTCGAAACGCGATTCCACTTAGTGATCGCCACGTGGATTTATAAAACCGCCCATTTCACGTAATTTTGAAACATTAACTCTCAGGCGCAGAAATTACGCGATATGCATTTTGTTGAAGATTGCAACAAGAAACAATGAAGGAGGCATCCTGAAACATCTTTCCTGATCCTAGTTGGAAAGTGATCACCAAAACTAGGTGGGGGCCACACAAGTAATTTTTGTCGCAAAGTCTATTTTTAGACTATGTCTATTTTTAGACATATGGATCATGGTCTATGAGTTGCAGGATGCTATTTATGGATGATTGGTCGAGTTGGTAAAAATAGATGGACCTCTATTTTTAGACATTAGGCAGTTTCTATTTTTAGACTGTCGAGCTAAAAATAGAACAGTCAAATATTATTAACCCGTAATAATATTTAGACTATAAACATTATCTTATCCTCTTGGAGCACTTCAGTTTGATGCTTGGATGTGGCACATGCAGCTGACAGAAGGAAATACGCTTTTCCTAAGGGTTAGTTGAGCTATTGCATGGATGACTTCAGTTAGAACTCATGTGGCAGAGTTTGGTGGAGTTGATGAGACAATTGGTGGAGTTGTGTTCTATTTAACTTAGTTGAACTAGTTGTATTTAGTCTAACTGACAAATACACTAGTGATGAGTGGTGTGAATTAATTATTAATTAATTCACTAATTATTAACTCATAAATCAACTAAAGAATACATCAGTTAACTGCAATGCATGGACAGTTCAGTGGAGACCAGTGTTAGAGGTGGGTGAAAGGGTGAGTGTGACTATTAGTTATGACTATAGCCGTGCATGAGATTTGCACACGCATTGATGGAGATGGCCAATGAGGATTGCGTAGTTGAAGCTAGTGGGATTCGAACTTGGATCTCATCATTATTCATCTTGGATTGCGCAGTAGAGGCAGGCAGACTTGTGGAGGAGATTTGAACCCGTGACTTGTTCATCTTCTGTGCTAGTTTGTGTGTAGCATGTGAGATAGTGCTGAGAGCTGTGAGAGCTTTGTGCTATGTATTGTTACATTTTCTCTATCATTATAATATACAGATAGTTGGGGGTTTTTAGCTGTATGCTTTCCCCATTACATACTGTGTTATATGTGTGCTTGACTATTGTGTTTATGTGCGCATGCGACTGTTTCTATTTCCGCATATTGATGATCAATTGTAGAAGAGGTTATGTATTATGCATGAAGCTTAAATAGTGTGTAATCAGGATAATCTCGGTGAATAACTTAGCTATTATTCAAATTTCTACACATTTTCAGCCGTTGGATCATTGGCGGAGAAATCTGATGGTGCAGGAAAAACGCGACACAAGGTTAGATGCATGGGCGAAAGGAGGTGGGGTCCATTGCTGAGGTCAATGTGAGCCGTCGGATTGTGAGGATCGACGGTCAAGATCTGCCGATGGGGAAGAATGCGAAGGGTGGGGTTTGAAGAGCGGAAGTAATGTGGACCGTCCGATCTGTAGGAATGGACGGCAGAGATCTATTCAGAGATTAGCGGAACAGTGAAAGGAAGAAAGGGAAATGCGGGGTGTGATGAGATCCTGGCTGTTGGTTCTTGTGGATTCAACAGTCTAGATAAAATCAAGGAATCGATCCATTGGAGGAAATGAAAAATTGAAGATTGTGTTGGCACTATGTGATTAGGCGCTAGTCGTTGGATCAGGGGGAATGAAAACCTAAGATTAAATCACATCGGAGAAAAGGAAAGAGGCCAAAGCACTGAGGTCTTTGAGTTTGCGATGTGCGATTAAGCGCTGACCATCAGATCAGAGGGGAGATCAATGACCGGGATTGATTGGAGGGGTAATGACGGAGGAATATGGGCGGAGCATGATTGAATCCTAGCCATTGGTTCTTATGGATTCAATGATCTAGATCAAATCGGCAGATGCGATGATGAGCGAAGTGGAAAGCCGATGGAGCGATGGCGATGGAACGCTGGCCGTTGGATCTGGAAAGATCGACGATGGAGATCTAATTGGCGACCAGCAGGAAAAGGGCTCATCACATCTGAGTTTTTGAAATAAATGTTTTAACAGAGAAACTATAAACCTCGATTACGATTGCGCGATGGGGGCTAGCTCCTGGTCGCGGGATGAGGTCACATGTGGAAAAGGGGCTAGGGCTGGGGCTGAAAGGGGCTTAAGGCTTAATACTGTAAAAAGATTGTTTTAGGTAAAAAATTAGTGCTTTTTAAGTCAAACTAAAGGTTCCTGTAGGCAAAAGAAGGGATTTTTAAACCAAATAAAGGGAAATTATAAGGTTTAAAAGAGAATTTAGGAAGACTTATAGGTTAAATGAGGGTGTTTCTTGAGGGATTTCATGAAGGGGAATAAGGGTGACAAATGGGGATTTTGTGGGAATGAAATGGAGAAAATGTAGGCCTTTTTGAGAACAAATTCTTTCACAAACAACAGGGTTCATTAATGAAAACAACAGTGAGGACTCTTTAAAGGATAGAAGACACATGGAGGCTTCAAGAATGATAGATTTATGAAGGAAATGTTTCTCTTGAAGGCTCATAAACATATTTAGCCACCTGTTTGCTTTGACAAAATATTATAGGTGGCTAACACCTTTCAAAATGTGTTTAGCCATGTTTGGGGATGAGTTTATTGTTTGAAAAATTGGTCTTCAACATCCTTGATGGCCTCTTGCAGCATTGGCTTGGGTGTTCAGAGTTGGTTGATGGACCGGGCAAGCTATGAACGGGCAAACGCATTGCGTTCAAGCTTGTCAGGTCGGACCTAGGCGCCCGTTGAACGCCAGCACATGTGTGCCGTGAAAATGCATAGGCGCATCGTGCCCTTAACAGTTTTGTTCGGCAGGCACCTACAGGCGCGCTGCACAACTTTCCAGGTGCGACGCGCGTTCAAAAAGTTAGGAATGCTCAAAAAATTGCTCGAAACTTGTTCTCTTTTCCTTGTCTTGGCTTTGAAAAATGAGGAAAGATATGTGGTCGAGCTCCTTTATACTTGAAAAACAAATTTTCCCTCATTTCAGTTTCAAAAACAAACTTCCCCTTTTTAATTTGAAAGAAAATTTTTGAAAATTGGCTTTGTGCACAATGGTGAGGGTTTCCTCTTTCAACAAACCGTCTTATCCTTTTTAAGTTGTCTCCTTAACTCTACCACATCCAATAAAACCTTTCTCAAAAACCATATCATACCTTGATTTATCCTTTGTTTATAATGTGACAGAGGTCTATAAAAAACTGTGTTTTGGCCTCCGCTTGTTTACCATGGAGGTTTATCATAAAAACACTACTGCAGCCATCTTGTCACCATAATGCCAATTCACTGTTTTATGAAGTGATGGGGGTTTTCTCATATGCATATCTTATGTAGCTTTGAATAGATCCTTTAGGGGTAAGCTGTGTTTTTTCTCCACTTGTCATTCTTGAATAATCTCCTTACAAACAGTCCCTTTGTCCTTCATTAAAAATTTGCCAGTGATACCTGCCTTCCTCAGTATTATGTCACCTTGCAAAACCAAACAAGAAACATGTGATTTTCTTTATGAAAGGGTTTCCTCTCTATCTTTTAAGAAGGTTTTCTCCACAACTATGACCTTGTATACCATTTGAAAGAAGCTTATAAAACATTGCCATACCATCTTAAAACCATTAAGTATCCCACTATTTTATGAAGAGAAGAAAGTCCTGTATATCAGTTGTGTTTTTCTTCAGTTTTTCAAACCAGAATGCAAATCCTCTGTTTTTGTGAAGGAGGCCACTGTTATTGTTAGGCGCTTTGTATTAACAGTTTATCTTGACTATGTGTAGACCTTCTATTTGTCTTGAAGAGAATCCTTGCAACTTAATAATGTGCCCATTGTCTTTTAAATGAGCTGGAAAGAAACCTTTGGCACTTTCTCTTTATTCATCACTTGGAGGGAGTTAGCCTTGATAAATCATAATGAAACTGTATGAAAGACAAGAATGCTTTTTTACATAAATCATCTAGGTGGACTGTCTCTTCATGTGAGTTTGCAGAAGCCATTTTAAAACCAATCTTGTTCGACCTCCTTGGCCATTCATATGAGGCTGCTCTTAGTTAAAAACCCCAACCTTGGATTATACTTTGAAGAGGATTTTATAAACAGAAATAACAGAGGCCTGTTAACACCATTATGCCAATCTCTTGCTTGTTATATGAAAAAGGTCATTCAACCTATGAATTCTCATTCATTTCACCATTGTTTCTCAACTAGTCTTAACAACAACAAAACATTTTTCAAACACAATTTTAGACCTTTCTATGCATCTTCTATTCATCCTTTTGGAGGAGGTGGCGCAAAACAACTTCTAAAATCACTTTAAAACATGTTGGCCCTCTGCTTGTTTATGAAGGAGGCCATAGCAATTTTTTCCTAACCCTCTACTTTTTGAAGGAGGTTCTGTCATTTTGTTTCTAACCATCTGCTTTTCATGAAGGAGGTTATCTTAATATACATGAAATTTCATTTATTTCAACACTGTGTCATGCTCTGTATGCTTGTTTGAAGAATTCCAATAGGAAACAAGGTAGAATTTGACATTCACTATTGATAAAATCACTTGAAAATCATGTCCTCTTGCTTTATGAGGCTTTGTCTGAGATGCATATATCCTTTTGTAAAATATCACCGGGAACACAAAACCAGAAGAAATGTGATTTGTACATGGAGAATGTTTGCTGCTAGGTATCATTGAACTGTCTTTTCCCTTGACTGTGTTGTCAGAGGTTTATTGAAATTGCCTTTGACTACTTTTCAAAACCTAGGTTCAAGGTAACATAAGAATCAGTTGTCTTCTTATGCCCTACATGATAATGCCCTTCGGAAATATTATGCAGCACTGCTTTTGGAGGAGATCATGGAGCACTGATGATCAGCATCTCATTTTACTTCATTTGTTTCATTGATGAGGAATGATCTCTGCTCTTTAGGCAACATTTGGATTAATAACATGTACACTTGCTGCTCTTTACTTTACAGCTCTCCACCTGCTCATTGATGGCAAACCTTTTCAACATGAGAGACATGTTTGAACTTGTCCCTTTTGCTCTCATTTTCATACTGATCATCATTCAATTACACCCCTACAAAGATGTAAAAACAGATACTTTGGAACCTTGGAGAGATATTTTGGTGTTTCATGGAGATTTGCCTGATCCAAACATATTTCTTCATATAGTGACAAACCTTCTCTTTTCCTGATTTAGATCTTTGTTGAACTTCTTCTTACATGAGACAAAGTGACCTCTTAGTGGTGTGTGACCTATGGATAGAACAATGCTTGTTTTGCAGAATAGGAACTAATTCAAGGTTGACTGGTACTAGATAGAGGCTTTTTGGCTTAGGATATCTTAGCCAAGGAAAAACTCCCTCAACACCACTATCTAACTTAGGGACAATTTTGACAGATTATGAGTGTTTTCTTAGGCATGATCATATTTTCAAATGACAAGATGACCAGGGATATAATTGAAGACACTTTGTCAACCTTTGGATAGTGAATGGCATGAGGAACAAGGGTAAATGATGGCAAATAATTTACAGCTATGATAGCTATAGACAGGGTTACCTTGCTGAAACCAGATAGGACTTGACAACTGAGGTTTTTTCTCGTCATAGGCTGACATGAAGGAGGTAGGAGGACAAAAATTGTTTTGGGGTGTTTTCAAGATGACAAATTTGACAATTTTGAGATCATCTTCTAGAAAACTAAGCTAAGGAAACTAGTCATCAATAATAGGTAAAAATACTGATGACTAACAGTGGCTCCATTTGGGGAGGGCAGCTCCTTTTCAGGAGGTGTCCAGAATTGCAGATCTCTGGCTTGTGAAGACCAGTGCCTTATCCATTGGTGCAAATTTCTTCCTTTCTTGATGCTATTTATTAAAATGATGCTTTTTTGAAAAAATTACAGCATGATTAGCATTAACCTCAACTCTACCTACCCAGCTACTTTTCCTAGCATTTTTTCTTCTTTAGGTGCATTTGGACTAGCAACCATTGACAATATCTTTTTTGAAAAAAGAAAAACTATCTAATGCTACACTTATATCTTCTGGGAGCTTAGATTAAACTGATGAACTCTTTTGTTTCTCTACCTATACTATGATCGACTGTCAAGATTAAGCTGTTTTACAGGATTTCATTGATGGATTGTAGATTTCTGTGGTGTAGATTTTTAGGATCACAGCTCGGAATCTCCATAGTTCTCATTTTTAAGTCTACGTTTTGGGTCTAAAACAAGACCCATCATCAGGACATTCTTGCAAAAAAGAGAGACAATGAGTGATGAATAAATAGTGGAAAATGACAAGGTGGAGAGCTGACCAGCAAACAACTAAAAGTCATAATTTCTAAAAAATTTCAATTATTATTAATTTATTTATTTATATTTTAATTTATGATGAATTTTAGTTTATTTTTTTTTATAAGCATATCATAATTATTTTAATGATGTTTTGAGTTTACATATTAAAAAAGTTTTTTATATCTCATTATTAATTTTATCCCCTTTTTTATAAAGTCTTATGCTAATTTAATTTTGGTTAATTATTTTATTATGTTTATTTCTAATTTTTTAAAGCATTGTTTTTAATCAAGTCAAAGTGTTGTAATTTCATTCTAATCCTAAAATTAAGAAGAGAGGTCCTAGCAGATTATATTAAATGACTAAAAGGTTGATTATTATTTTATAAGACCCTATGTGGATTAAAGTGTCAACTTTTTTAATTATTAATCCTAAAAAGTACTAAGTTATTATCCAAATTTAGTCTTATGAGTCATTGTTTAAAAGTCCTAAGCTTTTATCTTATTTTATCTTATGATTTGAATTAGTTGTTTGAGATATTTTAGGGTTTTTAGTATATTTTTTATGCTAAAGTATTATTTATCTTATACTAACTTAAAGACTAAAAGGTCCTATTATATTACAATACCAAGGACAGAGAAGTTTATTAAGAAAGGTTTGGAATAGGTCAATTGATTATAGCCCATAGATAGGGCTTGTAAACAATTGATCCTATAGACTAAGGTTTGTAGAAGGTAGGGTTAATTTAAGTTAATGAAAGGAGATTTATAAGGGTATTTTATTTTATTTTTATTTTATTATTATTATTATTATTATTATTTTACTTTTTATTTTATTTTATTTTTTTATTTTTTATTTTTTATTTTTATTTATAATTACATCTACCTAAACTAAAACATGAAATTGAAAAAATGATCAAATCAGGATTAGACGGTTTGATTTGTCATGCATTTGCGACATAAAAACAAGCTTCACACCAACATTATTTATGTACAAGATGAAACTTAGAAAAATCAGGGCCAAGATATACAAATTGTTTTTCATCCCTGTTTTTCTCTTTGGTTCTGTTTTGAGCGTGTGGAACCAGCATTCTTCTCCTAATCTACTTTCATTGATAATTCGAGCTTACACAATTTGACTATCATTTCTCTCACTAACTTATCAGCAATCAATTTAAAATATGCTCAGTTATGATTAGGCTAGATAACTGAAACAAGATATCTTTTGAGCACTAGTAGTGGCATTTATACTTGCACACTTTCAGCATGACTATTTTTTGGACATGGGGCTTTTCATGGTGTTTCCAAACCGCCCTCTTTTTCTACTTTTCTACTGTTTATGTATTTTCTATTTTTTTTTTTTATTTATTTCTTCAAGCAATGGTATGTACAATGATTGAAAAATATGAAACTAGAACTCCTGAAAACAGTGAAACTTGAGCATCTTATCTTCATAAGGATCTCCTGATGCTCTTGGCCCACTCAGCTCTTGAAAAGAAAAATTTGGAAAATTTTCTCTTGTAAGCATAACATAAGGATTCGTGTATGAATCTCTAAACAACCCTGTGTCTTCTTGTTGTACTTCTTTATACCTTTGATCTCCACTTCTCCTTTTGTTGTACATATTTTTCAAATAATGCAGATATTATTTGTCATTTTTAAAGTATATGATGACATCATCAAGGTACATCATGACAAGGAAATTCAGAACCGGGAACATAGCTTTCCTGAGGGCATCTTCGGTGTTCATGGGTTTTGGATAGATTGGTTTGAACTTGAAGTTGCCACAAATATATGTGAAAAAGTCTTTGAGCTGATCTATTTGAAGTGGTACTATTCGATGGTATCCTGCAAAATTATCACTCAAAGCCACATGATTAGAAACTCCTAGTTTTCTTGTGATATGATCTATTTTTGGAAGGGGATGAATGTTGTTTATGAGAGGTTTATTTATGTTTCTAAAATCTAAACATAACCTGTGTCTAGTTGTCTTCTTTTCGAGTGACCATGTTTGAATAGATTTTTTGTGTTCTTTTTTGAAAGGATGATATCTAGAGAAGACAACATTTCTATGGTGTTTTGTATTCATTTTCCGCCATATGCTTGTATTGTGAAGAATCTTGTCTAGTCTTATATTCCTTAATTTCTGATATAGAGACAAAATCCCAGGTAATTTAAATAGCTCAAGTTTTTCACAATTTTTTTCATCAGCTTCCTTATCATCAAAACTAGTGAATATCTTTTTAGGATTTTTCGAAGCACTAGCAATGGTTAACATTTCATTTGGAGAACTGCAATCTTTAGAGGGTGAAGCACTAATATATGGCAAGAACATGAGGCTTTCTAGCTTCTGGTTTCCCAAGGTTGTTGTGTTATGCAAATCATCTAGTGGCTTTAAATCAAAAGGGAGTTTCAATTGTGTGTTTGATACTTGTATTGGGTTGAGGTCACTTGCTTGAGAATTTAAAATGATTACTTCTTCCAAAGTTTTAGTTTCAGTTTCTGGTGAATCAAGTTTTATTTCATCAAAATGAAAGTGTATCTGGTCATGATAATTTTGAGTATCAAATTCATCATACAGAGGTTGGTCTGGCTGCGATATTGTGCTTGAACTAGTTTCAGTTTCACTTGTGTTTTCATCAGTGTCATCTTCCAGGTGTAAGATGAAGGAATCCATGTTTGAATGTATGGAATAAAGAGGTATGTTTTCCAATTTATCTTGACTACTGACCATATATTTCATGTGTGATTCATGATATAATCTTCTTGGTTGGTTGAAAACAGGAATAGTAACATAATACATATCTAACTGAATGTTTCCTTGGAGTTTAGCCCCCAAGGTTCTAGATAAAAGCATCCCATATTTCGGGGGAATGTCTGCTACCACTATGTCCATAACCAAATGTTTAGTTGGGACTTGTGCCAGATTTACACACAGGTCTTTGATTAGGCCCAAACATTTGACTCTGCTTGAATTGAAAAGTACAAGTTTTTGTAAGGTTTGGTTATTTGTAAGCCTAATCTGTCCATTATCACTTTAGGCATGAGATTATGAGAGGCACCGGAATCTAGCATAGCGTTATGTAGGATCTGGTCATGTACATTCAAGTTGATGTAAAAAGGAGGAGTGGTTCCTTCTTGATACTTTCCTTCTATCCTTGGTCCAAATAATAGTTCGGGAGTGTCATCAGCTAACTGCAAGGTGTCGGTATCATTTCCTATGTTTAAGATTTTCATAACCTGAGATTTATAGGAATTTTGAGTTATCAGTTCAGTTAGGAGCATATTTATTTTGATTTTAGCAATTTCCCCTTCGAAAATGAAAGGTACTTGAGCTTTTGACGTGTTTGCATCAGCTTTTTCAACCATTACCTTCTTTACTGATCTGTCCTTTTGATTTTGATGTGGAGCTTTGTTCAGGATGGTATTTTTAGGAATCTTGGTGGAAATGCTGGCATAGTTTGGGTTGATATTTGATTGGCTAGTTTGTCTTTGTTTAGATCAGTTTTCTTAGCCATAACATTAACATTTTCTACTAGTTTTTTAAGAATAGCTTCAGGAGTTTTCTTGACAGCAGAATCTGAATTGTTCTTTTTTAAGTTTTCCTGGTTTTTCTTCGTGTTTTATTGGTTCTTCTTACTTCTGAGATCATATTTTCTATGGACTTCCATTATGGCATTTTGCAAACCAATTTTAGTGTCTTAAGAATCTTCATAGTTAGTTTCATCTTGGTATGAGGAGAAGAAACCTTGTTCTTCTTCCGTGAGATAAACCTCACCCTCACTGTCATAGCCTATCAGGTTTAAATGATTTTCCTCAATATGTTCAATGTCTCTTTCTCCTTCATCAAGATAATTATCTTGGAAAGGAGGCATGATTTGTTGATCATTCTCTCTTGGTTTGATTTGGGGTGGGTCCCTTCTAAAGTTTTGATTTCGGTTTTTGGTTTGTGGGTTTGGTTGGTTGTCCCTAGGAGGTGTTCTATCACTGAGACTTATTCTTTCCATCATTCTTTCTATCATTCTTTCCATTTTTATTTCCAGGTTGTCTATATTGGCATCGGAAGAGGATGTAGAGGGAAAGGTTTCATCTCGGTATGTGACCTTCTTTTCTGATCTCAGCCTAGCCCTCTTTTCAGCAAGGTTTGCTTCCGCACTAATAACCCCCTTTTGCATTTCTTCTAGAGTTGTAGGTTCTCTTTCTCTTAGCTGATATGTCATATCCGGATCGAAACCTTCCGGAAATTTTTCTAGAGCTAAACTGGGTGGAGGTTTCATGTTAGGTGGGAGAGCATTATAGACACTATTGAATTTGGTACAATAATCTTGAACACTTTCACCTTTGTTCCTCTTAAGAGTATTATATTAAAAGAGGACTTGAAGTGGGTTTTTCTTGATTTCCCATTTGTTTAAGAAAGTTTGGTATAATGACGAGAGATCATGTATGCTATGAGGAGCTAAGCCTTTAAACCATTTTTTAGCTTCGCCTCCTAGGCTTTGGGTGAACATTCTCATCTTGATGGTTTCTTCATCTAATTCCATGTAATCAAAAGCATCATTCATTCTATCCACATGTTGTTGGGAATTAGTGGATTCATCCCCGATGAAGTGTGGGATCCTAGACTGATAGTCATTTGGAAAAGGTGCCAAAGGCTGAGGTAACACTAGGGGTGCATACCATGCTGCCATGATGGGTGGTACTGGTAAATTTACAAGTGGAGGATTTGGTACGTGAGATGAAGTGATTTTCACAGTGATGTTGTGAATGGGAGTGTTAGAGGTGCTTGGGAAGGCAAAATGATTTTGAGTAGACTTGGGATGGAAAGAGCTAAAGTGGTGGAGGAGCTGAAAATCTCGTGGAGTAGTAGGAGATGCTTCTCTGCTAGAACTCTGCTACAAGTCTAAGGGCTCAAGATCGGAATGGTCAAAGCTAGGTTGTGACTTGGTTCTAAAAATATTTCTTGTATGGTGCAATTCAAAATTTTGGTTTAGAAAGGATGTAAGATTTTTAGGTACAGAGCTTGTTCTATGAAGGCTCCTATCGGTAGTTAAATTACTAGTCTTAGAATTTTGCCACAAAATATTTTCTGGGTCATCAACTACGGTAGGAGGATTCGGGTCCGGATGAGATCTAGTATGAATTCTTCGTAAAGCCAGATTTCAGATTCAAACTTTAGAGAGGCTGAAAGTTATGAATGTTTTCAACAACTTGTCTTCTCTAAGTTTTGTCAAACTAGCTCAGTGTATGGTTAAGACTTCTTAGACTTTTCAAGGCTATTTGTAAAGCAGTCTTATAATAGTTTATGGAAGCTTATAAAAGTTTTCAAAAAGGCCTGCTAGAGGCTAGTGGAGTCGCCAGGTGGATATTTTTGGTTTTTTAGGATATATTGTCTATGGTTTACCACCAAAACTGATATGAACAGTCAATCTAAATAAATAAATAAATAAATTGTGAGGTTATTTTCTGATTTTTTAAGGTGTAGTCTGATTTGTAAGAGTGTCCTAAATTTTGTTTCAGCACTTAACTAAGGTGATGAAACAAAGAGATTTTACTCGAATGGCTTTATCAATTGATTTTATGATTTTAATTTGAAGGACTAATGAGTCAACAACAGTTTGCTACATAGTCATGAACTCAGAGAGTCTCACCATAGTCGCCATTATGTTAGTGTGGCGATGAGGTGGCTGATAATCACTGGATATTCTTGAGCCAAGGGATTTCTGAAGTTCTAAGGTATACTTAGTTTGTCACTAACTCAGAAGGGGCCCACCGTGATTGCCATTATGTTAGTGTGGCGATGAGATGGCTCAATAGTATAGTGTGCTTGTTTCAAGAGGGGCTTTTCGTGAGTCTTGAAAGATGCTCAGATTGATATGAAATAAGAAATGTCCCACTGTGATCGCCATTATGTTAGGTTGGTGATGAGGTGGCAGATTCACTGAGTTTGTTGGAGTTTTACTGATTTTGTGAGAGGTATTTAAAACTATGTACTCATAAAAGTCCCACGGTGATCGCCATTATGTTAGGGTTCCCGTGAATTGGCAGATTTACAGACCAAATGACGGAGTAACATCAAACCAATATTTCGAGCCCTAGGACCTAGCCTTCCTGGACTCAAAGAGGGCTCTCTCTAATGAAGGGAAGGATGTGAGCTTGTTCACTTAGTTTGTTTAGATTTTAGGCTAGTTGTTAAGTGTGTTTGTTTGTTTATTTTTTAGTTGTTTGGGGAAAAATTGATCAAGTGGATCAAAATAGAACAAGAAAATGAGATCAACTGGGCTATGGGGTCAAAATCAAGCCAAGGATGTCAAGAAAATGGGTAGGGTGTACTGCAGGGTCAATTTAGTATAGTGAATGGATATTTCAGGTGGTTTATGAAGTGAAATGAACATCAAGTTTTTGCAAGACAAAGGGATATTAAGCATAAATAGTTTAAACAGTAAGCATTCATGTGGTAGGGCTAACCATTAATCACTATGAATCAAACTCAAACTGATAGATGCATTAAATAAAAATTCAGGTGATGCATAGAAATATAACACTCTTTAAATTTGGGAAAATCACCTTCAGTGGTTGAGAACACATGTAAGACAAACCAAAAGCTCAAAATGTGAAAAGGAAACTCCTAAGTGTTGGAAATATTGTCATTGATGGCAAAGGAATTGGTAGCAAAGGCAGCAGATGAAACAGAGGAATTAGAGACAGAGCAGTAGAGTTGAATTAGGGGTTTAATACAGTTTGCAAAGGAGATGGCAAAAGGGAGAGCTGCTAGGAAGAGTCAAGGTAATAGATTGAAGGAAAAAATGAATATCTGGCCAAGATTTGTGTATGTTGATGAAGAACTGTGGAATTGTGTTAAGTATGGTTAAGTAATTATGGAATATATATGACATGTGTGATCAATTTCATAATGGGCAAAGGATACCTACGGCGCCCAAAGAAGAATGAAATCATCGTTGCAGAGTTAGGATATGTGTATTACATGTGTATTGACTGATGTAATTCTTGTATGGAATCCCCTGAACCTCTGTGTGAATAATATCTGTAATGGAGTCGAATGATGTCCTGTGTAATTGGAAGGGTTGAATGATACTCTGTATCTGATGAGGGAGTTGATGGGAGATGGCACAGATTAATGGAGTAGCGGAATACTTGGTGACGACGGAAAACAAAACATTAAAAGCGCAATTTAATTATAATAATACATTTAAAAGGTGATAGAACCCTGCGTGGAAGAGTGGAACCATGACCGTGTGAACAGTAAAGGTGGTTTACGGTTTTCATCGCACCACCTATGCGGAGTAAGCAGTATTTCCTAGATGAGGAGCGATTCCATAGAATACTCGACACGCGTCCCTGTACGATTTTACAAAACCTCTTTTCACTATGCGCCATTGCGCGTTATAGTTCGACCCAGGATGCCCAGCGATATCGTTGAGCGTTGTTGATCTGGGAAGGGGTCATCAGACGGTCATCATTTGTTGAAGGTGCGTGAAGATTAACACAAGTACGGCGGGCCATCGCCCGTTAACGTTCGACATCAGAGGTCGAGCGATATGCATATACGCCGTTGATCTAGAAGCTTCCTAATCTAACGGTGATTGGACGCTGGACTTGCGCGAGGTTTACTGTGGTATGATGGGCGTATTGGATTGGTTATTAACTATGTATGTGGGCCTGAGATCAAAGGTTTATCCCAAGTTTAATTTATTTGGAAGCGTTGGATGTTTCTATAAAGTCTGAAGGGTTAATCTTTAGATATAAGGCTTGGGAATTCAAAAAGTTGTAAATATAATTATTTGTCAATTTCTTTAAAATTAATAAATAAATTAAAAAGAGATCAAAAATCCCCGTGGGACAAACTAAAAGGAATACCACTAGCGGTTCGTGGTTTTGACTCATGGTTTTAACAAAGGCAAAACTATATAAGGAGAAGAAAAATAAAGAATGTGGTGTGCATCGTAAGGGTTATGAATGAATAAATTTTTCTATGGAATATCTGCATGGGCGAACTCTGATCTTAACTGAAAAAATATGAATCTACGATGCACCCATGGATATAATGATCTAATAATGATAAATATCTGGCTTGAACAACGGACGAAATCATAAAAACAGGTGTGAGGGTACTGAATGAATAAATCTGGTGGCCTGCAAGGAATGTCGTGTGGAAACTGGTGGATCCAGTATGGAAATTGATGAAATGTGGTCCGCAGTATATCTGAGGGTAGAAGCCTTCAGTGAAGGGGTTGTAGCTCCCTTCTAGTGGTAGCTGGTAAATGAGAGCAGGGGGTAGTAGCTCCCTTCTAGGAGAGGCTGGTAAACAAGAGAAGGTTGTAGCCTTCTGCAGGTAGGTGCCTGCGTGCTGGTATAAGTTTGCACCAACATATATTGTAAGAAGTTTTCTTTATAATAAATATTGAAGACTGAGATTACAGAAGTGGTGGTTTTCTCCCGAATTGGGTTTCCACCTTAAATCCTGGTGTTCATATGTGTTGTTTATGTTTGAATGTTTGTTCTGTTATTTCTGTTCATGTTTAATTCTTATCTGATGCAATGCTCTAAGTAAAGACATAATAAGAGATCTGGACATACATGTTGGATGCAGTACTGTAATATATGGTTTTTAAGAGAAAAAAAATAAAAATTGTTCATCCCTAAGTATTGATTCACCCCCACCCCCTCTCAGTACTTTTCCTAACAATTGGTATCAGAGCGGGTCCTTCTGAAAAGCTTAGCCGCTAGAAGGAAGATAAAGCAAGATGAGCAATCAATATGGAACAACATCTATCAGGCCTCCACTCTTTAACGGAAATAATTTAATCTTCTAGAAAACAAGGATGAGATCCTATCTTCAGTCTCTAGGAGCAGAGGTATGGGCAATTGTTGAACAAGGATATCAATGTCCGACTGCAGTACCAATAGATCCGACGGAAATAAATAATTATGAAACAAATGCAAAGGCGGTCAATGCTCTATTGGGAAGTCTAACTGAATCAGAATTTGTCAAAGTCATGCAGTTGAATATAGCAAAGACAATATGGGAAAAAATCATTCTAAGTTATTAAGGTGATGCAAAGGTAAAAAGTGCTAAACTCCAAACTCTCATAATTCAATATGAGAATCTAAAAATGGATAATGAGGAGAGCATTGCCAATTTCTTTTTACGTCTTGATGATATTGTAAATCATATGAGAAATCTGGGAGAAACAATAACCGAATCTACTTTGGTTGAGAAAGTCTTAAGATCATTAACGAAAAAATTTGAGTCAAAAGTTTCTACTCTTGAAGAAAAGCAGGATCTTCAAAATCTTACTGTGGTGCAACTTCATGGCATACTAACTGCATATGAAATGAGAAGAGGAGGACCATCTGAAGTCAAAGAAGCAGTCTTTAAAACTTCTACAAAAGGGAAGGAAGTACAAAAAATAGAAGGATCAGGATATATCTCAGAAGAAGATGAGATAAACTTTGTAAAGAAAATTCAGCTTGGCACAGGACGGTTCAGAGGTAAGCTTCCTTTCAAATGTTTTGATTGTGGAAGAGTTGGTCATTATGCTGCTAAGTGTCCTTATAAAGAAACACATAAAAAGGGGAAGGAAGTAGCAAGAAGGAATAAGAATCTTTTTAGCACTAGAAAGAGTTACTATACTCATGAAGATAGTGATGGGTTATCTGATAGTGAGGAAGAATATGAACAAGATCTTATACTTCTTATGGCATTTGAAAAATAATATAGAGAAGAAAAGGATACTTTTGTGGATGCTCTAGAAGACAGTGATTTTCTTGATGAAAACAATAAACTCAAAATTTGCTTAGAAGAGAGTAAAATAACCATAGAAACTCTGAAAAATCAGCTTGAAGAAAAGGAGAAACACAATGAGAAATTAGAGTGTGAAGTAGTAAGTCTAAGAAAAGAACTTGAGAAAATAAATACTCTGAATCTTAGATTTGCTAAAGGATCTGAAACGTTAGATGAGATTATCAAGGTACAACGTTCTCCTCTTATAAAGACAGGTCTTGGATATATCGAAGAATCTTCTCAGGCTTCAACACCAAATTATCTAAAAGCAGTTACAGCTGGTTTACAACATGCTGCCACTCAGCAAGGGAATAAAGAATATTTACAGGTAAAGCATGATCATCTCAATTCAAATAACACTAACAGGAATGTCTTTCAAAGAAACACCAATCAACAAGTAAATTCATATAGAAGATTTTATGATCGCAGAAATTTATTCAATGGACAATGTTTCTCATGTCACAATTTTGGTCATAAAGTTGTTCAATGTGTTGCATATAAAACCATCATGACAAGAGAAGCAAGAAAGAAAAGGATTGATATTGAAACAAATAAGAATACTTATAACAACTTTTCTCCTCTTCAAAATGAAGTTTAATGTGCTTATTGCAATAACTTTGGCCATGAAGAATCTGAATGTAGGAGCAAAGTTCAGCCAAAAGAACATGTTCCTTCAAGCTCCAAAGTATGGAAAAAGAAGGAATTACAGGTTGAAAATTGTGGCATAGCGTTATTTGCAGAAGATGAAGAAAACCAATGGTACATTGATAGTGGATGCTCAAGACACATGATAGGTGATAAAGACAAACTTCTTGCATATAGTGCTCTAGAAAAAGAAAAAAATGTTACATTTGGAAATGATACTCCTGCGGTCATTAAGGGAAAAGGGTCTGTTTTTCTAAAAGAAAAGGTGAAAGCTAATGAATTCATGTATGTGGATGGATTAAAGCATAACCTGTTAAGTGTAAGTCAAATGTGTGATCAAGGAACTGAAGTTGTCTTTAGTTCAAAAGAATGTGTGGTACGTGATCTTGATACAGGTAAAGCAACTATAAAAGGAAAAAGAACTCCAAACAACTTGTATATATTGAAGAACCCCAAAGAACAATGTTATTTGAGTAAATATTCAGAAAATTGGCTATGGCATAGAAGGTTGGGGCATCTTAGCTTCTCTCAAATCAACAAATCAAGCAGACTTAAAGCTATTCGTGATCTTCCCAATATAACCCTACCTGAAAATATCATATGCAAATCTTGCCAATTCGGCAAGCAAACCAAGGTACAATTTAATGCCAAGGAAGGATCATCAAGTAAGCCTCTTGAACTCATTCATACTAACATATGTGGACCTATGAGGAAAAATTCACCACGTGGTGAAGAATACTATATCTTATTCATTGATGATTTCTCTAGAATGTGTTGGATTGGGCTGCTTAAACACAAAGATGAAGCATTTGAGAAATTTCAGATTTTCAAAGCACTAGTGGAGAATGAATTAGAATTAAAAATCAAGTGTCTTAGATCCGATCGAGGAGGAGAATATACATCCAAAGAATTTCTTGAATTTTGTGAACAACATGGCATAAAAAGATAGTTCTCTGTAGCTGGCACTCCACAACATAATGGTGTTGCAGAGAGAATGAACAGAACAATTCAACAAATGGCTAGAGCTATGCTTGATGATTTCGGAACACCTGACACATTTTGGGGAGAAGCAGCACATACAGCAGCAAACATTCTCAACAAAGCACATGTTCATGTAAATAGTGATAAAACTCCATATGAACTCTGGTATGGTAATCCTCCCACTATAAAGCATTTTAGAATTTTTGGGAGAAAATGCTTTATCAAGAATAATGATGAAAAACTTGGCAAGTTTGAACCCAAAGCAGATGAAGGAATATTTCTTGGTTACTCCTCTAGGAGTAGGGCATATAAATGTTACAATAAAAGACTTCGGAAGATTGTTGAATGTATAGATGTTGTTATTGATGAGTCTCCAGCAGCTCCAAAAGAAGAAAAACAAACAACAAATGAAGACGATGATGATGACATATATCCTTCTACATCAAATAGTAATGATACAAATAGTGAACCCAATGAAGAACCCGAAGATGATTTATCTGAAAAGGCTCCATCCAGATATGTTCAAAAGAATCATCCAGAATCTCAAATTTTGGGAGAAAAGGGGTCAGGTGTACAAACAAGAAGGACTCTTGTGGGATCTTCTAGCAATCTGGCATTTCTGTCCACTATTGAACCTCAAAATGTCAGTCAAGCTAGCAAAGATGAATGTTGGATTCAAGCCATGAATGAAGAGCTTGATCAAATTGAAAAGAATCACACTTGGGAATTAGTACCAAGACCTCATGACAAAAATTTCATTGGAACTAAATGGATATTCAAAAACAAGTTAAATGAGAATGGGGAGGTTATAAAAAAAAAAAACTAGACTTGTTTGCAAGGGGTATGCTCAACAAGAAGGTATAGACTTTGAAGAAAATTTTGCTCCTGTAGCTAGACTTGAAGCCATAAGAATGTTTCTTTCTTTTTCAAGCTTCCAACAAATCAAATTTTATCAAATGGATGTTAAATCTTCTTTTCTCAATGGTGATCTAGAAGAAGAAGTTTATATAGAACAACCAGAAGGATTCATTTTGGGAAATGATGAAAAAACTTGTTTGTAGACTTAAAAAGGCTCTATATGGTCTCAAACAAGCTCCAAGGGCATGGTACTATCGTCTTGACAAATATCTTCATCAACAAGGATTTTCAAAAGGGTCTATTGATAGCAACTTATACACAAAAACTGAAAATGACAAACTATTGATAGTGGTTGTATATGTTGATGATATCATTTTTGGAAGTAATAAAGAGTCTATGAGTCAGAAATTTGCTTCTGATATGCAGCAAGAATTTGAAATGTCTTTGCTTGGGGAACTAACATTCTTTCTTGGCTTGCAAGTGCAACAAGCAACAGATGGCATATTCTTATCACAAGAAAAATACCTCAAGAAAATCCTGAAGAAGTATGGCATGGAAGACTGCAAACCTGTAAGTACACCAATGATAACCGGATGTAATCTCAATTCTAATGATGATTCTCCCACGGTGAATCAACCTGAATACAGATCTATGATAGGAAGTCTACTTTATCTCACTGGGACAAAACCAAACATCATGCATGCAGTTTGGATTGTTGGACGATTCCAAGCTAATCCAAAAGAGTCTCATCTTCAGGCTGTGAAAAGGATATTCAAATATCTACAAGGAACTCAAGACTTTGGACTATGGTATCCAAAGGATGCTGATCTTACTCTTCATGCATACACTGATGCAGATTGGGCTAGAAGTGTTGATGATCGGAAAAGCACTAGTGGTGGTGCATTCTATATGGGGCCCCGGTTAGTATCTTGGTTCAACAAGAAGCAAAGCTCCATTGCCTTATCTACAGCAGAAGCAGAATATGTGGCTACTGCATCATGTTGCACTCAACTTCTCTGGATGATGAAAATCCTACAAGACTTTCAAATTAAATTTTCACCTCCTATCTCCATTATGTGTGATAATACAAGTGCTATCATTATCTCAAAGAATCATGTTATGCATTCCAAGACCAAGCACATTCCCATCAAATATCACTTCTTACGTGAACAAGTGCTTGAACAAAAGGTGAAATTGGAGTATGTTTCCTCCAAAGAACAAGTTGCTGATATATTTACCAAACCTCTACCTAGGGAAGCGTTCGAATATCTCAGACAGAAACTAGGAGTAGTCTCTGCCATGCAGAGGATCAGGTCTACTTAAATACAGAAGATTAAATTGGTTGTGAGGTGTTGTTAGGCATCTCTGAATGCACAGGCTCAGGGGGAGCATTGGTCATATGAAAAGGATGAATTGTTGGTCATATTGTGTTTGAAGATGCAGCATGATCTCAGGGGGAGCATGGAATTATTGGTTCAAAGGATATTGATCAAAATCTTTGCCATTGATGTCAAAGGGGGAGGAAAAGAAACAAAGGGCTTTTGTAAGGCCATCAGAGGAAGAGTATTGCCATCAATGCCAAAGGGGGAGATTGTTGGAAATATTGTCATTGATGGAAAAGGAATTGGCAAAGCAAAGACAGGAAGGCAAAAGAAACAGAGAGGTAGCAAAGGCAGCAGATGAAACAGAGGAATTAGAGAAATATCAATAGAGATGAATTAGGGGTTTAATACAATTTGCAAAGGAGATGGCAAAAGGGAGAGCTGCTAGGAAGATTCAAGGTAATAGATTGAAGGACAAATTGAATATCTGGCCAAGATTTGTGTATGTTGATGAAGAACTGTGGAATTGTGTTAAGTATGGTTGAGTAAATCTGGAATATATATGACTTGTGTGATCAATTTCATAATGGACAGAGGATACCTACGGTGCCCAGAGAAGAATGAAATCATCGTTGTAGAGTTAGGATATGTGTATTATATGTGTATCGACTGATGTAATTCTTGTATGGAATCCCCTGAAGCTCTGTGTGAATAATCTCTGTAATGGATTCGAATGATGTCCTGTGTAATTGGAAGGGTTGAATGATACTCTGTATCTGATGAGGGATTTGATGGGAGATGGCGCAGATTAATGGAGTAGCAGAACACTTGGTGACAACGGAATGCAAAACATTAAATCACAATTTAATTATAATAATACATTTAAAAGGCGACGGAACCCTGTGTGGAAGAGGGGAACCATGATTGTGTGAACAGTAAAGGTGGTTTACGGTTTTCATCGCACCACCTATGTGGAGTAAGCGATATTTCTTGGATGAGGAGTGATTCCATAGAATACTCGACACGTGCCTTGTACGATTTTACAAAACCGCTTTTCACTATGCGCCATCGCGCGTTATAATTCGACCCAGGATGCCCAGCGATATCGTTGAGCGCCATTGATCTGGGAAGGGGTCATCGGACGGTCATCATTTGATGAAGGTGCGCGAAGATTAACACAGGTACGGCAGGCCATCGCCCATTAACGTTCAACATCGGAGGTCGAGCGATATGCATATACGTCGTTGATCTAGAAGTCTGCTAATCTAACGATGATCGGACGCTGGACTTGCGCGAGGTTTACTGTGGTACGATGGGCATATTGGATTGGCTATTAACTATGTATGTGGGCCCGGGGTCAAAGGTTTATCGCAAGATTAATCTATTTGGAAGCGTTGGATGTTTCTATAAAGTTCGAAGGGTTAAACCTTAGATATAAGGCTTGGGAATTCAAAAAGATGTAAATGTAATTATTTGTCAATTTCTTTAAAATTGACAAATAAATTAAAAAGAGATCAAAAGCCCCGTGGGACAAACTAAAAGGAATACCACTAGTGGTTCGTGGTTTTGACTCATGGTTTTAATAAAGGGAACACTATATAAGGAGAAGAAAAATAAAGAACAAGGTGTGCATTGTAAGGGTTGTGAATAAATTCTCTAAAAAGAATATCTGTATGGGTGAGTTATGTTCTTAACTGATAAATCTGAGACTACGATGCATGCATGAATATAATCTGACGATGATAAATCTATGGTTTGAATGATGGACGATATCATGAAGAACTGGTGTGAATATACAGAAAATAAATAAATCTGGTGACCGGCAAGGTATGTCGTATGGAAACTGGTGGATCCAGTATGAAAATTGATGAAACGAGGTCCGCAGCAGTGTTGAGGGTCGAAGCCTTCAGGGAGGAGGTTGTAGCTCCCTTCTAGTGGTAGCTGGTAAACGAGAGAAGGTTGGAGCCTTCTGCAGGTGGGTGCCTTCGTGCTGGTATAAGTCTGCACCAACATATATTGTAAGAAGTTTTCTCTATAATAAATATTGAAGACTGAGATTACAACAGTGGTGGTTTTCTCCCAAATTGGGTTTCCACCTTAAATCCTGGTGTTCATATGTGTTGTGTATGTTTGATGGTTTGTTCTGTTATTTATGTTCATGCTTAATGCTTATCTAATGCAATGCTCTAAGTAAAGACATAATAAGATATCTGGACATACATGTTGGATGCAGTACTGTAACATATGGTTTTAAGAGAAAGAAAAGAAAAATTGTTCAGCCCTAAATACTAATTCACCCCCCCTCTCAGTATTTTTCCCAACAATTGGTTTCAGAGCAGGTCCTTCTGAAAAATCTTAGCCGCTAGAAGGAAGATCAAGCAAGATGAGCAATCAAGATGGAACAACATCTATCAGGCCTCCGCTCTTTAACGGAAACAATTTAATCTTCTGGAAAACAAGGATGAGATCCTATCTTCAGTCTCTGGGAGCAGAGGTATGGGCAATTGTTGAACAAGGATATCAATACCCAGCTGCAGTACCAACAGATCCGACGGAAATAAAGAGTTATGAAACAAATTCAAAGGCATTCAATGCTCTATTGGGAAGTCTAATTGAATCAGAATTTGTCAAAGTCATGCAGCTGAATACAGCAAAGACAATATGGGACAAAATCATTCTAAGTTATGAAGGTGATGCAAAGGTAAAAAGTGCTAAACTCCAAACTCTCAGAATTCAATATGAGAATCTAAAAATGGATAATGAGGAGAGCATTTCCAATTTCTTTTTACGTCTTGATGATATTGTAAATCGTATGAGAAATCTGGGAGAAACAATAACCGAATCTACTTTGGTTGAGAAAGTCTTAAGATCACTAACGAAAAAATTTGAGTCAAAAGTTTCTGCTCTTGAAGAAAAGCAGGATCTTCAAAATCTCACTATGGTTCAACTTCATGGCATACTAATTGCATATGAAATGAGAAGAGGAGGACCATCTGAAGTCAAAGAAGCAGTCTTTAGAACTTCTACAAAATGGAAGGAAGTACAAAAACCAGAAGGATCAGGATATATCTCAGAAGAAGATGAGATAAACTTTGTAAAGAAACTTCAACTTGGCACAGGACGGTTTAGAGGTAAGATTCCTTTCAAATGTTTTGATTGTGGAAGAGTTGGTCATTATGCTACTAAGTGTCCTTATAAAGAAACACATAAAAAGGGGAAGGAAGTAGCAAGAAGGAATAAGAATCGTTTTAGCACTAGAAAGAGTTACTATACTCATGAAGATAGTGATGGGTTATCTGATAGTGAGGAAGAATATGAACAAGATCTTAGACTTCTTATGGCATTTGAAAAAGAATATAGAGAAGAAAAGGATACTTTTGTGGATGCTCTAGAAGACAGTGATTTTCTTGATGAAAACAATAAACTCAAAATTTGCTTAGAAGAGAGTAAATAACCATAGAAACTCTGAAAAATCAGCTTGAAGAAAAGGAGAAACACAATGAGAAATTAGAGTGTGAAGTAGTAAGTCTAAGAAAAGAACTTGAGAAAGTAAATACTCTGAATCTTAGATTTGCTAGAGGATCTGAAACCTTAGATGAGATTATCAAGGTACAACGTTCTCCTCTTATAAAGACAGGTCTTGGATATATCGGAGAATCTTCTCAGGCTTCAGCACCAAATTATCTAAAGCAGTTACAACTGGTTTACAACATGCTGCCACTAAGGAAGGGAATAAAGAATCTTTACAGGTAAAGCATGATCATCTCAATTCAAAGAACACTAAAAGGAATTTCTTTCAAAGAAACACCAATCAACAAGTAAATTCATATAGAATATTTTATGATCGCAGAAATTTCTTCGATGGACAATGTTTCTCATGTCACAATTTTGGTCATAAAGTTGTTCAATGTGTTGCATATAAAACCATCATGGCAAGAGAAGAAAGAAAGAAAAGGATTGATATTGAAACAAAGAAGAATACTTATAACAACTTTTCTCCTCTTCAAAATGAAGTTGAATGTGCTTATTGCAATAACTTTGGCCATGAAGAATCTGAATGTAGGAGCAAAGTTCAGCCAAAAGAACATGTTCCTTCAAGCTCCAAAGTATGGAAAAGAAGGAATTACAGGTTGAAAATTGTGGCATAGCGTTATTTGCAGAAGATGAAGAAAATCAATGGTACATTGATAGTGGATGCTCAAGACACATGACAGGTGATAAAGACAAACTTCTTGCATATAGTGCTCTAGAAAAAGAAAAAAATGCTACATTTGGAAATGATACTCCTACGGTCATTAAGGGAAAAGGGTCTGTTTTTCTAAAAGAAAAGGTGAAAGCTAATGAAGTCATGTATGTAGATGGATTAAAGCATAACCTGTTAAGTGTAATTCAAATGTGTGATCAAGGAACTGAAGTTGTCTTTAGTTCAAAAGAATGTGTGGTACGTGATCTTGATACAGGTAAAGCAATTATAAAAGGAAAAAGAACTCCAAACAACCTGTATATATTGAAGAACCCCAAAGAACAATGTTATTTGAGTAAATCTTCATAAAATTGGCTATGGCATAGAAGGTTGGGGCATCTGAGCTTCTCTCAAATCAACAAATCAAGCAGACTTAAAGCTGTTCGTGATCTTCCCAATATTACTCTACCTGAAAATATCATATGCAAATCTTGCCAATTCGGCAAGAAAACCAGGGTACAATTTAATGCCAAGGAAGGATCATCAAGTAAGCCTCTTGAACTCATTCATACTGACATATGTGGACCTATGAGGAAAAATTCACCACGTGGTGAAGAATATTATATCTTATTCATTAATGACTTCTCTAGAATGTGTTGGATTGGGCTGCTTAAACACAAAGATGAAGCATTTGAGAAATTTCAGATCTTCAAAGCACTAGTTGAGAATGAATTAGATCTAAAAATCAAGTGTCTCAGATCTGATCGAGGAGGAGAATATACATCCAATGAATTCCTTGATTTTTGTGAACAACATGGCATAAAAAGACAGTTCTCTGTAGCTGGCACTCCACAACAGAATGGCATTGCAGAAAGAATGAACAGAACAGTTCAACAAATGGCTAGAGCTATGCTTGATGATTCCGGAACACCTGACACATTTTGGGGAGAAGCAGAACATACAGCAGTAAACGTTCTCAACAAAGCACATGTTCGTGTAAATAGTGATAAAACTCCATATGAACTCTGGTATAGTAATCCTCCCACTATAAATCATTTTAGAATTTTTGGGAGCAAATGCTTTATCAAGAATAATGATGAAAAGCTTGGCAAGTTTGAACCCAAAGCAGATGAAGGAATATTTCTTGGTTACTCCTCTAGGAGTAGGGCATATAAATGTTACAATAAAAGACTTCGGAAGATTGTTGAATGTATTGATGTTGTTATTGATGAGTCTCCTGCAGCTCCAAAATAAGAAACGCAAACAACAGATGAAGATGATGATGACACATATCCTTCTACATCAAATAGTAATGATAGAAATAGTGAACCCAGTGAAGAACCCGAAGATGATTTGTCTGAAAAGGCTCCATCTAGATATGTTCAAAAGAATCATCCATAACCTCAAATTTTGGGAGAAAAGGGATCAGGTGTACAAACAAGAAGGACTCTTGTGGGATCTTCTAGCAATCTGGCATTTCTGTCCACTATTGAACCTCACAGTGTCAGTCAAGCTAGCAAAGATGAATGTTGGATTCAAGCCATGAATGAAGAGCTTGATCAAATTGAAAATAATCACACTTGGGAATTAGTACCAAGACCTCATGACAAAAATTTCATTGGAACTAAATGGATATTCAAAAACAAGTTAAATGAGAATGGGGATGTTATAAGAAATAAAGCTAGACTTGTTTGTAAGGGGTATGCTCAACAAGAAGGTATAGACTTTGAAGAAACCTTTGCTCCTGTAGCCAGAATTGGAGCCATAAGAATGTTTCTTGCTTTTTCAAGCTTCCAACAAATCAAAGTTTATCAAATGGATGTTAAATCTGCTTTTCTCAATGGTGATCTAGAAGGAGAAGTTTATATAGAACAACCAGAAGATTCATTTTGGGAAATGATGAAAAACTTGTTTGTAGACTTAAAAAGGCTCTATATGGTCTCAAACAAGCTCCAAGGGCATGGTACTATCGTCTTGACAAATATCTTCATCAACAAGGATTTTCAAAAGGGTCTGCTGATAGCAACTTATACACAAAAACTGAAAATGACAAACTATTGATCGTGGTTGTATATGTTGATGATATCATTTTTGGAAGTAATGAAGAGTCTATGAGTCAGAAATTTGCTTCTGATATGCAGCAAGAATTTGAAATGTCTTTACTTGGGGAATTAACATTCTTTCTTGGCTTGCAAGTGCAACAAGCAACAGATGGCATATTCTTATCACAAGAAAAATACCTCAAGCAAATCCTGAAGAAGTATGGCATGGAAGATTGCAAACCTGTAAGTACACCTATGATAACCAGATGTAATCTCAGTTCTAATGATGATTCCCCCACGGTGAATCAACCAGAATACAGATCTATGATAGGAAGTCTACTTTATCTCACTGGGACAAGACCAGACATCATGCATGAAGTTGGGATTGTTGGACGATTCCAAGCTAATCCAAAAGAGTCTCATCTTTAGGCTGTGAAAAGAATATTCAAATATCTACAAGGAACTCAAGACTTTGGACTATGGTATCCAAAGAATGCTGATCTTACTCTTCATGCATACACTGATGCAGATTGGGCTGGAAGTGTTGATGATTGGAAAAGCACTAGTGGTGGTGCAATCTATATGGGGCCCCAGTTAGTATCTTGGTTCAGCAAGAAGCAAAGCTCCATTGCCTTATCTACAGCAGAAGCAGAATATGTGGCTGCTACATCATGTTGCACTCAACTTCTCTGGATGATGCAAACCATACAAGACTTTCAAATCAAATGTTCACCTCCTATCTCCATTATGTGTGATAATACAAGTGCTATCAGTATCTCAAAGAATCTTGTTATGCATTACAAGACCAAGCACATTCCCATCAAATATCACTTCTTACGTGAACAAGTGCTTGAACAAAAGGTGAAATTGGAGTATGTTTCCTCCAAAGAAAAAGTTGCTGATATATTTACCAAACCTCTACCCAGGGAAGCGTTCGAATATCTCAGACAGAAATTGGGAGTAGTCTCTGCCAAGCAGAGGATCAGGTCTACTTAAATACAAAAGATTAAATTGGTTGTGAGGAGTTGTTAGGAATCTTTGAATGCATTATCGGTTCAAAGGATCTTGATCAAAATCTTTTCCATTGATGTCAAAGGGGGAGGAAAGGCAACAAAGGGCTTCTATAAGGCCATCAGAAGAAGAGTATTGCCATCAATGCCAAAGGGGGAGATTGTTTGAAATATTGTCATTGATGGCAAAGGAATTGGTAGCAAAGGCAGCAGATGAAACAGAGGAATTAGAGACAGAGCAGTAGAGTTGAATTAGGGGTTTAATACAGTTTGCAAAGGAGATGGCAAAAGGGAGAGCTGCTAGGAAGAGTCAAGGTAATAGATTGAAGGAAAAATTGAATATCTGGCCAAGATTTGTGTATGTTGATGAAGAACTATGGAATTGTGTTAAGTATGTTTAAGTAATTCTGGAATATATATGACCTGTGTGATCAATTTCATAATGGGAAAAGGATACCTACGGTGCCCAGAGAAGAATGAAATCATCGTTGCAGAGTTAGGATATGTCTATTACATGTGTATTGACTGATGTAATTCTTGTATGGAATCCCCTGAACCTCTGTGTGAATAATCTCTGTAATGGAGTCGAATGATGTCCTATGTAATTGGAAGGGTTGAATGATACTTTGTATCTGATGATGGAGTTGATGGGAGATGGCGCAGATTAATGGAGTAGCAGAACACTTGGTGATGACGGAACACAAAACATTAAAAGTGCAATTTAATTATAATAATACATTTAAAAGGTGACGGAACCCTGCGTGGAAGAGCGGAACCATGACCGTGTGAACAGTAAAGGTGGTTTACGGTTTTCATCGCACCACCTATGCGGAGTAAGCAGTATTTCCTGGATGAGGAGCGATTCCATAGAATACTCGACACGCGTCCCTGTACGATTTTACAAAACCACTTTTCACTATGCGCCATCGCGCCTTATATTTCGACCCAGGATGCCCAACGATATCGTTGAGCACCATTGATCTAGGAAGGGGTCATCGGACGGTCATCGTTTTTTTAAGGTGAATGAATATTAACATAGGTACGGCAGGCCATCGTCCATTAACGTTCGACATCGGAGGTCGAGCGATATGCATATATGTCGTTGATCTAGAAGCTTGCTAATCTAACGGTGATCGGACGCTGGACTTGCGCGAGGTTTACTGTGGTACGATGGGCGTATTGGATTGGATATTAACTATGTATGTGGGCGCGGGGTCAAAGGTTTATCGCAAGTTTAATTTATTTGGAAGCGTTGGATGTTTCTATAAAGTTTGAAGGGTTAATATTTAGATATAAGGCTTGGGAATTCAAAAAGTTGTAAATATAATTATTTGTCAATTTCTTTAAAATTGATAAATAAATTAAAAAGAGATCAAAAAGCCCCGTGGGACAAACTAAAATGAATACCACTAGCGGTTCATGGTTTTGACTCATGGTTTTAACAAAGACAAAACTATATAAGGAGAAGAAAAATAAAGAATGTGGTGTGCATTGTAAGGGTTATGAATGAATAAATTTTTCTAAGGAATATCTGCATGGGAAAAATCTAATCTTAACTGAAAAAATCTGAATCTACGATGCACCCATGGATATAATGATCTAATAATGATAAATATCTGGTTTGAATGACAGATGAAATCATAAAAACAGGTGTGAGGGTACTAAATGAATAAATCTGGTGGCCTGCAAGGAATTTCATGTGGAAACTAGTGGATCCAGTATGGAAATTGATGAAACGTGGTCCGTAGTAGATCTGAGGGTAGAAGCCTTCAGTGAGGGGGTTGTAGCTCCCTTCTAGTGGTAGCTAGTAAACGAGAGCAGGGGGTAGTAGCTCCCTTCCAGGAGAGGCTGGTAAACAAGAGAAGGTTGTAGCCTTCTGCAGGTAGGTGCCTACGTGCTGGTATAAGTTTGCACTAGCATATATTGTAAGAAGTTTTCTCTATAATAAATATTGAAGACTGAGATTACAGCAGCGGTGGTTTTCTCCCGAATTGGGTTTCCACCTTAAATCCTGGTGTTCATATGTGTTGTTTATGTTTGATGGTTTGTTCTGTTATTTCTGTTCATGCTTAATGCTTATATGATGCAATGCTCTAAGTAAAGACATAATAAGAGATCTGAACATAAATGTTGGATGCAGTACTGTAACATATGGTTTTTAAGAGAAACAAAATAAAAATTGTTCATCCCTAAGTACTGATTCACACCCCCCCCCCCTCTCAGTACTTTTCCTAACACTAAGCAATACGTTCAAACTTATGACAACTTGGAAATAAGTCTACAAGTATAGGCAGAGGGCAAGATCGAAACAAGACCTCTCCGATTTAAACTTAGACAGTCAAGACTTCAAAGGAGATTTCATTAATGAGGTTTAAACAACTATGAGTAAGCAGGGCATACCATGAATCAAACAAGATAGCATGTCATATTAATCATTAAGGAAATAAATAACAAGTTCTTAGTGGACCAAAGGGCAGTTAATAATCCTTTGATACATATGTGAAAAAATAATAAAACATAACTGAAAAGAAGTACAATACCATTTACCAAGCCATGGAGTCCTGCACATAGATCCTCTCCATCATCTAGGCAAGCAAGTCAAGCTATTCACTCCATAAAACAAGTTTGATCATCAAAACTCATAACATATATTGCTCTAAGCTCAGTCAAGTTCTTAAGCTCTTCAAAGTCTAGCTTGTTTATTAAATCTTCAACCAACAATATTACAATGATTCTCCATGAGTTATATAGGAGAATGAGAAGATAAGCTTTACAAAACTGACTAGAAGCTCATAGGCTTAAAACAAATATCTGATTTTGTCCTTGAGGCTTTGCAAAGCCCAAGGCACAAAATATCTATAAAATGCTAAAAAAGGAAAAAATATTGACTTTTCATTACTGACAATGGCTAAAAAAGGCCTAACGCACATTTTGATAAGCCATTACAGAAAACTGCCTTTTTGCCAAAATGCTACAAGAACGTAGCAACAGAAAATTGCCTGTCTTCCAGACCACTTTTTATGGAGCTCCCGATGTCGAAACAAGGCCCGTGATGGCTCGTTGGAAATCCCTGGATGTCTAATTTCTATAACTACTTTATTTTTCTAAAATTGATGTTGGAAAGTCTATCAAAAACTGAATTGACTGAAAAAAACCAGAAAAGTAGCCCTTGCTGATATGTGAGGCAGAAAGTCAAAAAATCATTGTTTTTCGCCTCTTTGGGGGACCAAAACACATCTTTTGGATCTGGAAATTTGTGAGTATCTGCCCTTGAATTTATTCCATCCAAAAAAATGACTTTCATGAGCTGAGGATGCTCTTAGCACCCATGGCAGCGCCTTGAAAAATGTGTAATTATGGCCAAAAAACACAAAAAACAAAATCTTGTCAAAATTTGCTCAATTTTGGCGAGAAAGCCCCTCATGGGTTCTTAGAATCATGTAGAGAAGCTGAGGCCAAAATTTCAAGCCCTGATGTGCCTTTTTCTATTTTTTCTACCGGGCGCCTCTTTCGGGCAGCCTTGAGCCTTTCTTGAGCAAGCTTGAGCTTTTTTCGGGCAAATTGGTTTAACTTCTTGTAGTGCTTGGTCATCTTCTTTTGTAGACTCAAGTCTCTATTAGCTTTCTTTAATTTATCCTTCAAAATTTTGTTGGCCCTTTCAAGCCATGATTCTTTATCATTCTCTATTTCTTGGGCAAGCAAATGAGTGAGAGGATAAGATCGAACAAGGGCTACCTCTTCTTCCTTATTTTTCTCCAAAGCTTTCTTGAGTCCCATAGTTCTAGGCCTCTTTCTCATTGGCTGCTCTTCTTCTTCAGTATTATCAAATTCACCCATAAGCTCTTCAAGCTTGGTTTTTGCTTTGGAGGCTTCCCTTCGGTATTTGAAAGCCCGGGCCTCAAAAACTGCCATTTGACCACTCATTTGATTGTTTTGCATCTGTAGAACATGTATGAAGTCCTTTGAGCTTTCTATATCAGCTTGTAGGTCATGAATTTGGTCTTCCCTGTTTCTCAAAAGAGCCTCAATGATTCTAGCTTCATTATCACTATCATCACTGTCTATCTGTATGATATCAAACTCCCTCTCCTTTTCATGACTACTCTCCTCTTATTCTTTCCCCTTGCCTTGGATAGACTTCTTGGTCCTCTTCCTCTTTGGCAATTCAAAAATGTTCTTTTTAGGCAGTTTGCCTCTACTTCTTAGTGCTATTGTGACATTTCTAGTCACTGCTGGAGTGGTCTTCTTCTTTGCTGATCTAGTGTTTCTAGGCTTCGCCACTTTTGGAGGAAGAGTCATGGCCCCTTTCCTAGGAGAGGAAACTAGCACATGCTCTTGGCTGTGTGGAGGAGAAGATAGAAGAGGTTTATCTACTTTTATTTTCTCAACTTGGTCTTTTACCTTGCTGCCTCCATCATCATCTGCTCCAGCTTCATCTTTGTCACTGTTTTCTTTTACTTGAAGATTTCCTTGTTTGTATTCACCATTGCTATGCTCATGGTCACTAATTTGGTATTTTTGCTCCATGCTGCCCTCTTTGGAATGCTCACTATTTGGTGTTTGATTTTCATCATCATTACTTGCTTGAGGGTTGTCTTGTTTCTCATCATAAGTGTATTTTTGAGGACTGTAATGACCCTCATAATCACTATTTTGGCTACCACTTTGTTTATCATATTGAGGACTGCTATGCTCAGCATCAATTTGTTCATGATCATCATCATTTCCTTCTTCCCCACTGTCATGCTTAGAGTCTTTACTTTGACCTTCGTCACCCTCATGTTTACTGTTGTGTTGGCTACCATCATGTTCCTTTTCATGACTGCTATTCTCACCATCACTTTGTTCATGCTCATCATCATTTCCTTCTTCTTCACTGTCATGCTTAGAGTCTTTACTTTAACCCTCATCATCACTAGTTTGCCTGTTCTCTTCTTCACTCTTGATCATAGGGGATTTTGGTATTTTAGGAGTGGATTTAATAGAGGAAGCAGAAACATGATGAGTGGATGGCGAGGAAGGTGCATGAGATGAAAAGGAAATGGAAAAATCAGGATGGGAGATGAAAGAGTCCCAAGAAACTCCCTTTTTCTCAAGTTGATGAAGGATGATGATCTTGATAAGGGAATGATGAAATAGACAAGCTTGTTGTTGAGCTGAGGGCTTATTTTGGATAGTAGAGGCCATCTTGTCAATGCTTCTATAGAGGAAGAAAGGTAGGTTCAGCAATTGAGTTCTTGTGAAATGCATAAGAAGCCTAATGTGATAGGCATAAATCCGGGAAAACCTCCCTTCACATGTGAAATACTTCATGATGACTTTCATGAGAGAGGCATAGCTGGTCAACAAGTGGGAAAAAGGTAAAATGGTTTGGCAAGCATCCTGATGGTCTGGTTTTAGAAAGGGTTTGTAGTGATTCAGATCTAGGTATGTTTGTTTGAACCACTTTTCTCCTATATAGGGGATCTTAGTAGCTTTGAAGATAACCCTAGGAGAGAGTTTGAAATCCAGACCTGCTAGATGGACATGCTTTCCTTGCAGCCTCAAAGCAAATAAATGTGTTAAAGGAAGATGAATTTTTACTTCTTGGACTTTTTGGCAAAATTCCAAGCACCCTACTTCATGAAAATTAAAGAGTACTGAAGGAGATTCATTCACCTCTTGAGTTGTAATAGGTTCATACCTATTGTGATACCCACTTCTGTTGTCCTTCTTTGGAGGAATTTTTTCTTCTAATACCCTTCACTGACTTGCCAAAACAAACTGTTCAAATGATCACTGAAATAGGTCCTCAAACAAAAACACCTTTTCCTCTTTGCAAGATTGAGTTTGTCCTTAGTTGGCAAACAAGTTTTTGATAAGTGAAAGCAAACTCCCTTCTTATGAACTGTGTTGTGAGCAAAAGGCTTTTAATAAAATCTATTTGTGGTTTATGAAGACAAGTTCCCTTTTTTTTTTGACACTAAAAACTCTTCCTTCCTATTCACTGTTTCTATCCTTTGTTATTCACAGTAAGAAGACCTCCTTTAAATACTAACAACAAATATTTATCTTTTAATCATTGTCTTTTTGAAATCACTGTTTTAAGAGACTGAGCAAACGAATCCTTATGAACTGATAACAAGCTGTTTCACCCAATCATTATCTTCTTTTCTTTTTAAGCAAAGAATACACTCTTTGAAAAACACTGTGCTTTCCCTTTGAACAAACTATCCCTCTTTAATGATCACTGTTTCTCTAAGAAAAGTAGTCTCCCTGTCACTTAGTAAGAAATTTTTTTAAAAGAAAACTTGTCTCCCCTTTATAGATTGAAAAACCAAATTTAAACTTTCACAAGGCGCTAGTCTTTCAAACAGTGATTTTCTGTGATTTTTGGCAAAGATGGTTTTCTTGAAAATAGCTAGGTTCCTCCCTTTGAAATCAATGTTATCTTTATTTCTTAATAAACATGGTGTGCTTGAAGGCAGCCGTGTTTTCCCTTAACTACTTAAAATTCTTTCAAACTGATAACAAAAACCCTTCCCCTTGACCACTGCTTCTTTGACAGTTTTTTAAGAGACTCCCTTTAAACTCTGATATCAAACTTTCCCTTTAATAAAAAAAAAATGTACTTAGAGGCATAAATACCTTTCAAAATGTGTTTAGCTGTGTTTGGGGACGAGTTTATTGTGTGAAAAATTAGTCTTCAACACCCTTGATGGCCTCTTGCAGCATTGGCCTGGGCATTCAGAGTTGGTTGATGGGTCCGGCGGGCTCTGAACGGGAAAACGCGCCGCGTTCAATCCTGTCGGGTCGGCCTTGGGCGCCCGTTGAATGCCGACACAGGCGTGCCACACAAACGCATAGGCACGCCACACCCTTAACAATTTTTTTTGGCAGACACCTACAGGTGCTCTGCGTAACTTTCCAGGCGCGCCGCACGTTCAAAAAGCTGGGGATGCTCAAAAAATTGCTCGAAACTTGTTCTCTTTTCCTTGTCTTGGCTTTGAAAAAAGAGGAAAGATATGTGGTTGAGCTCCTTTATACTTGAAAAATAAAATTTCCCTCATTTCAATTTGAAAAACAAACTTACCCTTTTTAATTTGAAAGAAACTTTTTGAAAATTGGCTTTGTGCACAATGGTGAGGGTTTCCTCTTTCAACAAACTATCTTATCCTTTTTATGTTGTCTCCTTAACTATGCCACATCCAATAAAACCTTTCTAAAAAACCATATCATACATTTTTTTATCCTTTGTTTACGATGTGACAGAGGTCTATAAAAAACTGTGTTTTTGCCTCCGCTTGTTTACCATGGAGGTTTATCATAAAAACACTACTGCAACCATCTTGTCACCATAATGCCAATTCATTGTTTTATGAAGTGATGGGAGTTTTCTCATATGCATATCTTCTGTACCTTTGAATAGACCCTTTAGGGGTTAGCTGTGTTATTTCTCCACTTGTCATTCTTGAATAATATCCTTACAAACAGTCCCTTTGTCCTTCATTAAAACTTTGCCAATGATACCAACCTTCCTCAGTATTATGTCACCTTGCAAACCCAAACAAGAAACATGTGATTTTGTTTATGAAAGGGTTCCCATATATATATTTTAAAAGGTTTTATCCACAACTATGACCTTGTATACCATTTGAAAGAAGCTTATAAAACATTGCCCTGCCATCTTAAAACCATTAAGTATCCCACTGTTTTATGAAGAGAAGAAAGTCTTGTATATCGGTTGTGTTTTTCTTCAGTTTGTCAACAAGGGAGGTCATTACAGAAACCACTGTTGCAACCTTTCCAAACCAGAATTTAAATCCTTTGTTTTTGTGAAGGAGGCCACTATTATTCTTAGGCGCTTTGTATTAACAATTTATCTTGATTATGTGTAGACCTTCTATTTGTCCTGAAGAGAATCCTGGAACTTAATAATGTGTCCACTATATTTTAAATGAGCTGGAAAGAAACCTTTGGCACTTTCTCTTTATTCATCACTTGGAGGGAGTTAGCCTTGATAAATCATAATGAAACTGTATGAAAGACAAGAATGCTTTTTTACATAAATCATCTAGGTGGACTGTCTCTTCATGTGAGTTTGCAGAAGCCATTTTAAAACCAATCTTGTTCTACCTCCTTGGCCATTCATATGAGGCTGCTCTTAGTTAAAAACCCCAACCTTGGATTATACTTTGAAGAGGATTTTATAAACAGAAATAACAGAGGCCTGTTAACACCATTATGCCAATCTCTTGCTTGTTATATGAAAAGGTCATTCAACCTATGAATTCTCATTCATTTCACCATTGTTTCTCAACTAGTCTTAACAACAACAAAACATTTTTCAAACACAATTTTAGACCTTTCTATGCATCTTCTATTCATCCTTTTGGAGGAGGTGGCGCAAAACAACTTCTAAAATCACTTAAAAACATGTTGGCCCTCTGCTTGTTTATGAAGGAGGCCATAGCAATTTTTTCCTAACCCTCTACTTTTTGAAGGAGGTTCTGTCATTTTGTTTCTAACCATCTGCTTTTCATGAAGGAGGTTATCTTAATATACATGAAATTTCATTTATTTCAACACTGTGTCATGCTCTGTATGCTTGTTTGAAGAATTCCAATAGGAAACAAGGTAGAATTTGACATTCACTATTGATAAAATCACTTGAAAATCATGTCCTCTTGCTTTATGAGGCTTTGTCTGAGATGCATATATCCTTTTGTAAAATATCACTGGGAACACAAAACCAGAAGAAATGTGATTTGTACATGGAGAATGTTTGCTGCTAGGTATCATTGAACTGTCTTTTCCCTTGACTGTGTTGTCAGAGGTTTATTGAAATTGCCTTTGACTACTTTTCAAAACCTAGGTTCAAGGTAACATAAGAAGCAGATGTCTTCTTATGCCCTACATGATAATGCCCTTCGGAAAGATTATGCAGCACTGCTTTTGGAGGAGATCATAGAGCATTGTTGATCATCATCTCATTTTACTTCATTTGTTTCATTGATGAGGAATGATCTCTGCTCTTCAGGCAGCATTTGGATTAATAACATGTACACTTGTTGCTCTTTACTTTACAGCTCTCCACCTACTCATTGATGGAAAACCTTTTCAACATGAGAGACCTATTTGAACTTGTCCCCTTTTCTCTCATTTGCATAATGATCATCATTCAATTACACCCCTGCAAAGATGTAAAAACAGATACTTTGGAACCTTGGAGAGCTCTGTTGGTGTTTCATGGAGATTTTCCCGATCCAAGAATATTTCTTCAGACAGTGACAAACCTTCTCTTTTCCTGATTTGGATCTTTGTTGAACTTATTCTGACATGAGACAAAGTGACCTCTTAGTGGTGTGTGACCTATGGATAGAACAATGCTTGTTTTGCAGAATAGGAACTAATTCAAGGTTGACTGGTACTAAATAGAGGCTTTTCGCCTAGGATATCTTAGCCAAGGAAAAACTCCATAAACACCACTATCTAACTTAGGGACAATTTTGACATATTTTGAGTGTTTTCTCAGGCATGATCAGATTTTCAAATGACAAGATGACCAGGGATAGAATTGAAGACACTTTGTCAACCTTTGGATAGTGAATGGCATGTGGAACAAGGGTAAATGATAGCAAATAATTTACAGCTATGACTGCTATAGACAGGGTTACCTTGCTGAAACCAGATAGGACTTGAAAACTAAGGTTTTTTCTCATCATAGGCTGACAGGAAGGAGGTAGGAGGACAAAAATTGTTTTGGGGTGTTTTCTAGATGACAGATTTGACAGTTTTGAGATCAGCTTCTAGAAAACTAAGCTAAGGAAACTAGTCATCAATAACAGGTAAAAATATTGATGACTAACACATACTGTGTCTACTATTGATATGATTCTAGGTTATTTATGTACTTGTTCATTGAGTTAGATTTACTCTGAGTATGGGAATGCCTACCTCAATGATAATTATATATATTTTCATTGTAATCCTTGAATGTTCATTGTAGGTTTCGGACCATTGTCTTTGATCCAATCTTTGGCATGATAAAGCACTTCAAACTTTTTATGAATTTCCACACTTTGCACTTTAGGGAGAAATATGTTGCACGTCATTTTGTCACCATGAAACTTGACAGTTAACATGGATCTCTCGCCATCCATACCAATGTTCCAATGCACTCCCTTGCAAGTCAAAGATTTATATTCCTTGACCAAATCATGAATTTTGGGTAAAATGGATTTTTAACTTGTTTAGCATGACTTGCACACTTTTCCTAGTCTTTTTCTATGCATGCATAGTTTCGTCCATTGAAACCCATGCAGAAATGTGCTTTTTTCTCCATTACAGGCTGCGCACATGACTCAATGAAAAGTAAAATAAAAAGTAAGTTCTAGAAGCCTTGTTGGGCTAATATATCCCAACTAGAAGCTTCTTGGTCATATCTATTCGAGACAAAACCCTCTGAATATGGAGCTAATTCCTTGGATCAAGGAACCCTAATCCCACTATTAATGGAACTCATCCCTCTTTTGTGAATTTGAAACCTCCTCCATTTGTCCTATAAATTGAGTAGAGGCAAGAGGGTTAAGGAAGTTCACAAAAGGTAGTCTTATGCTGTTAATTTTGGATTGGGAAGCTTATCATCCAAGGAGAAGGATTAGAGGCATTTGGTAGGAACCTTCATGACATCAAGGCAAGGTTGTAAGGATCTTCTTTTATATTTGAATTAATACATTTGAATCCTTTTTCTAATTGTGTTATCTTATTGGAATTATGAATGGTTTATATTCTTTATGTATTCATTAAGGTAATTTAAATTTCTAATCTCCTTGATCATTAGATTGAGCTTGTTTTAGATCATTATATTGCATATTACTTTGATCCCTTGTATGCTTGTGTTTACAGGTTTCATCAAAGCATTAAGGAGCTACAATGGGACAGATTAGGGATCTTCATCAAGCATTGCAAAAAGAGGTAAGAGCACCACTCCATTTCTCTAGTTTTAATTATTTAAAAATAGTTAGCTTAGGGAAAGAGCCATTCTTATGTTATTTTGTTTCTAGTTTTCCTTTAGGATTCTAGGGAGAACGCTTTTGTCCGCAGAAGGGATTTGTTCATATAACAAAGAACTGGCACAATTATTAGGATTTCGTAAATGATAGAGATAAACTACCAACATGGGAGTGGTTATGGTTCGATCTCATATAGGAAGAGATCAGGAAGAGAAACAAATATGGAACTTCATCCAAGGTTGAGGATGAGGAGAAATGTGCCTTGGCTAGAAAGAAAAAGAAAGAAAGGGGATAAATCCCATTCCAAAGAAGAATATAGTCCGGTGGGAAAGAAGAAAGACATGTCAAAAATCAAGTGATTTCACTGTCATGAGCTGAGACACTATGTCATGAAGTGTCCACACCAGAAGGCCAACAAGAAGCCCTCAGGAGGAGCTTCAGGTGAAGCTCTAGCTTCACAAGTCCAGTTGGATTTCATCCTCATTGTTGCATGGTAAAATCAGTGATGGGTAGTGTGTGGTATCTAGATAGTGGAGCCTCATTCCATATGATGCGAAAAAAATAATTTTTCAGCAACTTAGAAGAGAAGGAACTCTATGTGCACATTGATATGGAAGATGATGGAAGGTATAACGCAAATGGTATCCATACAGTTACTTTTCAAAGGGATTCTAGCTCCCCTCTCACATTAAAATACGTCATGTATGTTCTGGGTATGAAGAATGATTTAGTTTCAGTTGCTATGTTGGAATACTATGGCTATGATGTGATATTTAGCAAAGGAAAGGATTTCCTTAGACACATTTGTTATAAAATTCTATATATTACGGAGAAAATAAACAAATAAAATATGCGGAAAACACAAGCACACAAAACACATAAAACTAGAGAGACACAGATATACGTGGTTCACCCAGTTTGGGCTACGTCCACCCCAAACAGCGAGTCCTTCCTTTCTATTATCTAGCAAAATGAAGAGACACAACCTATAGCAGATCCACTGTAATATCCTTTGTTCTCTTTCACAATCTCCCTATCTGTTTCTCGCTCCGAGAATACACATACACAATACACAGCCACAATACAATACCCTCATACAAAGCAAGGGGTTTCCTTCTAAGGCAAAAAACCCTAAACTAAACATAACTTCTACCGTCAGATCATCCACCTAATGAATGGCCCAGATTTACTAGAAATTACTATACTTTTACAAGGCAGTTTTACATCTGTTTTTAGCTTCGAAGGCGTAGCCCCCAAAACCCCCTGCCAGGGGGGGGCTCCATAAAGTCACAGCTGCCCCCCCGGACCCACCAAGAAGTGTTTAATTACGGGCGGCGTTTCCGCCTCCCCCTGGACCCCCCAGGCAACATTTAATTACGGGCGGCATTGCCGCCCCATTAAGGTATAGGGGTCCAACGCTGTGATACAAAATAAACAAGATAATTAGGCCCCACACCCAACAATCTCCCACTTGGAGACTGATTGTAGCGATTGCATCGCTGCTTCATTTGCTGGACAATGAATCCTCTTTGGACCTAGATGTTTCTCATATTCATTGTCATCCTTTAAGACCAATTGAAACTGAGCATATTCTCAGTTTCTCCCTGGTTACAACTTTTGTTAGCATATCTGCAGGATTCTGGCTAGTGTGTATCTTTTCCCGCTTCAACTGTCCATCTTCCAATACTGACCGTATGAAATGGTACTTGAGTTGTATGTGTTTAGTCCTGGAATAAAATGCTGAGTTCTTTGCAAGATGAATGGCACTTTTACTATTACTATATAACGTGCCCATATCATGCTTCTTACGCAATTCATCCATAAACCTTTGTAACCAAATCATTTCCTTACTAGCCTCTGTAGCAGCAACATACTCTACTTTTGTTGTTGAAAGTGCAACAACACTTTGGATTTTTGAAACCAAACTGACAGCTATTCCACCTACAGTAAATACATATCCTGTAGTGCTCCTCCTGTTATCTCGGTCACTTGCCATATCTGCATCAGCATATCCCTGTAGATCAATTTTTGAACCACCAAAGCATAATTCTTGATTTGTGGTACCTCTCAAATATTTGAGAATCCATTTCACTACCATCCAATGTTCTTTTCCTGGATTGTTCATGTACCTTCTTACAACTCCCACTGCATGTGCAATATCAGGCCTTGTGCATACCATTGCATACATTAAGCTTCCAACTGCTGATGCATATGGAACTTTAGACATATAGTCCATTTCTTCTTGGGTCTTGGGGCACATCTCCTTACTAAGTTTGAAATGGATAGCAAAAGGTGTACTAACTAGTTTTTAATTCTGCATATTAAATCTTTTCAACACCTTTTGTATGTACTCATTTTGAGACAGTGTTAATTTGCAATTTTTCCCGTCTCTAGTTATTCTCATGCCAAGGATTTGTTTTGTAGCTCCCAAATCCTTCATTGCAAATGAATTTTCCAATTTTCTTTTGAGCACATTTATTTCCTGCATGTTAGACCCTACAACAAGCATCTCATCTACATACAATAACAATATAATATAGTTGCCATCATTTTTCCTTTTCAGATAAACACAATGATTAGAGTGACATCTACTATAACCTTGTTCAAACATAAACTTGTCAAATTTTAGATACCATTGCCTTGGAGCCTGTTTTAAGCCATACAAGCTCTTCTTTAACCTGCACACTAATTTTTCTTTTCTTTTGACCTCATATCCTTCTGGTTGTTGCATATAGATCTCTTCCTCCAAATCTCCATGGAGAAATGATGTCTTTACATCTAACTGTTCAAGATGTAAATCTCCTGCTGCTACAAGACTTAAAATAGTTATGATTGAAGTAATCTTCACAACAGGAGAAAATATTTCATCAAAATCAATACCTTTCTTTTGTGCAAACCCCTTCACCACAAGTCTAGCTTTGTACCTCTGTTTTCCTCCATCTTCTTCCTTCAGCCTGTAAACACATTTATTCTGCAATGTAGTTTTACCTGCAGGCAACCTGACTAAGTCCCAATTCTGGTTATGCATTAGGGAGTCCATCTGTTCTTCCATGGCTAGCTCCCACTTCTTCCTGCTTTCAACCTGCATTGCTTCTTCATAACATTCAGGTTCACCAGAATCAGTTAACAATAAATAATATAATGAAGGAGAATATCGTTCAGGTGGTCTACTTATCCTGGTAGATATTTTAACACCACTTTCAGGTGTTTGAGGTGCCTGTTGCTGTTGTGGTGGCTATTGATTATTATTATTTTCAGGCACCTTTACCTTTTCTGTGATCTCATCAAGAACTGTGTACTCTTTGTTTTCTTTTTCCTGCAACTAATTCTTATACAATACCTTTTCATTGAATATTACATCTCTGCTCCTAATTATTTTGTGATTTTCATAATCATATAAGCGATAACCAAAATCATTAACACCATATCCAATAAAGGTACATTTCTTTGATTTTGCCTCAAGCTTTGTTCTATTTTCTTTATTAATATGGACAAAGGCTTTACAACCAAAAGGCTTTAAAAAAGAGAAGTTTACCTTTTTACTTGTCCATGCTTCCTTTGGAATACCACCATCCAAGGAACTTGAAGGCCCTCTGTTTATTAGATAAACAACAACATCTACAGCATATGCCCAAAACTGTAAAGGCAATCCTGCATGCAATCTCATGCACCTTGCACACTCCATGATTGTTCTGGTCATCCTTTCTGACACACCATTTTCTTGTGGTGTTCTTGGAATTTTCGTCTCTCTGCGAATTCCATGCTCTGAATAGTACCTATCAAACTCTTTGCTGCAATATTCACCTCCATTGTTTGATCTGAAACACTTCAACTTCTTTCCTCTCAATCTCAACCAAAGCTTTCCATTTCTTGAAAGTTTCAAATACATCAGATTTATTCTGAATACAATAAATCCAAGTTTTTCTAGTTGCATCATCAATAAAAGTAACATAATAACGAGAGCCACCAAGAGATGATACCTAAGCAGTTCCCCATACATCTGTATGCACAAGCTCTATTTTTTCACTCTTCTTTTCTTTCCCAACTCTAAGAAATCTGACTCTCTTCTGTTTTCCATAAATGCAATTCTCACAGAAATCCAAATCAATATTCTTCAAACCCAACAACAAATTCCTTGAGTGAAGAATCTTCATCCCCTTCTCACTCATGTGTCCGAGCCTATGATTCCATAATGCTGCATCTGCTCCTTTGGAAGTTAAAGCATTAATAGAGTTAGAAATACCATTGCATAAATACAATGTACCAACCTTTTCACCTTTTTCTATTACCAGCGCTCCTTTGGTGACCTTCCAAGTTTTATCTATGAAAGTTGTCACACAAACTTCATCGCCTAACTTCCCTATTGAAATCAGATTTTCTTCAGATATGGAACATGCCTTACCTCCTTTAATAGCCATTGGTTTCCATTTTGTTGTTTTACAAGAACCTTACCCATTCCAACAATTTTACAGGTTTTATCATTAGCCAAATGGACTTGTCCAAAATCTCCTTGAACATAGTCATGAAAATATTTCTTATCAGATGTGGCATGGAATGAGGCCCCTGAATCTACAACCCAAGAATCAGTAACATTTTCGAAAGAAAGAATCAAAGCATCTTGTAACACATCACCTGTCACATTTGCTTCATGATTTTTTTCTTATTGTCAGTCTCCTTCTTTTCCCTTCGGAGATCTACAGTCTTTCTTTCGGTGTCCTTTCTTTTCGTATTTCCAACACACTATCCCCGATCTGGACTTGGATCTACCTTTCCTTGATTTACTACGATGTCCTGAGCTCTTTCCTCTTTTCATTCTTCTTCCCCTAGAATCTGCACTAAAAGCATTACCCGATGTCTCACTGGAGCTTTTCCGTCACATTTCCTCACTAAGGATAGCACCGACAACATCATCAAAATTTAAAGTACTAGATCCAGAGATAGAGTTACTAATGGCCATAACTAAAACATTCCAGCTTTCTGGCAATGAGAATAAAAATAACAGAGCTCTAACTTCATCATCAAAGTTTACCCCTACAGAACTTAACTGACTGGTAACTATATTAAAATCATTTAAATGGTCTGCAACAGATCCACCTTCGGACATCTTCATATTAAATAAATGTTTCATAATAAATACCTTGTTTGAGGCTGAGGGTTTTTCATATAGTTTCACCAACGCCTTAATCAAACCCTTTTGTTGTTGTTTCCTTTGAAATATTAAAGGCTACCGATGCTGCAAGGCACAACCGTACTGTTCCGAGTGCCTTCCTATTGAGAATATCCCATTATGCATCTGTCATAGTCGTCGGCTTCTTTGTTTTTCCGCTCAATGGTAGGAACAAATATTTCTGATACAGATAGTCTTCCATCTGCATCTTCCACAGCAAGAATTTTTGGCCGTTAAACTTCTCAACCCTGAACTTACCATCTTCCACCATTGCTCCCACTCGAACCAGGAACCCTTCTTTCCTGCGAGTTTATCAGCCAAATAGACCTTCGGCTCTGATACCAGTTGTTAGAAAATTATATATATTACGGAGCAATGAAACACATAAAATATGCGGAAAACACAAGCACACAAAACACATAAAACTAGAGAGACACATATATACGTGGTTCACCCAGTTTGGGCTACGTCCACCCTGAAAATCCAGTCCTTCCTTTCTATTATCCAGCAAAATGAAGAGACACAACCTGCAACAGATCTACTGTAATATCCTCTGTTCTCTCTCACAGTCTCCCTATCTATTTCTCGCTCCGAGAATACACATATACAATACACAGCCACAATACAATACCCTCATACAAAGCAAGGGGTTTCCTTCTAGGGAAAAAAACCCTAAACTAAACATAACTTCTACCGTCAAATCATCCGCCTAATGAATGGCCTATATTTACTAGAAATTACTATACTTTTACAAGGCAATTTTACATCTATTTTTAGCTTCGGGGGCATTGCCCCTGAAACCCCCCGCCAGCGGGGGGCTCCATAAAGTCGCAGCTGCTCCCCCTGGACCCCCCAAGCAACGTTTAATTACGGGCGGCGTTGCCACCGCATTAAGGTACAGGGGTCCAACACTGTGATACAAAATAAACAATATAATCAGGCTCCACACCCAACAACATCGTCATGGGACAAGTGAAGCTAATCAGGGTTTCAGAAAAACCTCTACAAATTGGATGTCGAAGACTGTGCTGATTTGAGCATGAAAGTAGAGAATCTGTAGAGCCGAGACATCGGTGAATTATGGCATAGGAGACTTGGAAATTTTCACCATGTAGCTTTGAAGATCATGCAACAGATTTCTACATGAATTCCCAAGGGTGCACTAGAGCAGCGAGATACATTGAAAGGTTGTACACTGGGGAAGTAAACCAAACCCACCTTCCATGGTGAAGAAATCAGAGCGTAAGTAGTGCTCAAAAGAGTTCACTCAGATGTGTGTGGACCTTTCTTGACAGCCTCCATGACCAAGCACATATATTATGTTATATTTGTATGTGATTTCTCACGTAAGTGTAGGATTTTATTCATGTAGAAGAAAGATCAGACATTTTCCATTTTTTTTGAGTTTAAAGCACTTGTTGAGAAAGACATTGGCAAGAAAGTTAAGGCTCTGATGACTGATAATGGTGGAGAATATGTGTTGAATGAGTTTAAGAACTTCTATGCAAAGGAAGGCATTCAACGAGAATTAATAGCACCCCATAAACCACAATAGAATGGGGTGGCTAAGAGGAAGAACATAAGTATTGTGGAAGCTGCATAGGCAATGTTGCATGATCAAGGTATACTGTTGCACTTATGGGCTGAAGCATGCAACACAACGGTATATGTGCAGAACAAGAGTCCTCGTCGGATTCTTGGGATGAGTACACCAGAAGAATATTTTTCAAGGAAGAAACCAGACTTGTCACACTTCATTATCTTTAGTTCATTAATTTACTGTAATGCTTCCAAGGATGTAAGGAAAAATCTAGAGCCGACAGCTAAGTTGGGCATATTTGTGGGGTACACTGATACACCTCACAACTATCGGGTCTACCTACCATATCACAGGATTAAAGTTGTTCGTAGAGATATGAAGTTCGATGAAGAGAAGTCCATGAGATGTTCCCTTGAGAGGGAGCTTCATTTGCATGCAGATAAGGAGCTTTTAGCTATAAAGGAAGAACCTTAGGATATTGTGGAGCAGCCACAGGCAGATAAGCAGAGAGTGGAGGCAGCCACTGATGCAAAGACATCGAGAGAAGGAAGGAAGCGCACCAGGGAAGTTGAAAAGTTATTGCATGATGCTAAAGATAATTGTGGGAGCACACACATCACAACACAGGTAGAGGAGGTCACCAGATCAGTACACTGGGTACATGGATTTGATAAGTGAGCTAGTTGAGACAAAACCATACTCATTTGAGGAAGCAGTGCATAAGCCAATATGAGTTTATGCCATGGTAGAGGAATATGATTCCATAGTAAGAATCGGTGTTTGGGAAGTGGTCCCAAGACGAGAGAACAATTCAGTGGTAGGTTTGAGGTGGATCTACAAGGTGAAGCAAGAAGAAGACGGAAGCATCGAGAAACACAAGGCCAAATTTGTGGCCAAGGGGTTCTCTCAGGTGGAGGGAATTAATTACTAGGAGACATATTCTATAGTAGTAAGGTACTCTTCTATCAGATCAATTCAAGCACTTGCAACACATATGGGATATAATATCCATTAGATGAATGTGAGGACAACATTCCTCAATGGATTGATTGAGGAGGAGGTGTACATTGAACAATCAGAAGGATTTTACAACTTTGATAGAGAGTCACATGTGTGCATACTCAAGTGAGTGTTGTATGGATTGAAACAAGCGCCCCATGCTTGGTACACCAGGATCGACAACTATTTCACCATGTTGGGCTTCACCAAAAATGAAGTAGATGCACACCTTTACCATATCGTTGTTGAAGGTAAATGGTTGATTATAATAATACACATCGATGATTTTATTTTAACCAGTGATGAGAGGTTGATCAAATCTTGCAAAGAGGATCTTGCAAGAGAATTCGAGATGAAGGACATGGGACTCATGCATTATTTTCTCGGTTTGGAAGTATGGCAAGGAGATGGGGAACTATTTGTCTCTCAGGGAAACTATGCCAACGAGATACTTAAGAAGTTCCACATGGAGAGTAGCAAACCCATGGACACTCCTCTAGAAGGAAGTTAGAGGAAGGATGATGCCACTTCAGGTGAGGAGGTGGAGGTCACCATTTATAGGCATCTTGTGGATTCACTTATGTATTAGGTGAACACACGACCAAACATGTGTTATGCAGTTAACCAGCTTATTCAAGCAATGGTTAAGCCAACTAAAATGTATTCGAAGGTGACCAAAGATGTGTTGAGATACTTCAAAGGCACTACTCGGTATGGTATTTGGTATAGACAGATAGAGGGAGTGAAGCTTGAAGACTTCATAGATGCAGATTGGGTGGATAGTTCATTAGATCAGAAGAGTACTTTAGGAGGAGTCTTCAGTATTGGGTCAACAACAATTTCTTGGTATAATAAGAAACAAATATCAATTGCACTCATTTGAACAGAAGCAGAGTACCAGGCTACTAGTTAATCATCTTGTGAAGCTATTTGGATGAGGAATATTCTTGTTGGGTTATTTGGTCAGATGATGGATCCCACTGTGATTTACTATGACAATCAAATTTGTATAAAACTCTAAAAAAATCCAACTTTTCATGATCGATCCAAGCATATCGACATCGAGTATCACCATCTACGATATTGTGTGTAGATGCATATTTTGTTGTTGGAATACATTCCTACAGAGGAACATGATGAAAACATTTTGATAAAGGCATTGTCAAAAGGAAAAGTTGAGCTACATAGAGGCAGGATTGGGGTAACTGATAATCCCTGAGTTTGATTTTGTCAGATAAGAAAACATGCTCAAGAAGGTTTCTAAGTTCACAAAGACTACAAAAGTCAAGGCTCACAAAAAAAAACGAGAAAACCTTAATGCTTTATGGGCCTATAGGACCTAGAGGCTTAACCTTCTTTGATACCAAGTGTAGGGATCAACCCTATGCCTTACTAAACCAACCCTATGCTTTATTATATATATATTGTCAAAAGGAAAAATTTAGTTCCATAGAGGCAGGATTGGGGTATCTGATAATCTCTTTCCTTTTGAGAGGGAGTGTTTAAAAATGACAACAAGAAAATCCTAATTTAATTTTCCCTTGAATCAAATTAGTAGAAAATTGAAATTCCACATCACAAGACAACTTAAATGAGTTAACTGAGTTGTTATCACTCAATTAGCTTAGTAAATTTGAGTTTAGGGCTTAACTTGAGTTGTAAAATTTAGGAGCCTAGGATGAGTTTAATTTTAATTCTAACAATTTAATTCAGTTAAATTGAGTTAAGGTTAGTTAAACTAGTTCCAACTGTTGGAGGAACTAGTAGGAGGTCTAAATGTGGTGTGCGAATTCAGTGTTCAATGAGTTAACTAATCAATCAACTAATAGTTAACTCATTCATGCATGAAATTTGAGTTACCCAGTTGAGATTGGAGTTCAAGGACAATGTACTATTAGTTGTATAATTATCCAAGTTGTACAAGTGGTGCATGCAGTCACAAAATGGTCTATAGAGATTGTGCAATTATGGATGAGGAATTTCCCTAAATAATAGGGGACAATTCCCAAGGAAAAAACACATGGAAATAGGAGCTTGGCGAGTAGGAAAATTGGCTAAGTATTGGCCAGAGTCAGTCTGTGAGGTAGTGAGATAGATTATACTTGTGCAGAGGTTGCTTAGGCTTGAGAAAGCATTGTATTTCTTCTATATTTTCTGATTAATAAAATACAAATAGGAAGGGGTTTTGAGCAATTTCTTTCCCTTAGACATATCCTCGTGTATGTGTGTTGAATCATGATGTATTCTTTTGATATTGTTTCTCAATCATGAATTCCTTTCCGCAGATGAGTAGAGTAGATTTGAGTCTTATGTTTTAGAACATTACATTAACAGTGTTAAATCTACAATTAATTTCTACACATGAGTGTGTAACACGGAAGAGATTCCCTTGTAGCCCTATGATAGATTACTTACACCTAATGATGATATATTCCTCTTACATAATTATGATAATGCAATGAAATATTATTCTTACATAATCATGAAATAACTATGCCAGATTCCATTCATGAAATAATGTATACAAGCCATTATAGGCATGGGTAGGTCACTCCACTAGGATAGGATCCTTGGAATGAGTGATGTCACTCTTGAGGCTATTAGTATCAAGTGGTTTTGTAACCACCCTTTCCTCTTGGCAAGTTTAGTTAGGTAAGGGTTTAGTACACTAGTTAGGTTTTTTTCATTCTTACATGTGTGTAGTGTGAGAGTGAGCCCAAGACTTTTAAAAATATATTGTTATCCATTAATGATATTATTACATTTTTCCTATGCCTAAATGAAAAGATAAAGCTCGTTGTTTTGAATCTCTATTTGTTATCTACCACATTCATTGATATTGTTAATATGGATAAAATTTCATCTAATTTTAACATTTTTCTCATCTCTTAATAGGTTTTATCTACACTTTTAAATTTTCAGTCAACATTTTTTTCATCATAAAATACTAATAATGACAATGATATGATGATTAAGTTTTGCTTCAACTTTTTTGTTATTTTACATGATAAATAATTATAATAATATTATGATTAAAATCCTCTTGTAATGAATGATCCCATAACTTTTTGGTAATGAAAAATTTGAACTCGATATTCTTAAGAAGACCTTCATTTCATAACAAAAGTTTTGATCACATTAATGGCTATGTTTTCAAGACTCTCAATTTCCTATAAAATGGGATCAAAGTTCAAAATTGAAGTTGTTATTGTCTCTTAACAGTTGTTTAGCCTATCATAGAAAGACATAAAATTATTTCCCGTCTACATAATATTTAAAATTAATATTTTTTGGTCAAATTTGAAATTAAAATTATTTGATATTATTTTAAAACTTTTTATAATATATTTTTCTTGTGACTATTTTTATGTTAATCTTCCTTTATTAGTAATGTTCCTATGTACCATAACACTTAAAAAAATGAGCGTTAACAAAATTTCCCAAAAAAAGATATCATTTTAGTGTAATAGAATTATATTCTTATGGAGGTTATGTATATATGTATCACATATTTATTGAAATTACATTTTAGAAGTGGGTATCTTTTTCCTCACATAGGAGAGACAATTTCAATTCTACCTAATCCCCCATAGTCTTACTGCTTGGATGTATAGTCGCTTGTGACCAATATTATATGGATCCACTCGTGGATCTTTTTGCCACTCAATTTGATATCTTCTTTTGAACAGTTGTGACCAATCTTATACAGATCCATTTATGGATTTTTTTGTCACTCCATTGCTATCTTCTTTCTACCTACTTTATTTGCTTACAATTACAACCTATTCTACTTGCTTGCATTTATTATGCGTTCTCATAGCTTGAATTTATTAGTAGTGCATTCATTTCTTTTTTCTAAATACTCTATACAAGGCACAACCATGGATACTAAAAATCAAAATTAATTCAATATGATTATTAGAAATTACACACTAAATAAAAAATATTTAATCTAAATATTCATATTTTTTTCAAAATAATATTATTTCTTGCAATAAAAATAGTGTTGTGCATCATAATACACATAATACACATATGCACCAAATCCACCAATCACTAGGCCTACCATTTTCATTGAAAAACTCTCTATATAATTGGATGTTGAAGTGATATCCATTAAGCAATACTATCTCTGGATTACTTTTAAAAACTTATTGCAATAATTTGAACAATTGGATTGGAAAAAAAAAATTAGATTCATTATATATAAAATGTAGTGCTAGTAAACCAATAGTAATACATACACCCATTCAAATAAACTTGTGTTTTTTAGTAAACTTGTGTTTTTTAGTTTGAGGACGACATTCTTTATTTAAAATCCACACAAATTAATATAATAAGAAATACAAGGGATAAGATAAATATTCAATTTTAAAATATGTTTTTTTTACTTTTAAAAAAATAAATTATTTTAAATTTAAATTTATCGCTATTCAAATTGAAATATAAGCCAATTTGAATATAACCCTTTCTATTCAAATTTGATCCATAAAGGAAACTTATGAGACTTTTCAGTGAGGTTTGGAGTTATACTTTTGAAGTTATCCCAGAAAATAACGTGGCATGATTCCAAGAACCGAATATCTTTGGAATCCAGCTGGAGACAACTATACCACGCAGCAGGTGTGTCTGTCACAGAAGTTGAAGATGGATTCCGATAACGGAATCTCTCCACAATTGACGTGAAAAGACGGCGGAGCGTATCTCGTTTTAGAGATTCCATGTACTGGATGCTGTCTGATGGTTGACAACTTGACAGTCTGGATGGGGACAGTACGTTTATGATTTAGAAAAATTACATGTTATTGGATGAATGTGGATGTTGGGTACTGCCGGCTCATAATTCTATTGTACATTCTACATTCATGTATTCTACGGATAAAGTACTTTATCGGCATATTTCCGTCCGTGTATCCCATAAACCAATGGGAATGACAGGACCAATGGGCAAATTGCAAGTAACTAGGTGATTTGTTCATCGAATAAGAAGAAATCACAACTTTGTTAGGAATTGTATTCAGTGATTTTAATTAAAAAAATCATTTTACTTATTAGTTAAACTTGTTATGAAATATTTATTATTAAATTAAAATATGTTTTTTTTAATGTTTTTTATAGCAATTGTATCAGATGTTTTCAAGGAAACGCCATAAAGCATAAATTCGAGAAGCATTTGAAGATAAAAATTAGTAAACAAAATGTTATTCAGGTGTTTTAAATCATAAGCAACAATTTCATGTGAGTTATTAAATCCTTGAAAGTGTTCATTGTTTTTTTTTTCTTTTCTATGTAAGGCTAAATTCTATTATATAGTACAAAAAAGAGTACATTCAGGCTTTGTGATAAAGGTTGCTAAATTATCCAACCCCTGTTAGAAGAAGACATTTCAAAAATTCAAAAATTGGGTTTTCCTTTGGGGGGATACTAGCCCTTAGAGAATTGAACATGAGATAAGAAGAGCTTCCCTTCATGGGGAAACCAACTATTAACATAGTATCAAAAGACTGAGTTTGTTGTGCAATGGAAAAATAAATAGAGAAACGATAGAGAGGCATGTAAATACTAGAAAAAAGGAGAGTCATAGCTCTACAACTGCTGGTCCTGTGCATCATGGTGTTGCATGAGAGGTGTTTTTTCAACAATGAAGCAACCATAATCTAACAGGGTGTCCTCCTTCTTGGAGAGTTGGGGAGCCAGCTCTGGAGTAGAGGAAGAGTGTGCTCCTTTGTCCGCTTCATTATCAATTTGTAGAGCTCCTTTTGCAGAGCTGCTTCCCCCACTTTCTAAAGTGTCCTCCATGCTTTTGACTGGAAGACCCATTGTTTTCCTTGGCCGCGGAGAGGAGGAGAGAGAGAGGGCGGACTTTCGAGGCCACTTCTTGGTGCCATAGCCAGGATGGCTGTGCTGAATCTCTGGAAGTCGAATTGAGAGTTGGGCCAAAAGTAATTGAGGGTTAGAGACCTCTTGTGCATCCACAGCCACAGATAAGGCAACTGTGCACTTCGCCATGGACGAAATTAGAGGGCGATATGGTGATCCTCTGCCTCCTCCGCGGCGACATCTCATGCGGTGTTAGCAACGCATAGCATCGGCGGAATGCTGGGAATGCAGGGCAGGGAATGAGAGATCAAAGGGGAGTGGAGGAGCAGCGTGAAGGGTGGAGACAATGCGGGGGCTAGCGAAGCTGAAGGCAGCAGCTTGCAAAGCACGAAAGAGAGAAAACCAGAGGGAGAACAGGAACGAATGTGAAATGGAGTTGGCTCCATTGGCCATAAATGACTAGAGAATGAGACGCTGAGGTCGAGGCACAATACGCAAAAGTGAATGAAGTAGGTGCTGGGGAGTGAATGAAGTAGGTACCTAGCAGAGGAAATTTAAGGCGCTCGCACTGAAGGTAGGTGCAGCCCCGAGGTGAGGCCAACTACTTGCACGCGGAGGGGCCATGTGGCCTACCAAATCTGCAGAGTTAATCACCCGCATCCGGGGGTTGAAGATCTTTGAGCACTAGTTGAGTGCAAGCAATGCGAAGAGATTCATCAAAGATGGCTTGAAACCTCCAGGAGAGAAGGGGAGAGTCATGGTCCACCCCTTTGTTGGCCAGGAGATCAACAACTTCATTGGCTAATCTGCGCACATGCATGAAGGAGATGACCTTGTGGGAGTGCAGCCATTGTTCTAGATGCTCCATCCTCACGGCAAATCTCTAGCTCTTTGAGAATTTGGTAGAGGAGGAGCCATGAAGAAGACCTTGAGCAGCATTGATAATGATCTGCAAATCCCCTTCAGCTTCTAGAGGGAAGAAATTGTTCTCATGAGCAAGGTGAAGGCCTTGTAGGAGACCTTCCAGCTCCGCTAAGTTGTTGGTATCCCATCCAATGGATCCAAAGAAGATGAGCAAGGGATCACCTATTGTGTTTCTAAAGATTCCTCCAAAGCCACCTTCGTCCGGATTGTCTTTGGAGGCTCCATCAAAGTTGAGTTTATAGATGTCCTTAGGAGGAGGGCTCCAAGAGTGAGGAGAATCTGATGGATGATTGGAGGAGGAGGACCCTACAGAGTGGCAAGGGATCGAGAGATTCCAGTTGGCCCATATGATGCACTCTTAGGGCTGCGCCGGGAGATATGTGTCCTTCCATTGTCGCAGGGCTAAGGTCTCATTTATATTGTTGCAGAGTTTGTTCCATAGAATCTCTTGTAGAGTTGCTTGGTCTTTGAAGATGTGATTGTTTCTCTCCTTCAAGATTGTCTAGAGAAGGAGCCCTGGGATAAGCAGCCACAAAGAGTTGAGGAGGTTGTTTTGAGGCCTCAGAATTCCATTGCCAAAACATGGGGGAAAACCACCCAGTCCACACCTTAAAGCAACTCCTTTTCCGTTTGGTGTAGTGGCTCCGACTGGGGATAATGGGGCTAGTTTCCCAATAAGGATGATTTCGAGGGTGTGTGATTATATGGCATGCAAGTGAAAATGATTTTGATCTATCATATTCATCTATCTAAACTATTTATTTTATTATATACCCGGGATGTTTTTCCTCTATGCGATCTACAAAGATATCCTTCAACTGTTAGTAATATAGATCATTTAACAGTTGAAAGAGATGAAAATTATGTAAAATAATTCTTCTAACAAAATGTTTGACCAGAAGAATTGTGAAAATATATCGCATTCATATATGTGTGATTATACATTCAATAAGAAACTACAGACAAATATTAGAACAAAAGTGCATGTAACATTCATCTATAATAACATATCAAATATATAATGCAATAAAAGATGAATTATCAATTTATAAAGCAAGACTTAATACAAGTGAATAAAAGTACCATATGTACGAAGTCCTACTCATGTAAACTGACAATAATTGATTTTCTCATTCTCACTTTCAAGCAATTTAAAGAGTACAGTAGTTCAACATCAGTTAAACAGCTCTAATTGTCAAAAGATAACAGATGTGTTCCATTAATTCATCAAAGCATTCACAAACTTACAATAGTGCATTCTTTGCAAATTTTTTTGACAAATTTCTGGACCCTTCTCTAAATGCATGAGAGGGGTTTAAATACTAAAATAACTATGTTCTAATAATAGATTATTACAAAAATATAGAGGAGGTTTCAAACAACTATCCTCGTATGACTAGCTTGAACTACAATCTAGGAAAATAAAATAACAATTTTGATTTTTGAATTCTGCCCTTTCTTCTGGAGTTGGTCACGAAGTTAACAAATATCTATCATTGGCTTGAAATGAGATGGCTGCGAAATTCTTGATATGAACTGTCCCTTGAATACTGCATTTGAAAGTACGGACTGCAATCTTTTTGTTGAGTTTATTAAGGATTGAAGAGTCTGATACTGATGATAAGGTTTGATCAGAAATTCCATTGATTTTCTTGATCAAACTTATTTACATTCTTAATTAATTCATCCTGTGTATCTTCTTTCTTCTTCCACTGTGCTTCTATCTGTTTTTCTTCTGAAAACACTTCAGATGTATTCTCTTTGAGAATTTCTGCTTTTACCAATTTTTCACATACATATTCAACAATTTTGTTTGATAACTTAGATGTTTTCGTTGTTGCTTTCTCTACTTACTTGATTTGTGTTTCCTAGTCTCTGAATAGAATCTCCTTATGAAACTTATCTACCTGAGGTAGATCAACTTCCTTTCCTAAGTTTGATGATTGCCATTGAATGTGTTCATTGATCTTCTTTTCAAGTCTTTCACATTCAAGTTTCTGGATAACTATTTGTTGGATCAGTATTTTATTCGAGTCACAATAAGAGTCAATCATAGAAGCTTGATGACAAAATAATTCTTGTTCATTCTTTAACTCAGCATTTATATCCAGTGCTTCTTTAGTAAACTACTCCAATTGCGGTTGGCTCTGTATTCTGATCATTGTTGTTTCTAGTTGTTCTTGTTTCTCAATGATCTTTTTCTGATGTTGTAATTCAAGTCTTTCGAAATCCTTTTGAAATTGGGCCATATTTTATTTGATTTTCTCACTGGAGTTGGATTTTTCTTCATCTAATAGTCTCTCTAGCTCTAGTACTCTAGCTTCCTTTTGCTTTAGCAACACTCTAACTTCAGTAGCTTTATCAACGGTAGTTGTAGCATATGCTCCTGCGTACTGTGATAATTTAGTTAGATGTTATGTAGGGTCATCTAAGGAATCCTTCCATAGTACATCAACTGATTCATCTGTTAGTTTTGAGACTGTTTCATCAATTCTTCTTCTTTTATTCCTCTTAACTACAACCTTATAGCTAGGACTGTAGAAGATGTCCAGTGAAGGAATTTCTTCAATTTGTAAAACTATATTTTCTGTAGGATAGGCTGGTATGATCTATCGATCATGAGTTTCTGGAACTTGTTGTTGTGGATTAACAGTTTCCACTATCTTCTAGGAATGTTCAGGTGTCTGAAAACTAGATACTTGATCAGTATTGGGATTAGCTTTGGGAGTTTTTATTGCTTCATAAAACTCCTCCCATTCACTACTAAAATTCTTTGTTTGAGACTTTTTAGATTGATCTAGTGTGTCATGACTGTGTTGAACTTCTTGAGACGTTGACTCTATTCCATTACTTTCTTTTTGCTCATGCATCTTTATCTCTTGGATTACTTGATCAATTATCTTTTCTGAATTATCCTTTCTAGATTCAGATTCATTTTCGGAATGATCCGAATTGTGAGATTGATGCTGTGATTGACCTGATTCATCTTCAGACATTTCTTTAGCTTCATTATCCAAGATGATACTTGGAATAGGTCTGTTGACATCTTCAATAGTTAACAAATTGAGAGGAACTCTCTGCAATCTCTTATCTCTATATACTTAGAAAGATTCTAAATCATCTTGACTTAATTGGCTAGATGTAAACTTGATTATATCTGAATAATTTTCTATCCCCTGAAAGAGATCATCAAATCCATCTTTTTCCTTTACAAAAGGTTTCATTTTGAGCTATGTAGTGTAGTTTTTAATTACACCATTTGGATCGTATAACCTCTTTGGCATTTCTGCCAATTTCAATAGATTGATCGTAGAAACCTCCTTGTAGGTATGGCTAATATCATATAGTGCGAAAGTGCCACATTGTACAGGGAAATTAGGCCAAATGGCCTTCTTCGCATCTTTCAGTTATTTAGTGATACCATTCACAAGGTGGCAAGCTATCTCTCGTGCAAGCAACTTATCAGGAACATAATAAGGTAAGACGTGGGGAGAAGCATAACTCCCAAATATTATGACATATGTAAACTTCTCCTCTGCAAACCACCTAGCCACAGAAATAATATATGCGCTAGCTTATTCATAAACCCTATGAGCCCTTTTATTGAATATTATTTGGTGCATAGGTAATATGAATCCATAACAAATTTTATAGACATGCAAGGTGGAAGTCTGAATCCTAGAGGTCTCTGTGGTAAATGTGGATTGGGGTAGGGTCTTGGATAGTCCATTTCCATCCCATGGTAGGAAAACTAGAATTAAAACTGATGGCATCCATGACATAGGCAAACATATAAAAGGGAGGTATCTCTCTAGATGAAGCACTCCTCTTATTCCTATATTCAGTAATGTGTTTAGCTAAAATATCAGATAGGATGTTTTCCCAATTCATAATTGATGAATTGATGATTGTGTCAATCAATGGAGCTGTCTATTTAAAACCTAGTGGTATCATGTTTGGAAAATAATCTACAAAACATAGCGGCAGCATAACAATAAGGGGATGGAATTTGAGCAATTTCGGTACGTATCGAGTTTATCTCACTTCAAATTTCCCTGGTCTTCCTTCCATTCTTTGATGACTTTCATGAGATCTGGATGCTCTGTTCTAAAGCTTTGCAGAAAAGCTTTGTCATATTTTTGTTGTGGGGAGGGTAGATGATACATTGCTTTTAAGTCTTCTACCCTGAAATATCCCAAGTCTTCTCCCTTTGAATCTTTGAATTTTCTTTCATCTATGCTTAAGTGGTCAATTACTCACTTAACCATATCTGTGTAAGGGATAATTTTTGGTCTTGCTTCTACCTTGTGGACGAATGAACATGAACCATCAAAGTAGGTTGCGTCTGAAGTAGAAATCTTGCCAGTCATAGAGATTTTGGTTATTACCCTTGGTTGCTGATCTTCAAACAATTTATACATTGTTTCCCATGAGGAACTGCCGCATTCCATGTTGTAGATAGTTTCTGAGAATAAGGGAGACATCTCTGAGTCTTCAGTAGGCAGAGCTTGAGAAATATCTTTTCCCTTCATGCTCATTTCAGTCTTCCTTGATTCATTAAATGATTTCCTGAGAACAAGGAGAGTATTTAAAACTATAGAGAATAGAGAGTCACATCCATTGTTTATATCAAACATACGTGAATAGATATGAATCTTTTCAAATATAACAACAATCATCAATAATAATTTCAAAGTCAGATCTCTTACACCATCACACGAAATTCTTATCAATCAACTTAAAGCTGTTAGATCTCGAATTTTGTTTTGATATGACATCAGTCATTTCTCATGTTTGAGAAACTAAATGTTGTAAATTTGCATACCGCCATATATAAATTTTATCATTTGTAATGTTTACCGCTAAATGTTGCGAAATGCGATGTGCACAAACCGCACATCACAACTTTTATGCGATAATAGATTTTTTTACGGTTAAGTTATGCGAAATGCAAAATGCGCATTCAAGAACCATGTTGGCGTGCTAAAAGGATTTTAAAGATTTATCTTTGATGTTTTGTTGACTTTTCAGGTCCGCGAAATCACACTTATATATAATTACCTTATGAGTTCATTGTTTAAATAAGGTGTGATGCGATAAAGAGTTTATAATGATAATTGAAGTTTTTCCAAGATTTTTTAAAGCATATATTTGAAAACGTTTAGTGCACTTCACAGTTTGCGTTGCTTAGAGGATTTGTGAATCGTTCTAAGTTATAAGCTATGCGTTTTGTGACGCGCTTTAAGAAATAAAGTGAAAAACTTAAAATAAAATATTTATTTCCTAAGTTTTTGTTTTAAAACTAAAAATATATTTCATTTTTATTTTTAAAGGGTCCCCATTTATAAGAATAAATGGGGGGGGGTGTTTTATAGCACAACAGGTTGCTGGTGAAAGGGGATTTCTGCTAGAGGGAGATAGTGTTGATGACATCCCCTTACTTTCTGTTTGTTCTGCGACAAAGAATGGTCACTCTATCCCAAAGAGAGCTTGAAAAGGGACAAGTGTCCAACAGATGGTTTATACTTTCCTCCTGTCTTTGACAATTCGGGCAGTGAGAAGGACCAAAGAACCCTTTTTTTTCAGAATATTATCCCAAGTTAAGATACGACGCTTGCTGAGAAGCCATAGGAAGGTGGAGAATTTTGGCCATATGCTGGAATTCCATATCTACATCCAAACTATGTCAGTTTGATTTGGATCGTTTGGATGAAGCAGGTGATAAGCCTCCTTGGTGGTGAAATTACCTTCGGTGGTGTAGCCCCATCTGAGGATATCTGGTCCCTCTAAACATCTGATTTTCCTTTTGCTAAGTTCCATCCCAATGTCATCATGGGTTTCTTCATGCCAATTTTCCTTCCACTGAATGGTGGGAATCCATTGCTGAAATCCATGAATGTTTAGCATTGTCCAGAAATGTTTGTTTTGATTGTTCTCCCTACCTTGGAGGGTGGATTGCCACCTAGGTTTTTGAAAGAGAGTAGCCAACTTAGGTTGTTGTTTCCAAGAGTCTTCCCAAAGACGAGCTTGAGATCTTGAGCAAATTTCCAAAAAACTGTGGGATTGGATAAGTAACTTATGATGCTTAGCTGCTTTCCAGATTTGGGATCCCATGTCATCTAAGATGTAGCGTATGAGGTCTTCTTGAGGCCAATTCCTGCATACTTAGTTGCCAAAATCTGTGCCCACGGAGTTTGGGGATTGGATACCCATTTCCACCATATGCGGGCACCCATGATGATGTTACTTTGCTCGGGATCCCTCAGGCCCAAACCTCCCAAGTTTTTGGGTGAGCAGGGCTCAAACCAATCGACCAAAGCCCATTTCCTGGAATCTCTATTGCCACCCCATAGAAAGTTACACTGAAGGTTTCAGATGGATTTATGACCTGAAAATCGGTTGGGTAACTTGTTATTTTTTTCAGGAACCTTACACTCAGTTAAACAAATAAAAGATCTAGCTTATACTTGACAATTTGCAGAATTTTTGCTTGAAAGAGGTGCATGATTTTTAAATGTTTAAGTGTCTTAAGTTCATTTGTTCTTGCTGAAATTAAACATGTATAACAACAATATAATTCAACAATAAAAAATCCACACATAACAACAAAATTAATCTAGGAGTTCACCCGAATATCGTGGGCTACGTCACCTTGAGCTTTGTCATCTTGACTTGGCTCTGTGGGATTATGGTAAAGTTTCTTTTACAAGTTCCACACTTAACTCCAATGGTTACTAAACTGAACCAAAGGGCTTATAATACCATCTATATCCTTTTCATGGCTGTTATCACTCTGCAAACAACTTTAGGCTCCCTTGGACTTGATTCCATCTGTTGGTGCACTGAGCCACACTGAGCTTCTCTATGGCGCTAACTCCTTCAGAATTATGTTTCTATCCCTAAAACCACACCTAATGTATCCATCACACATCAGACACCAAATATTGACTGATAATTTTCTCAAAACGAGCACTACATCCCCAAACTAGGCCTTCCTCCACGGTTTGCCCTCGGCTGCCCAAAACTTCCCTTCAGCTTCTCGAGCTCTAGAAGTCTTCAAATGGATATGAAAATCCCTTAATTGGATTCATAATTCCAAAATTATTCAGGATAGACTATTTTTTCACTGAAAATGGCCTCCGACTACTCGAGTTTCGCCTCCAACACCTATCGACATCCCTTGGCACTAGTGTCACTAAAAACTTCTCTGATGGGTTATCGACCTCTAGAAGTCCTAAAAATATTCTAAAAAATCCTTCAATGTATTCATAATGTTGTTTACAGTCATAAATGACTATTGGTTCGCTGCATCTGGTCTCTAGCTGCCCTGGCTAGGCCTTGAACTGCTGTTGGCATAAGCTTGCATTGATGGCCCCTGGAACTTTACTAAAGCTTATCAGCTTTCTAAAGTCCTCTACAGGCTCTAAAAACCATCACATTAGTTTCAGAACATTTTAAATATCCAAAATTGACTATTGAATTTTTGAAAAGGACCTCTAGCTTCCTTAGCTAGGCCTCAAACTGCTGTTGCCTCTTGGTGGCCCTAGTGGCCCCTTGAACTTCATTGATGCAAAAACTTGCTTAGAAGATCTCTGATGACTCTGAAACCTACTCCATTGAGTCTGGAATGTTAGAGATAGTCTAAATTTACTATTGGAACTCCAAAATTGGGTGAATCTCGCTCCAGATAGAGCCTAAACTCTTTTTTCCCAGTGTCCCCTACATCAGCTCCACCAAATCTGGAGCACTTCAGTTAACTGGAGATAAAATGGGAACTCCTCCATTTTTGGGGCGTGTGCCATAAACACCGCCAGGCTAGCCGTATCATTTAACATGACAGTTAGAGTTGGCACATGTCACAAAACCTACAGTTGACAAACCACAACCGACGAAGGTTTTTAACCGATGGAGAAAACCGTGGCATTTGATGGTTTGTTGGAGGGGGTTGGGCACATGGCCCTAACCCTACGGTTTTCCATAACCGTAGCCTTAACTACCAGCACATGTATCACATTCAATCCCGTATGTGAACACATATAAATCATTTGTGGTTGTAGATGATGAATGGGTTAAGTCTCGGGTTCTGGTGCTAGATCACATGGGGGAGGGGCTGGCCCCTTCGGACACCCAAACCATATGTCTACAAAACATAAATAAATCCACGATAAATACATGGTTAAGAACCATGACATGGTCCAACGGTAAATTGCGGCACTTGTAGACCAGAGGTTGGGCGATCGAACCTGGCCGACTCCAAAATATTTTATTCGACCACTCCTGGGCCACGTGGCAGCCTTTAATTGGTCAATCAAAACCACGTACGATCCATCACCCAATAGCATGCATACACTTGTCCAAATATGATTGTTCCATATGGAATATTTTGGCAAATATTCCCAAGAATATTCCCTGGAATATACTCTTTTTTATTTTTCCCAAATCCAAGTCAAACTTGGTCAAAGTCTAGTTTTAGTTTCCGAAATTTTCAAACTGTGATAACTTCTTCATACAGTGTTGGTTTTTCGAACCGTTCATGGCGATGAAATCAGGAAGACGAGATATATCAGGTCACTCGGGTTCAGTACACTTTAGAACACTTTGAATTTTGAGCTATCACTCTGGTCCATGATCCAGTTTTGATCACACCTCCCCATTAGGAATATTTTGGACCCCAAAAGACTGATATACTGATCTGTATAGTAAATGAGAGTTAAAAACCCTCTTCTGTTTAGCCTCCATGCACTTGCCTTGCATAGTTAGTGATTTTGAACCACAACTTGAAGGTAGTGTTGGGAAAAATACTGAGAGGGGGGGGGGGGTGAATCAGTATTTAGTGCAGACTGAAATTTTTTTACTTTTTCTTTCTCTAAAACCCATACGCTACTTTACTTAACACAACTCGCGTATACACGTGGATAACCTTCATAAAACTCACGTATATACAGAGATCTTATTATGCATTTAGTTCTTTACTTAGATCTGTGCATCATTCATTCATCAGATGTTTAGTTAGCAGTAAGCATGTGCAGTAATAATAGAATAAACTATCACACATAAGCAACACACATGAACACCAAGATTTAAGGTGGAAACCCAAGTCGGGAAAAAACCACCGCTGCTGTCGTCTCTATCTTCAATATTTTTATTATAAAGAAAACATCTTACAACCATGTATCTAAGATGTTTGTGATTCATACCAAGACCCAGGCACCTACCTGCAGAGTACAATAACCTCTGTTATTGCCTCTTCCTTGAAGGGGAGCACCATGCTCGTTTTTTTTATCAGCCTATTTAAAGGGATCGACACTGCCTTCAAGTGCCAGCCTCAGTCTAGAAGGGGAGCCAACTTGTCCGCTTCGTTTACTAATATTACTGAAGGGAGGCCAACCCCCCTCACTGAAGGCTTCGACCCTCAGCACCACCATGGACCACGTTTCATCAATTTTCATACTGGATCCAATAGCTTCCATACAACACATCTTGTAGGCCACTTTTCATCAAATTTTCAGACTGGACCCACTTCACACATTTAAGCTCAACATACATCAAACTGAAACTTATAACCCCATCAATTTATTCATTGAATAATCAACCAATCAACCAACAACTTGATCTTCAATTAACATAATCAACAACATATTCATCATTAAAACAACCCAGTTCTGTATGAATACATCATTGACAGATAGCAGTAAAACAGAAAAACAAATCAGACATTTCATTCCACCTACTTCAGCAAACCCTAGATTCCATACGCGTTTTTACTTCACTAAACCTGCGTATGTACGCGCTTTCATGCACACCAACCCACGTATACTTCTGTGCATTCTTTAGAAAACCCTATCTGCCCATACGCGCTTTTCCTTAAGCAGATCCGCGTATACACGCGCTTTTACTGAAGCAAACCTGCGTATACATCTGTAACTTTTTAGGACTGTGCATCTCTTCAGATCAGATAAGCAATTCAGATTTCATCCTTTACTTCAGAAAGTATTTCACCTCATCTCAGATCTAAACATTCCATAAATAGATCTAGAAAATACATATACATTTCAGATCTAGAGATCCCTCTTCATCATTTTCTTCATAGGTGCATTATGAATTCAGATCTATCAGCTAACTATTACCCATTCCATTCAGATATCTTTCAGAGTGAAGCATTCATTAAAACCCCGACTTATGCACCCACTTGCACCATTATCTTCTTCTCCTTATATAGATTTAGCCTTTGTCAATACCATGAGTCAAAACCACACCACTTCCGATGGTATTCCTGGACGGGATTAAATAGATAATCAAGCGCTCAATACTTTGGGTCAATACCATGGTAATGTCCCGTGGCTTCCTAAATTTAGAGTGCAAATGGGCATACGCTACTTGTCACATACATTTCCGCATGCATACGCTACTTCTCCTTAACAAACCCGCGTATGCATTGTGACATACCTTGTTCAACATTATTCTGGCACTTTCTGAGCTACTTCTGAACTGATCTGTAGATACATCAGATTTACATCATTAACAACTCATCAAGTCAATTTTCATCAAGGAAAACTTCATTAGGCAGGTTCCATCAAATTCAAGACATTGTATCATATTGCCAATAATCTCCCCCTTAACTCATCAAGTAGGTTATCATCAACTTTATCAAGTAGGTTGCCATCAAGGAAAAAACTCTGCATTATATTGCCAATAGTCTTATTTCATCAAGTAGGTTTCCATCAAGGACAACACATGCCAACAATCTCCCCCTTTGGACTTGATGGCAACCATGATGGTGTTTGATCACCACAACAGATAGATACATTGATTATAACCATTATGAAAACACCATGATACTTTCCCCCTATTCAAACACAATGTTACTCTCCCCCTTTGACATCAAGGGCAAAGGGCGGATAAAAACCAAAACAAGGTTTTTCTTCACATGTAGAAAGAAGAGCTCTGTAGATTTGATGTTCATTGAAGTTACCATGCTCCCCCTGAGTTCATGTTGAATATTCAAACATATTTTTCAATGAAGTACATGACTCTATGACCTTTCCTATCACCAAGGAGTCATACTTACATCAAAGATCCCACCAAGTGGATTTACATATATGACTCAAGTACCCAACCAAGTGGGTTTACACATTTTGACTCAACTACCCAACCAAGTGGGTTTACAAATTTGAACAAGTCCTTACATGACTGAATATTACAATTTTACATCATAGGTCTCATCATGACCTTTTCATCAAATTAAAAATATGAATTTTTATAATCAAGACCAAGGAATCTCAAACATGAGATCAGATCACAACAAAGCAAGAGAATGCCAACAATGCATCCTTTCCACATGACCAATGCTCTCCCTTAGCTTGTGCATCCTGAACACTTTCAACAGCAAATCATCAAGGCATCTTTATCAGGAAATATCAGAGAATGAAACATAATTATGAGCACTGGAGCACCACCAGAGATACCAAACAACACTGCAGCTATGCTGAAGAAAGCTGACCCAGAAAAATTTGTCAGCAACCACCCATACGCGGTTTTCTGTGTATAAACTCGCGTATATACGCGACTGTCTTATAGGAAACCCGCGTATCCAATTTTAATCTTCTGATTTTAAGTAGATCTAATCTTGTACATGGTAGAGACAACTCCCAGCTTCCGTCTGAGATATTCGAATGCTTCCCTAGGATATATGAGAGAAGAAAGATAGGACAATGTAGCTATGTTTTCAAGTGTCATCCAAAATTTGTAGCATAAGTGCATCAGTAACCAGGCCTTTAGAATTTTGCAGCATCAACAAATTCTTCCCAATAGTAATTATCACACCAGAACAAATTCTTCAATAGAAAAGATGTGTCAAGATTCATCATGATGTAATATGCATAGGAAAAAGATCTCAACCATAGCAACAAATTCTGCATGATCTATTCTTATCTTTGAATCATAAGACTTCCAACAAAAGATATTCTTCAGCAAAAAGCAAACACGGCTCATCCATAATCTCATCATAAGATACCATGTATCATGTCATCATCAAGAACTAAGGAATAATCAAATACAATGCCAACAATGCAATCATTAGTTGTTAGACTGATGCTCCCCCTGAACTTGTGTTCCTGATCTTTAGCTATCTTAGATTTTTTCTTATCAGAAAAGCATACGCGACTGTCTCCAGCAGAACTCGCGTGTATACATGGCTTTAGTTCACTAAACCCGTGTATGGAAAGTGAAACAATGAAAATTTCCACAACTTCATCTCCCCCTGAAATTGTATCACCTGTACCCGTCTTCTTCACATCAGATGCACTGTCAGCAATAAACATAACCAGAATTACCAAACCAACCATGGGAATCATCATACATTGCTCCCCCTATGATGATACATTACTAATCCCTATAACGTATCTCACATCACTCCTGCAGTCATTATGAGAAGTAAGCCTTAGAAGCAGATGATTGCAGTAGGGTCAATATTCCCTACGTTTATGACCGGTCCTCCTTCCCTTTCCAGCTTTGCTTGAAATTTCTTATTGTGTGCTGGAAATTATCCAATTTCTCAGATCCATTCATCCTGCATTATTTTTCTACATGTCCATATTTATTACAGGCATAACATCTTGCATGACCAGAAAAGTAAGCATAAGGATCATAATGTGTTTTTCTATTCTTTCTCCTATTGCAATCAGCTGCTTTATCACCATACTTGCTACATGAAAAACAATATCCCTTGAAGAAACCAGAGTACCTTTCTGTGTAGAATCTGTTTGTATGTGACTGAAACATTATGCTTCTGCAATTAGCTGCAATATGCACATAATTATGACATTTAAAGCATTTAACATTATTGATGCTTCTATAGTTAGGAGGGAAATATTTCTTTTGAGAGTTCATGATTGTCGGTTGGCCTTTTGTTTCTTCCAACACTTCAGGTTTTGCATTGATATCCTTTGAATCTTTAGCACTTCCTTGTGAACTAGATTCTCCTTTAACAGTTTCATGAAAACCAAGACCAAATTTAATAGAGGGAGACCTTTGACTACTAAGAATATTGTCCAGAATCTTAGTACTGTCTTGAAACCTCAAGAGTTTATCTTTTTCTTCTAATTTACCTTTCAAAATATTTACCTCAACCTCCAAAATTTGGCATTGCTTCTTCATGCTTTCTTCTTTCCTTCTTCCTTCTTCTACTTGATCATTCAATTTTAAAATCTCTTCCTTCAACTCATTTTCTTGTTCTTCAAAAGTTTGTAAAAGTTCTTCATTCTTCTTATTTGATTTTTCCAGATCTTCTTTGAGGGAGATGATTTCTGCTTCAAGTCTTTCACTTCGATTGGTTACTTTATCCTGCTGTCTTTGATACATTTCTATCCGTCTTTGATACATTTCTATCTGACCATTCATCATATCTATCTATTCTTTCATTCTAGAGATCATTTCTTTGTAGATAGATTATTGCTTATTAGATGATCTTTGTTGTTCTTCAACTTTAATCTTGAGAGCTTCTTCTAGATCCATAACATTACTTTCACTATCTTTACCATTGCATGCACAAGAAGATGAATCACAAGAACAACAATCAGTACTTGTTTTATCTTCTTCATTTTCTGATGCACATGTTTTCTGAGATATCTCCTTTTGAGTAGCCTTCTTCTTTTGCTTCCTTGCCATGAGCAGGCGGATCTCCTTCAAGCGATCAAGCACGCAAGGACACTCCTCGTGCAATTGTTGGGAAAAATACGAGAGGGGGGTGGTATAGGTGAATCGATATTTGGTGCTGAAGCGAAATGTTTTTACTTTTTCTTTCTCTAAAACCCATACGCTACTTTACTTAACACAACGTGTATACACGCGGATAACCTTCATAAAACTCGCGTATATACAGAGATCTTATTATGCATTTAGTTCTTTACTTAGATATGTGCATCATTCATTCATCAGATGTTTAGTTAGCAGTAAGCATGTGCAGTAATAACAGAATAAACCATCACACATAAGCAACACACATGAACACCAGGATTTAAGGTAGAAACCCAAGTCGGGAGAAAACAACTGCTACCGTCGTCTCTATATTCAATATTTTTATTAGAAAGAAAACATCTTACAACCATGTACTGGCGCAGACTCATACCAGCACGCAGGCACCCACCTGCAGAAGGCTACAACCTTCTCTCATTTACCAGCCTCTCCTGGAAGGGAGCTACAACCCCCTGCTCTCGTTTACTAGCCTCACTTGGAAGGGAGCTACTACCCCCTACTCTCGTTTACCAGCCTCACTTGGAAGGGAGCTACTACCCCCTGCTCTCATTTACTAGCTACCACTGGAAGGGAGCTACAACCCCCTCACTGAAGGCTTCGACCCTCATCACCACCATGGACCACGTTTCATCAATTTTCATACTGGATCCAACAACTTCCATACAACACATCTTGTAGGCCACTTTTCATCAGATTTTTAGACTGGACCCACTTCACACATTTAAGCTCAACATACATCAAACTGAAACTTATAACCCCATCAATTTATTCATTGAATAGTCAACCAATAAACCAACAACTTGATCTTCAATTAACATAATCAGCAACATATTCATCATTCAAACAACCCAGTTCTGTATGAATACATCATTGATAGATAGCAGTAAAACAACAAAACAGATCAGACATTTCATTCCACCTACTTCAACAAACCCTAGATTCCATACGTGCTTTTACTTCACTGAACCTGCGTATGTACGCACTTTCATGCACACCAACCCGCATATACTTTTGTGCATTCTTTAGAAAACCCTATCTGCCCATACACGCTTTTCCTTAAGCAGATCCGTGTATACACGCGCTTTTACTGAAGCAAACCTGCGTATACATCTGTAACTTTTTAGGACTGTGCAGCTCTTCAGATCAGATAAGCAATTCAGATTTCATCCTTTACTTCAGAAAGTATTTTGCCTCATTTCAGATCTAAACATTCCATAAACAGATCTAGAAAATACATATACATTTCAGATCTAGAGATCCCTCTTCATCATTTTCTTCATAGGTGCATTATGAATTCAGATATATCAGCTAACTATTACCCATTCCATTTAGATATCTTTCAGAATGAAGCATTCATTAAAACCCCGACTTATGCACCCACTTGCACCATTATCTTCTTCTCCTTATATAGATTTAGCCTTTGTCAATACCATGAGTCAAAACCACACCACTTCCGATGGTATTCCTGGACGGGATCAAATAGATAATCAAGCGCTCAATACTGTGGGTCAATACCATGGTAATTTCCCCTGGTTTCCTAAATTTAGAGTGCAAATGGGCATACGCTACTTGTCACATACATTTCTGCGTGCATACGCTACTTCTCCTTAACAAACCCGCGTATGCATTGTGACATACCTTGTTCAACATTATTCTGGCACTTTTTGAGCTACTTCTGAACTGATCTGTAGATACATCAGATTTACATCATTAACAACTCATCAAGTTAGTTTTCATCAAGGACAACTTCATTAGGCAGGTTCCATCAAATTCAACACATTGTATCATATTTCCAACAATCTCCCCCTTAACTCATCAAGTAGGTTATCATCAACTTTATCAAGTAGGTTTCCATCAAGGACAACACTCTGCATTATATTGCCAATAGTCTTATTTCATCAAGTAGGTTGCCATCAAGGACAACACATGCCAACAGGTAGCCGACACTTCCCTTCTTGGATGCGCCTGTCCTCCTGTCAAGAACTATCTTCCTTGCACTCACTCAGAAATTTCTAGCGAGAAATTTACAGAAGGTAGCTGAACATCGATGCTTTAATCATCGATCCAAGTTGGCTCAAAAAAACATGAGATTACAACATATATACATGCATACATAATCGAAATTTGCATATGTACAAATGAGTATGTCTTACTGTGTTAAGAAGTCCAACCACTTCTTACCAAGCCACTTCAAATCTTCTTCATGTGAAACATTCGTTCTCACATCAATGATGGAATCCTTGGTTCCACTTTCGCCAGTCTTTCTGTCCTCTTGATGCATGTGCTTGGGATGATTAGTTGGATGCAATGTCCAACATGGGAAACAACAAGTCCCCTCTTCTGGCAATGTGTGCAAGTCTTATGCACCTTTTTTGCAAGTTGCTTTTGCTTCATCTGCTTCCTGTATGCCTTCTTCCTCATCCAACATATCTAAACATCATTGTAGAAATTTATTAACACTGATAGTATTACCGGATTCTCCTGATCTAACAATATTTATCTTCTTTCTAAATACAAAATCCTTACACTTAATTCTTTGTGGAAATTAAATTGCCAATTTCAAAACTCATGAAGAAAATCAATCACACATAAACACAGTTATTTAACGGGAAAGATTAAAGCTAAAAACCCCAACTATCATATATTATGTATATCAATGGAATCATGTAATAATCTCATACAAATCTTAGTACATCAAGCTCTCAATACATTTGGCAATCATTACACACTGTCATGCAAAAATTTCCATATCTATGCACCAATTTCTTGCCTCCTGACAACCTGCCTCCACTGCGCAATCCCTACTAAAGAAGACCCCTTAATGAATTCGAATTGGTCTTGCCTTTCCTGCGCAATCCTCATTGGCATCTCCAATGTGTGTCAGATGCATTGAATGCATCACTATAGTCACAAAAGATAGTCCATCTCACCATTTCACCTATCTGTTCACTGGGTCTCCATTGGATCTGACATGCAAGTAGTTAACTGCTCTATTTGTTCAGTTGCAAGTGAGTCTCTAGTTATGACTTAATTAAATAATTAATTCACTAAACTCTCACTAGTGTATCTTTCAGTTAGACTAGATAAAACTAGCTCAACTGAGTTTAAATCACTCAACAAAGTTAAACTAAATAACAACTCCCATAACTACTCTTCCAAATATGTCAAAACTTTTCCACTTCAGTTCTAACTGAGTCCTCCATGCATGAGTCACCAACCACCCTAGCAATTGCATAATTCCTTCAGCCCACTGATTTTCCAAATCTGTTCACTGAATAAAGTGCTCCAAGAGAATAAGTTGATATTTATTGTCAGATTATTATTAAGGGCTAATAATAATCAACATGCATCTATATTTAGATTGATGATATATAAATAGACTTCGCCCAATATTCTAAAAATAGAATTTCATCTATTTTTCACATTTGATCAACCATCTACAAATAGCATCCTACAACTTATAGAATATTCTCACCATGTCTAAAAATAGACATACACCTAAAAATAGCCTGCGGGTCCCACTTAGTGAAGGTGCTTACTTTTCACTAAAATCATCATCTTGTTGAATCTCAACACTCCCTCTCAACAAGATAGGGATTATCCTTCACCCTGATCCTGCCTCTATGGTATTCAAATTTGCTCCTGCCGAGCGCCTTCGTCAGAATATCTGCATCTTAATCTTTCGTAGGAATGTACTGAAGAAACATGATCTTCGGCTGCACACAATCTCTGATATGATGATACCAGATATCAATATGTTTATATCTATCATGAAACACATGATTAATGGAGAGTTTAATGCAACTCTGATTATCGCAATGTATCACTGTAGGATCTAAATGTGAACCGAACAAACCGACCAGGATCTTCCTCATCTAGATAGCCTCACATGCAGCTTGACTTGCTGCCATGTATTCTACTTCCACTGAACTAGAATGTGGATCTTCATTTCTGTTGTGAAGCTAGCAAATACGATAAAAATATACGTGTGCTCTTCTGTCCAGATTTGGTGCACCGCCCAATACGCATCCATGAAGCCACTTCGCTTCCTGCCTGTCTGTGCCATATGCCATGCAAGGATATTTTGAGATACCTAGGGTTTGCCCCAAACTAGGTTGGTGAGCTTAACCATCTTGACTAATTTAAGTTCACACCGCATAACATATGTTAGTCTTCATATTAGCCAAGCACGCGTGGCTTAACTGTATCGATAGACAGTGGCATCCACTACCTGCGCTGAAGTAGCATCCTCCACTCAATTTCTTGCGGAAGGAGAATCAGCAGGCTTGCGTTCCTCCGTGTGAATCCACCAGTATCTCCGAGAACGCACGCTTGAGACACAAACAGTTCACCTTCTCGCTGCCATATTTCCAATCCAAGGAAATAATGAAGGAGGCCCAAATCCTTCATCTCAAACTCCTTTGAAAGATCTTCCTTGCATGAGTGTATCAACTTCTCATCACCCCTTAGTATTAAATCATCAATATAAAGAACAATGATTAAAAGCTTAACCTCCACCACAATTTGGTACAGGCTTGCATCCGCCTCACTCTTGGTGAAGCCAAGTCTGGTGAAATAGTTGTCGATCCATGTGTACCAAGCACCTGGTGCTTTCTTGAGCCCATACAACGCTCTTTTGAGTCTGCACACATGTGACTCGCTACTGAAAATCTCAAATCCTTCAGGCTGCTCAATGTACACCTCTTCCTTAATGATCCCATTAAGAAACGTAGTCTTCACATCCATCTGATGAATGTGCCAACCCATCTGCACTGAGAGAGCAAGGATGGTAGTTATGGAAGAATACCGTGCAATAGGTGCAAAGGTTTCTTCATAATCAATCCCCTCGATCTGTGAGAACCTCAGGCAACAAATCTTGCCTTATACTTCTTGACGCTCCCATCAACAACTTGCTTTACCTTGTAGGTCCATCTTGAACCTACCACTGATTTACCCACTGGCCTTGGAACAATCTCCCAAGCAATGTTTCTAATAATGGAGTCATACTCCTCTACCATGGCATCTACCCATGTGGGCTCTTGTGCTGCTTCTTCAAAAGAATATGGCTCTGTCATGATACACTTTCTCATAAGAGCCATGTATCCAGTAAATTGGTTAGGTGACTATCTCTATCTACGCTCTAATGTAGGGACTCCTACATTCTTTGCCACATCAAGCTTTAGTCTCTTAGCTTCTGTGGTACGCTTTCTTCCTGTTCTGATGTTTGGTTCTTCATGAGTGGCCTCCTCCACTCCATGAATCTCCTCCTATGGCGGATCCACATCTAGAGGCTCATCTTTGGGAACAAGTAGCTCCTTCTCTGCATGCAAGTGTAGCTCCCTCTCAAGCGACAGCTTCATGGCCTTCACCTTATTGAATTTTATATCTTTTCGCACCACAGTCATACGAATGTTTGGAAAATACACACGGTAATTATGGGGTGTTTCTGTGTACCCCAAAAATATCCCAACTTCTACAGTCGGCTCAAGCTTCTTCCTGGCGTCCTTTGTCACATGAATATAAATAGATGAGCCAAAAATATTCAAATGAGAAATATCAGGCTTCTTACCAGTAAAATATTCTTCAGGTGTACTCATGCCAAGTACTCTATGAGGACAATGATTTTTCACATAAACCGCAGTGTTGCATGCTTCTGCCCATAAGTGCATCGGTAGGCCCTGGTCATGCAGGATAGCTCGTGCAACACCCACACTTGTTTTGTTCTTCCTCTCTGCAACCCCATTCTGCAGTGGGTTATGAGGCACTATGAGTTCTCTTCGAATTCCTTCTTTTATAAAAAAGTCTTCGAATTCGTTCGAGATATATTCACCACCATTATCGCTCTGTCGAGCCTTCACTTGCTTCCACAACTCCTTCTCCACCATTGCTTTAAACTCACACAACTTTGATAATGTTTCACTCTTCTTCTGCATGAAGAAGATCCAACATCTACGAGAATAGTCATCAACAAATATAACATAACACCTGTGCTTTGCTGTTGAAGCAACCGAGAAAGGTCCACACACGTCAGTGTGAATTCTCTCCAAGATCACCAAAGCATGGTTCTCCTTCTCATGAAAGGTGGTCTTCAAAAACTTACCCATAGTACTTGCCTTGCACTAATCTTACTATGCAAGAGTACCCTTTGGAAGTCCAATATAAATCTGTTGCAAAATCTTCAAGGCGCCATGGTGAAGATGGCCCAATCTCTTGTGCCATAATTCGTCCTCATCCCAGACCACCGCTTCTTCTGCTTTTCCCATAATTGCAGCACAACCATCTACCTCCAGCTCGTAGATATTCTTAACTCAAATCCCTATCCTCTTGGTTTGACCCGTTGTTTTATGTCGTAGGAAGGCTTTTTCCTCGCTGAAAACAACGTCATAACCTCTGTCCTCTAACATAGCGACATAGACCAAGTTCTTCTTTAGACTTGGAACATGCATAACATCTTTCAATAGAAATGGTTTACCTGAATCCCTCTCAAAGGTAATGGTTCCAATGTCGGTCGCACTGTATCTACCATCGTCACCCATCTCTATATGCATTTGGAGATACTTCTCCTCCAAGTCACTAAACAACTCCTTGTCTCCCGTCATATGGAAGGAAGCACCACTATCAAGATACCACATTGATCCCATTGCACTTGAAACCAAGCATGCGATCAAAGAGAAATCAAGTTAAAATTGCGAGGCTAAGGCCTCACCCGTTGCAGCTCCAGAAGCTTTCATTTTCTTCTTTTTATGTAGGCAGTTAGTGGCGAGATGCCCATGTTTGTGACAGTGAAAACACTTCACCTTGGAAAAATCGAGATTCTTGCCTTTAGCTTAAGATTTTGGATGGGATTTCTTCCCCTTCCCTTTCCTTCCTTTGGCAGCCAAGCGCAATTCTCTTCATCATCATTCTTCAATGAAGAGCCATCCCTGGTATTCCGCCTTATCTCATCCTGCACAAGATTAGACCAAAGTCGCTCCCAATCCGGCAGTTTCTCCCCTCCATTGATAGAGTCTTCTTACCTATGCCAACTCTTCGGATGCCCAAGGAGAGCCAAGCTCACCAAATCATCATCCGCAACTGTAATTCCTGCACTCCCCAGCTCATCCCTACATTGGACAAACTTCGTGAGATATTTTGGAATATTGTCGCCCTTCTCCATTTTGATTTTTCTGAGCTTATCTTTCAGCACCAACTTCCTATGGTCACTGCTATTTTGGAAAGGATCTGTCAAAGCCTTCCACATTGCAAATGAAGTGCCTTTCCCATGAATGTTTGACACAATATGCACTTTAACACCTTCCAACAAAATTCTTCTTGTCTTTGCTACCTTCTTTTGCCATGCTTCAAGTACTGCATCATCGCTAGAAGTAGGCTTAGGAACATCGCTATCGATGAACTCCTTCGGTCCATTATCTTCAAGCACCGCCTCAATCCTTTCCTTCCAGGCTATGTAATTTGAGCTACCCTCAAGGGCATACTCCAACTGCAACCGATTGAAAGACATTTCAATGAATACTTAACTGTTGCACCAAGAAATTTCTGCAGCAAATTCGAATTGTCCACCATCACAAAACTTAACACCGCTTCACTATTTCTATCTCCAGTGATTAACACTGCTCTGATACCATGTAGAAATTTATTGATACTGATAGCATTACCAGATTCTCCTGATCTAACACTGTTTATCTTCTTGCTAAATATAGAATCCTTCCACTTAATTCTTTGCGGAAATTAAATCTCCAATTGCAAAACTCATGGAGAAAATCAATCGCACATAAACACAGTTGTTTAACGGGAAATATTAAAGCTAAAACCCCAACTATAATATATTATATATATCAATGGAATCATGTAATAATATCATACAAATATTAGTACATCAAGCTCTCAGTACAATCAATAATCATTACACACTGTCATGCAGAAATTTGCATATATATGCACCAATTTCTTGCCTCCTGACAACCTACCTCCACTGTGCAATCCCTGCTGAAGAAGACCCCTGAATGAATTCAAATTGGCCTTGCCTTGACTGCGCAATCCTCATTGGCATCTCCAATGTGTGTCAGATGCATTGAATGCATCACTACAGTCACAACAGATAGTCCATCTCACCCTTTCACCTACCTCTCCACTGGGTCTCCATTTGATCTGACATGAAAGTAGTTAACTACTATATTTGTTCAGTTGCAAGTGAGTATCTAGTTATTAATTAATTAAATAATCAATTCACTAAACTCTCACTAGTGTATCTTTCAGTTAGACTAGATACAACTAGCTCAACTAAGTTTAACTCACTTCACTGAGTTAAACTAAATAACAACTCCCATAAATACTCTTCCAAATCTGTCACAACTTTTCCATTTCAGTTCTAACTGAGTCCTCCATGAATGAGTCACCAACCACCCTAGGAATTGCGTAATTCCTTCAGCCCACTAATTTTCCAAATTTGTTCACTCAAATAAAGTGCTCCAAGAGAATAAGTTGATATTTATTGTCGGATTATTATTAAGGGCTAATAATAATCAACATGCATCTATATTTAGATTGATGGTCTATAAAGAGACTTCGCCCAATATTCTAAAAATACAATTTCATATATTTTTCACATTTGATAAACCATCTACAAATAGCATCCTGCAACTTACAGAATATGCTCACCATGTCTAAAAATAGACATACACCTAAAAATAGCCCGCGGGCCCCACTTAGTCAAGCTCATCATCTTGTTGAATCTCAAAATTCCCTCTCAACAAGATAGGGATATCCTTCACCCCGATCCTGCCTCTATGGTTTTCAAATTTTCTCCTGCCGAGCGCCTTCGTCAGAATATCTGCATCCTAATCTTCCGTATGAATGGAATGAAGCAACATGATCTTCTACTGCACACAATCTCTGATATGATGATACTAGATATCAATATGTTTATATCTATCATGAAACATAGGATTTATCGAGAGTTTAATGCAACTATGATGATTGCAATGTATCATTGTAGGATCTAAATGAGAACTGAACAGACCAACCATGATCTTCCTCATCCAAATAGCCTCACATGCAACTTGACTTGTTTCCATGTATTTTTCTTCCACTGAACTGAGTACCACAGATATTTGTTTCCTGCTGTACCAGGAAACTGCTGTAGATCCGATACTAAAAACCCCTCCTAATGTGCTCTTACTTTCCATTGGGCTGCCTTCCCAATCTGCATCCGTGAAGCCATGCAACTTCATCTCTTCCGTCTGTTTATACCATAAGCCATACTTAGATGTGCCCCTAAGATACCTCAAGAAATGCTTGTCTACCTTCCAAAAGAGCTTGGTAGGATTAACCATCGCTTGACTAAGATGGTTCACTGCATAACATATGTCCAGTCTTGTATTAACTAAATACATGAGCAAACCCACCAACTGTCGATAAACAGTGGCATCCACCACCTTTGCCGATGTAGCATCCTCTTACCTCCAATTTCCTAGAAGAGGAGTATCCATGGGCTTGCAGTCCTCCATGTGAAACTTTCCAAGTATCTCCTGAGCATACTTGCCTTGAGACACAAACAATTCACCTTCTCGCTGCCATATTTCCAATCCAAGGAATAATGAAAGAGGCCCAAATCCTTCATCTCAAACTCCTTTGTGATCCATGTGGATATCGGTGCCACCCACCTATTCCATTTGGACCTGTAGCATCATTTGTTTCAGTTTTTTAGCTTCAGCACAACTTACTATTTTAGCAGGTTTTCGAGTCCTGCACTCCCGGAGCCGTTTTGGGGACTTAATGATCCAGCTGGATATTGGTGGCCACCCACCGAGTCCATTTGAACCCCCACCATCAGTTATTTCAGTTTGTAAGTTTAAGCACAACTTACTATTTATAGCATTTTTTCAGGTCCTAAAGTTCTGGAGCCGTTTTGAGGCCCTAAACGACGCTTTTTGGGAAAACGGGGAGAAACATGAGTCCTATATTAATGTTCCTCACTCAAAAGTTGTAGTCCTCGAATAAATATTTCTAATGAGCTATTGAGTGCATCAAATGGAGATCGGATTCCAAAGTTACGTCCCCGGGAAGTTGAAACACCAACTTACCCAAATAGGGCTCATAGTTTTGGCGCTTCATCTCCTAGGGTTAGGTTTTTGGACGTTTCATGTTTTACATTGTTTCTCAAAAATAAATATGCCTTCAAGCCTCATTGTAACACAGTTCAGGGGCTGGTAGTTGACACACCTCTTCTCAGAGATAAGATCTACCAGTGCCCTAGCTCGCTTGTTCCCATCATCTCAGTTTTGTAACACAGTTCAAGGGCTAGTAGCCGGCACATCTCTTCTCAAAGATAAGTGCTACCAGTACCCTAGCTCAGTTATTTCCATTATTTCTGTAATAAGCCTTTGAGCCTCAATGTAACATAGATCAGAGGCCTGCACACGCCACATCTCTTCTCAGAGATATGCTACCAACGCCCTAGCTTGTTTCCATTATGTTTCTAATCTTATTGCAGTCATTATTTTATTAATAAAATGAAGCATTATTTCCGCTACATCTCTCTGTTTATGGTTATATCTGTATTCTGTTACATTCCTGCAAAAATCTGGATCAATAAGCCATACTCAGATGTGCCCCTGAGATACCTCAAGACATGCTTTTCTGCCTTCCAAAAGAGCTTGGTAGGCTTAACCGTCGCTTGAATAAGCTGGTTCACCGCATAACATATGTCCGGTATTGTATTAACTAAATACATGAGTGAACCCACCAAATGTTGATAAAAAATGGCATCCACTACCTCTGCCGATGTAGCATCCTCTTTCCTCCAATTTCCTGGAAGAGGAGTATCCATGGGCTTGCAGTCCTCCATGTGAAACTTACCAAGTATCTCCCTAGCATACTTTCCTCGAGAAACAAACAGTTCACCTTCTCGCTGCCATATTTCCAATCCAAGGAAATAACGAAGGAGGCCCAAATCCTTCATCTCAAACTCCTTTGCAAGATCTGCCTTACATGAGTGTATCAACTGCTCATCACCCGTTAGTATTAAATCATCAACATAAAGAACAATGATTAAAAGCTTACCCTCCACCACAATTTGGTATAGGTTTGCATCCACCTCACTCTTAGTGAAGCAAAGTCCAGTGAAATAGATGTCGATCTGTGTGTACCAAGCAATGGTGCTTACTTCAGCCCATACAATGCTCTTTTGAGTCTGCACATATGCGAATCATCGTTGAAGATCTAAAATCCTTCGGGCTACTCAATGTACACCTCTTCCTCAATGATCCCATTAAGGAACACAGTCTTCACATCCATCTGTGCTGAGAGAGCAAGGATGGTCCTTATGGAAGAATACTGTGTGACAGGTGCAAAGGTTTCTTCATAGTCAATCCCCTCAATCTGTGAGAAGCCTCGGGCAACAAATCTTGCCTTATACTTCTCGAAGCTCCCATTAGTAGCTTGCTTTACCTTGTAGATCCATCTTGAATCTACCATTGATTTACCCACCGGCCTTGGAATAATCTCCCAAGGATTGTTTCTGATAATGGAGTCATACTTCTCCACCATGGCATCTACCCATGTGGGCTCCTATGCTACTTCTTCAAAAGAAGATGGCTTTGTCACGATACAAGCCATGTATCCAGTAAATCGATCAGGTGATTGTTTCTGTCTGCGCTGTGATGTAGGGATTCCTACATTCTGTGCTGCATCGCTTTAGTCTCTCAGCTTATGTGGTACACTTTCTGCCTATTTTGATGTTTGGTTCTACATGAGTGGACTCCTCCACTCCATGAATCTCCTCTTGTGGCTGATCCACATCTAGAGGCTTATCTTTGGGAACAAGTAGCTCCTCCTCTGCATGCAAGTGTACCTCCCTCTCAAGCGACAACTTCATGGTGTTCACCTCATTTAATTTTATATCCTCTTGTACCACAGTCATCCGACTGTATGGTAAATACACACGATAATTATGGGGTGTTTCTGTGTACCCCACAAATATCCCAACTTCTGTAGTCAGCTCCAGCTTCTTCCTAGCGTCCTTTGTCACATGAGTGTAAACAAATGAGCCAAAAATCTTCAAATGAGAAATATCAGGCTTCTTACCAGTAAAATCTTCTTCACGTGTACTCATGCCAAGTACTCTATGAGGACAACGGTTTTTCACATAAACCACAGTGTTGCATGCTTCCACCCACAAGTGCATTGGTAGGCCCTGGTCATGCAACATAGCTCGTGCAACACCCACGATCGTTTTGTTCTTCCTCTCCGTGACCCCATTCTGCTGTGGGTTATGAGGCACTATGAGTTCTCTTCGAATTCCTTCTTTTCTACAGAAGACTTTGAATTCGTTCGAGATATACTCACCACCATTATTGCTCTGCAGAGCCGCCTTCACTTGCTTTCCCAAATCCTTCTCCACCAATTCTTTAAACTCACAGAACTTTGAGAATGTTTCGCTCTTCTTCTGCATGAAGAAGATCCAACATCTATGAGAATATTCACCAACAAATATAACACAATACCTATGTTTTGATTTTGAAGCAACCGAAAAAGGTCCACACACGTCTGTGTGAATTCTCTCCAGGATCACCGAAGCATGGTTCTCCTTCTCATGAAAGGTGGTCTTCACAAAATTACCCATAGTACATCCCTTTTACTGATCTGACTGCGCAAGAGTACCCTTGGGAAGTCCAGTCGAAATATGCTGCAAAATATTCAAGGTGCCATGGTGAAGATGGCCCAATCTCCTGTGCCGTAATTCACCCTCATCCCGGCTCACCACTTCTTCTACTTTGCCCATCATTGTAGCACAACCATATACCTCCAACTTGTAGAGATTATTAACTTGAATCCCTATCCTCTTGGTTTGACCCATTGTTTTATGTGGCAGGAAGGCTTTTCCCTCGCTGAAAACAACATCATAACCTCTGTCCTCCAACATAGCGTCCGAGACCAAGTTATTCTTTAGACCTGGAACATGCATAAAATCTTTCAACATAAATGGTTTACCTAAATCCCTCTCAAAGGTAATGGTTCCAATACCGGTCGCACTGTATCTACCATCATCGCCCATCTCTATTTGCATTTGGAGATCCTTATCCTCCAAGTAACTAAAAAACTCCTTGTCTCCCGTCATATGCAAGGAAGCACCACTATCAAGATACAACACCGATCCCATTGCATTTGAAACCAAGGATGCGATCAAAGAGAAATCAAGTTCAAAATGAGAGGCTAAGGCCTCACCTGCTGCAGCCCCAGCAACCATATTTTTCTTCTTTTTCTGTGGGAAGTTAGTGGCGAGATGCCCATGTTCGTGACAGTGAAAACACTTCACCTTGGACAAATCCAACTTCTTTCCTTTAGCCTCAGATTTTTGATGGGATTTCTTCCCCTTCCTTTTCCTTTCTTTGGAAGCCAAAACGCAATTCTCTTCATCATCATCCTTCGATGAAGAGCCATCCCTGATATTCTGCCTTATCTCCTCCTCCACAAGATCCGACCAAAGTCGCTCCCAATGCGGCAGTTTCTCCCGTCCATTGACAGAGTCTTTGTAGCTATGCCAACTCTTCGGAAGCCCAAGGAGAGCCAAGCTTACCAAGTCATCATCCGTAACTGTAATTCGCACACTCCCCAGCTCATCCCTACATTGGACAAGCTTCGTGAGATATTTTGGAATACTGTCACCCTTCTCCATTTTGATTTTTCAAAGCTTATCTTTCAGCACCAACTTCCTATGGTCACTGCTGCTTTGGAAAAGATCTATTAAAGCCTTCCAAATTTCAAATTAAGTGGATTTCCTGTGGAGTCTTGACATAATATGGTCTTTCACACCTTCCAACAAAATTCTTCTTGTCTTTTCTACCTACTATTGCCATGCGTCAAGTACTACATCATCGCTAGAAGTAGGCTTAGGAACATCGCTATTGATGAACTCCTTCAGTCCATTATCTTCAAGCACCGCCTCCATCCTGTCCTTCCAGGCTATGTAATTTGAGCTACCCTCAAGGGCGTACTCCAACCGCAACCCATTTAAAGACATTTCAATGAATACTCAACTGTCGCAACAAGAAATTTCTGCAGCAAATTCGAATTGTCCACCAGCACAAAACTCAACACCACTTCACTATTGCAACCTCCAGTGATTAAAACTGCTCTGATACCATCTAGAAATTTATTAATACTGATAGTATTACATGATTCTCCTGATCTAACAATATTTATCTTCTTGCTAAATACATAATCCTTCCACTTAATTCTTTGCGGAAATTAAATCGCCAATTGCAAAACACATGAAGAAAATCAATCGCACATAAACACAGTTGTTTAATGGCAATCACACATAAACACAGTCGTTTAACAGAAAATTTTAAAGCTAAAAACTCCAACTATCATATATTATGTATATCAATGGAATCATGTAATAATCTCATAAAAATCTTAGTACATCAAGCTCTCAGTACAATCAACAATCATTACACCGTCATGTAGAAATTTTCATATCTATGCACCAATTTCTTGCCTCCTGACAGCCTGCCTCCATTGCGCAATCCATGCTAAAGAAGACCCCTGAATGAATTCGAATTGACCTTGCCTTGACTATGCAATCCTCATTGGAATCTCCAATATGTGTTAGATGCATTGAATGCATCACTATAGTCACAACAGATTGTCCATCTCTCCCTTTCACCTATCTCTCCACTGAGTCTCCATTTGATCTGACACGCAAGTATTTAACTGCTGTATTTGTTCAGTTGCAAGTGAGTCTCTAGTTATGAATTAATTAAATAATTAATTCACTAAACTCTCACTAGTGTATCTTTCAGTTAGACTAGATACAACTAGCTCAACTGAGTTTAACTCACTTAGCGGGATTAAACTAAATAACAACTCCCATAACTACTCTTCCAACTCTGTCACAACTTTGCCACTTCAGTTCTAATTGAGTCCTCCATGCATGAGTCACCAAACACCCTAGAAATTGCGTAATTCCTTCAGCTCACTAATTTTTCCAAATATTTTCACTGAAATAAAGTGCTCCAAGAGAATAAGTTGATAATTATTATCGGATTATTATTAAGGGCTAATAATAATCGACATGCATCTATATTTAGATTGACGATTTATAAATAGACTTCGCCCAATATTCTAAAAATAGAATTTCATCTATTTTTCACATTTGATCATCCATCTACAAATAACATCCTGCAACTTATAGAATATTCTCACCATGTGTAAAAATAGCCTGCGGGCCCCACTTAGTGAAGGTGCTTACTTTTCACTAAGCTCATCATCTTGTTGAATCTCAACACTCCCTCTCAACAAGATAGGGATTATCCTTCACCTCGATCCTGCCTCTATGGTATTCGAATTTTCTCCTTCCGAGCACCTTCGTGAGAGTATCTGCATCCTGATCTTCCGTAGTAACGTAATGAAGCAACATGAGCTTCCGCTACACATAATCTCTGATATGATGATACCAGATGATGCAGGGGCATTAGGCCCAAGACACTTTTTTTACATAAATAAACCTAAAGCGGGGTCTCATGTTTTGGTTCCCCATGTAAATATTCATAGTTGAGTTATTTTAGTTAATTTGAAGGGTTAACATTGTGACTGCCCGAATTATTTATGGGCGCCTGAAGAGATAGTCAGTTTCAGAAGTTAGGCTAGCTTTAGGAGTCCAAGAGTCATCAAGGAAGTGAATCAATTGATTTCCAATATGTATAAAAATAAACCTCTGTGATAGAGTCGAGGCGCTGCACAGACCTGCACGAGCCTGCACCTAGACCTGCCTGTACCTGCAGAGAGCTGCATAGGGGAAGAAGGCCATCAGATTGAAGATCTGGCCAGCCAGTGGTTGTAATTCAATTCACTGTGTAAATAAGAAATGTTTAAGTCTATTTGTGCCTTGTAGATTTAATTTATGTGTGAATGTATATCTGCTTTGCTTGAATAAGTTCTGTGTGAACGTATGCATGCATCCTGATGGAGGATAATCGGAATCTGTGATAACTAAGAACCCGGTGATAGGATTAATGGTGCTCTGTATACGGTTAGCGGAATCGATGTAAATACTGTCGACACTGTTGACAGGGGAGTGATAGAGTCGTGAGTGTATGCCACAACAGAGGCATGGATTTAATCCACGCATAATCGATATTGGTGTTCATCGGATGAGCACTGTACAACGAGGGGCGAAGGCGCATTAGAGCTACGTTAATTTGAATAGGTGGAATCTGAGCGCAACAAAATGGAACTGTGCTTGACGGAACCTTGCGCGATATAAGTGGAACCTGGAGTAGGTAACCGTGACCGAAGGAACAGTAACGTTGGTTTAGAGCTGAACGGTAGGTTTCATCGCACCACCTATCGCTGGCAAGCGGTATTTGAAGGAGTTGGGAGCGATTCCACAGATTGACAGACACGTGTCCCCGAGAAAAATTGCAAAAGCGCCTTCCATTGCGCATTCGTGCAAGTAGCCCGTGCGATATCCGTTGGATCAATTGGAGTGAGGCGACGTGGTAACAGCTATCGGATGTGGAAGGCTCTTTTTAAAGAGAGAATCCATACAGGTGAGATAGTTTATAGAAGAGAGGAATGACCTGTTCTTGAGTTTTTTAATCAGCCGTCGGATGTGGAAGGCTCGTCAACGCTGGGGCCCAATTGTAAATTATATTAATTGGAACCTTTTAAACTAAGGTTTGCGGGGTTTTAATATAAGTATGTCCGGTGCCGTTGGTTGTTTAATTCTTCCAATGACTTTGGAGAAGGCCGAAATATACACATTGATATATCGTAGCGTGCGTATAATGTTTGAATTTGCGAAGTGGGGGCCATACGAATTGTGATTCAGGCGCGTAGTTTAAAGACCGAGGTTTTAATATGGGAGCCTTACTATTTGGGTTCAATATAAGATTCGTCTAAAGTATTCAATTATCAATTTCTATGAAATTGATAAGTAAATAAGAAAGAAGAAATTAAGTAGTGAGACTGTGAGACCTTGGCTTGGAGATTTATTTAATTGGCCAGACCAAGAAAATAGAACAGAGAGAAGAAAGCCAGATTGGGGAGATAATTTGGAAAGAAATATTGGATGCATTTACACACAGATTGAGGTTGGAACCAAGGAAGACCGGGGCCATGGGTAGCCTCGCTATTAAGTGGTATCAGAGCTAGAATTTAGTCAGCTCGTTGAAAAGTTTATTTCGGAAATGCACATGTACTGAAACAGAAAAAATAGTTGATGTTTGAATCTGTTTAATAGAGAAAATTGCAGATTTGATTTGACATGCAGTGAAGGTCTCCAGATGAACAGAATCTGGATTTGAAGACAGAGTGTCTTGAAGATTGTAGCAGGTAGAAATGCAGTGCAGGTGAGGAGAGAAGGAACAATATCATTCAGGGATCTTGAGAGGTAAGATTATGAGCCTTATTTGAACTCTGGTTGGAAATATTTGTTTGCAGAATACAGAGTGCAGAAAATTGAAGACATCTCAGCAGGGGCAGATCACAAGCTTTGAGAGCAGTGATAGAAGAGTCCAACAAGGGACTCTGAGTGAAGAAGAAAGAGTGTGGCAGAACCTGAAATAATTCCCAACTGAGGTTGGATGAAAGAAGAAAAGGGTTGTTCTTGAGAAAGTTGCAGAGTGAAGTCTAGAGAGCACAGAGAGTGCTCATAAGGTTCCAAAGAGAGGGACCAGTACTTGCCAAAAGCCGGAGCTCAGGAGACAAGCTTGGTGAGGTAAGTTTCATCAAGAGAGCTTGCTGTTGCAGAGGCTTGGTGCAGCTTGTGAGTGAAGAACTCCTAGAGAAGGAAATGGCTACTGAGAGCCATAACAGGGATTGCAGTGATTGCAGAGGTTCTGAGAGAAGCCACAGCAAAAGAGTGAGTGAAGATGCCAAAGCAAATGGCATGAGGAAGAGACCCACAGATGAAGAATATTGGAAAGAATTTGATGAGATCAAGGAAGAGTTCAACGAACTGAAGAGATGGATATAAGAAAGCCAGAGAGTTGGTTGGCTCATGAAGAAGAAGATAAAGTGGCAGAGGCTACAAAGGAAGAAGGAGCAGATGATGAATGCTCGGAAGAAAAAGGAAATACTCAGATTAATTGAGTATCTGGAGAAGGACTTGGAGACTGAAGCTTCAAGTGGGACCAAGGGGTCTAAGAGCCTTACATCTGACATATTTTGTATGTTTGCAGGAACAACAGGTGAGAAAGAACAAACTGTTGATGTTGTCACTGAGGAAGAAAATGGAGCTGCTACATGTTTTGAAGATGCCCATGCACAGTTGGAGAAAGATTCTGCTTTCCAACATATTGGAAGCAGAAGAGCTTTAGTTTGTGATATTGGCCAAAAGCTGGAGGCTGAACAACTTGAGGACTCTGAAGAAGAGACCATTGAAGGATCTCTGGAAAATATAGAAGACTTGGAACAACAGAAATATTTGGTGACCAAATCACCAATCGAGACCATGAGGTCTTGTGTTTTTGCATCTGACGAGTTGTGTGTGAATGCAGGTGTTAATGAAGGTAGTTCACATGATGAAAATGTGACAGATGAAGTTGAATGTTGCCAAGTAAAGTATGATGAGTATCTTTCAGATGAAGAATAGATTGAACTACTGCAACAAAAGGAATTCATTAATTCCTTATTTGGTAGAAGATATTATTTCAATGGGGTTGATGATGAGTTTGTCATTAATGCTGATAATGAAAGGCTGCTTTTGTTAAATGGCCATGTGGAGAATGATGGACAGGTAGCTGGAGTCTTTGCAGAGATGGGAAATCAGGACTTCATTCTGATGAAGGTTGAGGAGATAGTGACAGCAGAAGATAGAGAAGATTGTGGTGAGATGCCAAGATTGTGGCATGAGCAGAGGACAAAACCACAGAGAGAATGTGTTCAGATGGTAAGGATAGAGATGAATGGGAAGAGGAAAGTTCCTTTTTATGAGCTGGAGCAAAGAGACATCCTTGAAGCGGATGGTGCAGAAGAGAGACTAGCTAACATACTCAAGAAATGTTTGAATAATTGGAATCAGCATTCTAATGTGCTGGTTGAGAAGGAGAGACAGTTGGGACAACATACTGAGATGCTGACAGAAGAAGGAAAGGCTTTGAGGCCTTGTAGACTTTGTTTTAACAAATGTTTGATGAATTCAGATCCTGTTGATGATGGAGATAAGTTGAAAGCATGGGGCAGTCAATTAAAGGAGAAGGAGAGTTCTGTGGAAGACTTTAAACCATGGAATGGAGGAATTGAGCTGCTAGAGAGTATGCTGAATCAGCAGGATTCCATACAAGAGAGAAGACCTCAATTTCAGAATTGGGGGTTGCAGTATGTGAAGAAAAAATGATCCCATTAATCAACGAAGTCTTCACATCCATCTGATGAATGTGCCAACCCATCTACGCTGAGAGAGAAAGGATGGTCCTTATGAAAGAATACCGTGCGACAGGTGCAAAATTTTCTTCATAATCAATCTCCTCGATCTGTGAGAAGCATCGCGCAAAAAATCTTGCCTTATACTTCTCGACGCTCCCATCAGAAACTTGCTTTACCTTGTAGATCCATCTTAAACCTACCACTGATTTAACCACCAGCCTTGGAACAATCTCCCAAGCACTGTTTCTGACAATGGAGTCATAATCCTCCAACATGGCATCTACCCATGTGGGCTCCTACGCTGCTTCTTCAAAAGAAGATGGCTCTGTCATGATACACTTGCTCATAAGAGCCATGTATCCAGTAAATCGGTCAGGTGACTGTCTCTGTTTGTGCTGTGATGTAGGGACTCCTACATTCTGCGCCGCATCAAGCTTCAGTCTCTCAGCTTCTGTGGTATGCTTTCTGCCTATTTTGATGTTTGGTTCTGCATGAGTGGACTCCTCCACTCCATGAATCTCCTCCTGTGTCTGATCCACATCTAGAGGCTCATCTTTGGGAACAAGTAGCTCCTCCTATGCATGCAAGTGTACCTCCCTCTCAAGCAACAACTTCATGGCCGTCACCTCATTGAATTTTATATCCCGTCGCACCACAGTCATTCGAATATTTGGCAAATACACATGATAATTATGGGGTGTTTTTGTGTACCCCACAAATATCCCAACTTCTGCAGTCAGCTCCATCTTCTTCCTAGCATCCTTTGTCACATGAATGTAAACAGATGACCCAAAAATCTTCAAATGAGAAATATCAGGCTTCTTACCAGTAAAAGCTTCTTCAGGTGTACTCATGTCAAGTACTCTATGAGGACAACGGTTTTGCACATAAACCGCAGTGTTGCATGCTTCTGCCCACAAGTGCATTGGTAGGCCCTGGTCATGCAGCATTGCTCATGAAACACCCACAATATTTCTGTTCTTCCTCTCCACGACCCCATTCTGCTGTGGGTTATGAGGAGCTATGAGTTCTCTTTGAATTCCTTCTTTGCTACAGAATGTTAGGATATTCCGACACATAGGAAATAGTTAAGAATAACTTAGTCTAGTGTAGAGTTAGGTAAAGTGTGTTTCTTTACCATGTACATTTGTAACTTATAATGTGACAATCATGATTTGTAGTGATCCGATGGTTATCTATCACCTCGGTATTAATGAAACTTGATCCGTGGCTTAACACCCGATTGGTCCATGATCTCTATTTAAAGAGGATGGAGGGTCATTTTTCCGGTAACCGTTTATGAGAGAAACATATGTAAATTTTCTTTTTATATTAATAAATTTCCTGAAGTGGCCATGTTGGCTCAGGCCGTGGATTGTTTCCCTCTTTGAGGATTTTAACCACGTGATTATACTGGTGTACTAATTTGTGATCTGTTTGTGAGTGATGACCTTTGGTTCTTGATCTATGGAACTTACCCTGTAAATTCCTACATGGTATCAGAGCTATTTTGAGGGCCGCGTCCATTGTTGATCAAAATCCGAAGCCGGTTTGACTGCATGCGAATGCCGTTTTGTAGATATACTATTTTTGGACTTTTTTGGGGTTGGAAAAATTCTTTTTTGTGTCTGGAGCATTTGTTACAGTGAAAAACGCCTTTATTTTCATGTGAAACGGTTTCCGGTTGCCCAAGTTATGTTAGTTTAGATCTGGAGGTATAAAACACCTATTTTGCAGTTATATTTGTTAATAGTTCTGCTTATTTCGATTTTTTCTGTTTATTTTCAGTATTAAGGTTTTATTTATTTTCTAGATCTATACCCTCTTCTCTGTGTATGCTCTTTTCTATGCACTTCGTGTGATCTCGGCAAATCAGAAATAGGAAAAAGGGATTTTTTTTGCTACGTATGCTCTTTCCCTGCATCTTTGTGCGATCTCAGGAAATCATAAATAGTGAAAAAAGTGATAGTTGTTGGTAAGGCTAACTGAAAATTTAACATTTTTCTGTAAAGCTTTGCATTTCTTTTATATTTGCTCGGTTTTTGTGTAGGAAAAGGCATGCACACCGAAGAGTAAAAAAAGAAAAACCCTTCCTCCTTTCATACAATAACGTGATCCTTTTACTATCTCACTTGGTGAGGGGTTAGTTTATGAGAATAGAGGTCTTGGGTTCAAGTCTTATTCTCAAGCTTCTTTTGTAAAAAAAATTTGTTAAAAGGGGCGGATTTTTTTTTTAAAAGGCCGCACTTCATTCCATTCTTGTAACTATTCGACATCTACAACTCAGATTTTTCAAAAGGAATAACTTCTTCATCTGGAAGTCATTTTTTGAGCCGTTTTTTTTTTAAACGGCCTAATTTTTTGAGATCTTTCCATTGGAGCAGTTGGTTTCATATTTTCTTAGCTTCAGTTTAAAAAAAAATGGAAAGTGCATGGCCGGTTATTCTTAACAACACCAATTATTTCCAATGGCTACCTCACATGGTAGATATACTTAGAAGTAAAGGGATTTATAGAATAGCCACAGGACAAGAAAATTTACCTTCCGATGATGATAAAGCTGCTAAATGGGAAAATAAATAAGATGAAGCTATGAATGAAGAGTATCGTTCATTATTGGCAAAAAATACTTGGGATCTTATTCCTCTTCCAAAAGGAAGAAAACTTGTCAAATGCAGATGGGTTTACAAAACCAAGTTTGGACTAGATGGAAAAGTGGATAGAAATAAAGCTCGTCTTGTTGCTAAAGGATTTTCACAAGTTGAAGGCATTGACTATACTGAAACCATCTCCCCTGTTGCCAAAATGAATTCTATCTACCTTGTTCTTTCCCTTGCTGCCTCCTTTAAATGGGAAGTCCATCATATGGATGTTAAATCTGCCTTCTTACATAGAGATTTACATGAATAAATCTATATGGAACAATCCCCTGGCTTTATCCAAAATGACTCTAGCCTTGTTTTTCACCTTAGGAAGTCTCTCTATGGTCTTAAACAAGCTCCTCGGGCTTGGTATGCCAAAATGGATAGATTTCTCTTAGATAATGGCTTTTCTAGGTGTCATTTTGACAACACTGTCTACTTCAAGAAAGTGGGTAAGTCCTTCACCATACTTGTTCTTTATGTTGATGATTTTATCCTTAATGGTATTGATCCAAACCATATAAACCATGTGAAGTCTAGCCTCAAAAATAATTTTGAAATGACAGACTTAGGACACTTGCATTATTTCCTTGGTCTTCAAGTCTTACAATCCAAGGAAGGCATTACCCTCTCTCAGTACAAGTATGATTGTGATCTTCTACACCACTTTCACATGGAAGATTGTAAGCCAGCCCCTTCTCCCTTTCGGTCTAGAGTCAAGATTTCAATCAACTGTACTACCCCTGAATTTGATGCTACCTTATATCATCAACTTGTTGGTAAACTTCTGTATCTAACCCATACCTGTCCTGACCTCTCCTTTGTCGTTGGTCTTGTCACTCGGTTTATGCACCAACCTCATGAAATTCATTGGAAAGAAGCTAAAATAATACTTCAATATATTTGAAGTATAGTTCAGTTCGAGATTCATTACAGTGCAGGAGCATCTCCATTATTGATTGGTTTCACTAATTCTAATTGGGCTGGTGACCCTGATGATCGAAAGTCTATTTCCGGATATGTATACACTCTTGGTTCAGGGCCTATTACTTCGTCTTGTAAGAAACAAAGTGCTATCTCTCTTTTTTCAACAGAAGCAGAGTATCGTGGTGCAGTTGAAGCCAGCAAGGAAGCCATGTGGCTTCGTCAAATTCTGTCTGAATTTGGTCTTCATCAGCAACATCCAACTACACTTTGGTGTGATAATCAGAGTGCCATTCAACGATGTAAAGATCCAGTTCAACATCAACGTACAAAACACATTGAAATCCACATACACTTCATCAGAAAGCTCATTCATGATCGTGTTCTTGAAGTGCAGTATCGTCCAACCAATGATCAAGTAGCCGATATCTTTGCAAAGGCTCTCATAGAAGCGAAGTTTACCAAACTTCGATCCATGCTTAGAGTTTAGGAAAGTTGTCATTAAGGGGGGATAGGCTCTAATGCCTCCTTCCTTCTCCTATTGTGTCACTTTTGTAAACCCTTAAATTCTATCCCAATTTGTTCTTAAGGGGGGATGTTAGGATATTTCGACACATAGGAAATAGGCTCCTTTTGTGTAACCTTTGTAAATCCTTCAATCCTATCCCAAGTTGTTCTTAAGGGATATGCTAGGATATCTTACACATAGAAATAGTTGAGAATAAAAGGTAGTCTAGTGTAGAGTTAGGTAAAGTGTGTTTCTTTACCATGTACATTTGTAACTTATAATCTGACGGTCACGATTTGTAGTGATCCAACGGTTATCTCTCACCTTGGTATTAACGACACTTGATCCGTGGCTTAGCACCCGATTGGTCCATGATCTCTATTTAAAGAGCATGGAAGGTCATTTTTCTGGTAACCGTTTATGAGAGAAACATATGTAACTTTTCTTTTTATATTAATAAATTACCTGAAGTGGCCGTGTTCGCTCAGGCCGTGGACTGTTTCCCTCTTTGAGAGTTTTAACCACGTGATTATACTGGTGTACTGATTTGTGATGTATTTGTGAGCGGTGAACTTTGGTTCTTAATCTACAGAACTTACCCTGTAAATTCCTACACATAAATATTTGAATTCGTTCGAGATATATTCACCACCATTATCGCTCCGCAGAGCCTTCACTTGCTTCCTCGACTCCTTCTCCACCAATGCTTTAAACTCACAAAAATTTGAGAATATTTCGCTCTTCTTCTGCATGAAGAAGATCCAACATCTACGAGAATAGTCATAAAAAAATATAACATAATACCTGTGCTTTGTTGTTGAAGCAACCGAGAAAGGTCCACACATGTCTGTGTGAATTCTCTCCAGGATCACCGAAGCATGATTCTCCTTCTCATGAAAGGTGATATTCAAAAAATTACCCATAGTACATCCCTTGCACTGATCTGACTGTACAAGAGTACCCTTGGGAAGTCTAGTAGAAATATTCTGCAAAATATTCAAGGTGCCATTGTGAAGATGGCCCAATCTCCTGTGCCATAATTCACACTCATCCTGGCTCACCACTTCTTCTGCTTTGCCCATCATTGTAGTGCAACCATCTACCTCTATCTTATAGAGATTCTTAACTTGAATCCCTATCCTCTTGTTTTGGCCCGTTGTTTTATGTCACAGGAAGGATTTTCCCTCGCTGAAAACAACGTCATAACCTCTGTCCTACAACATATCGACCGAGACCAAGTTCTTCTTAAAACCTGGAACATGCATAACATATTTCAACATAAATGGTTTAACTAACTCCCTCTCAAAGGTAATGGTGCCAATGACGGTCACACCATATCTACCATCGTTTCCCATCTCTATATGCATTTGGAGATCCTTCTCCTCCAAGTCACTAAACAACTCCTTGTCTCCCGTCATATGGAAGGAAGCAACACTATCAATATACCACACCGATCCCATTGCGCTTGAAACCAAGCATGCGATCAAAGAGAAATAAAGTTAAAATTGCGAGGCTAAGGCCTCACCCGCTGCATCTCCATCAAGCTTCTTTTTCTTCTTTTTCTGTGGGCAGTTAGTGGCGAGATGCCCATGTTAGTGACAGTGAAAACACTTCACCTTGGAAAAATCCAGCTTCTTGCCTTTAGCCTTGGATTTTGGATGAGATTTCTTCCCCTTCCCTCTCCTTGCTTTGGCAGCCAAAGCATAATTCTCTTCATCATCATTCTTCGATGAAGAGCCATCCCTGGTATTCCGCCTTATCTCCTACTTCACAAGATCCGACCAAAGTCGCTCCCAATCTGGTAGTTTATCCCATCCATTGACAGAGTCTTTGTAGCTATGCCAACCCTTTGGAAGCCCAAGGAGAGCTAAGCTCACCAAGTCATCATTTTCAACTATAATTCCCACACTCCCCAGCTCATCCCTACAATGGAAAAACTTCGTGATATATTTTGGAATACTGTTGCCCTTCTCCATTTTGATTTTTATTAGCTTATCTTTCAGCGCCAACTTCCTATGCTCGCTGCTAATTTGGAAAAGATATGTCAAAGCCTTCCACATTGAAAATGGAGTGGATTTCCTGTGAAGGCTTGAAACAATATGGCCTTTCACACCTTCCAACAGAATTCTTCTTGTCTTCACTACCTTATTTTTCCATGCGTCAAGCACTACAGCATCGCTAGAAGTAGGCTTAGGAACATTGCTATCGATGAACTCCTTCAGTCCATTATCTTCAAGCACCACCTCCATACTCTCCTTCCAGACTATGTAATTCGAGCTACCCTCAAGGGCATACTCCAACCGCAACCCATTGAAAGACATTTCAATGAATACTCAACTGTCGCACCAAGAAATTTCTGCAGCAAATTCGAATTGTCCACCAGCACAAAACTCAACACCGCTTGACTATTGCAATATCCCGTGATTAACACTGCTCTGATACCATGTATAAATTTATTAATATTGATAGTATTACCAGATTCTCCTGATATAAAAATATTTATCTTCTTGCTAAATACATAATCCTTCCACTTAATTCTTTGTGGAAATTAAATCGCCAATTGCAAAACTCATGAAGAAAATCAATCGCACATAAACATAGTTGTTTAGCGGGAAATATTAAATCTAAAAACCCCAACTATAATATATTATGTATATCAATGGAATCATGTAATAATCTCATACGAAGCTTAGTACATCAAGCTCTCAGTACAATCAACAATCATTACACACTGTCATGCAGAAATTTGCATATCTATGCGCCAATTTCTTGCCTCCTGATAGCCTGCCTCCACTGCGCAATCCCTGCTGATGAAGACCCCTGAATGAATTCGAATTGGCCTTTCCTTGACTACGCAATCCTCATTGGCATCTCCAATGTGTGTCAAATGCATTGAATGCATCATTATAGTCAAACATATAGTCCATCTCACCCTTTCACCTATCTCTCCACTGGGTCTCCACTGGATCTGACATGCAAGTAGTTAACTGCTGTGTTTGTTCAGTTGCAAGTGAGTCTCTAGTTATGAATTAATTAAATAATTAATTCACTAAACTCTCACTAGTGTATCTTTTAGTTAGACTAGATACAACTAGCTCAACTAAGTTTAACTCACTTAACTGAGTTAAACTAAATAACAACTCCCATAACTACTCTTCCAACTCTGTCACAACTTTGCCACTTCATTTATAATTGAGTCCTCCATGCATGAGTCAGCAACCACCCTGGGAATTGCGCAATTCCTTCAGCCCACTAATTTTCCAAATCTGTTAACTGAAATAAAGTGCTCCAAGAGAATAAGTTGATATTTATTGTAGGATTATTATTAAGGGCTAATAATAATCGACATGCATCTCCATTTAAATTGACGATCTATAAATAGACATCGCCCGATATTATAAAAATAGAATTTCATCTATTTTTCACATATGATCAACCATCTACAAATGGCATCCTGCAACTTATAGAATATGCTCACCATGTCTAAAAATAGACATACACCTAAAAATAGCGTGTGGGCCCCACTTAGTGGAGGTGCTTACTTTTCACTTAGCTCATCATCTTGTTGAATCTCAACACTCCCTCTCAACAAGATAGGGATTATCCTTCACCCCGATCCTGCTTCTATGGTATTCGAATTTTCTCCTGCAGAGCGCCTTCGTCAGAATATCTGCATCCTGATCTTCCGTAGGAATGTACTGAAGCAACATGATCTTCCGCTGCACACAATCTATGATATGATGATACCGGATATAAAATTTTTTAGATCTATCATGAAACACGAGATTAATCAAGAGATTAATGCAACTCTGATTATCGCAATGTATCACTTTAGGATCTAAATGAGAACCAAACAAACCGACTAGGATCTTCCTCATCCAGATAGCCTCACATGCATCTTGACTTGCTGCCATGTATTCTGCTTCCGCTGAACTGATTTCCACAAATATTTGTTTCCTGTTGTACTAGGAAACTGCTGTAGATCCGATACTAAAAACCCCTCCTAATGTGCTCTTTTTTTCTGTTGGGCTGCTTGCCCAATCTGCATCCATGAAGCCATGAAAATTCACCTAATCTGTCTATCTGTACCATAAGACATACTCATATGTTCCCTTGAGATACCTTAGGACATGCTTGCCTGCCTTCCAAAAGATCTTGGTAGGCTTAACCATCTCTTGACTAAGCTGGTTCACCGCATAGCATATGTCTGGTCTTGTATTAACTAAATACATGAGCGAACCCACCAACTGTTGATAAACAGTGGCATCCACTACCTCTGCGATGTAGCATCCTCTTTCCTCCAATTTACTGGAAGAGGAGAATCCATGGGCTTGCAGTCCTCCATGTGAATCTTACCAAGTATCTCCCGAGCATACTTGCCTTGAGACACAAACAGTTCACCTTCTCGCTGCCATATTTCCAATCCAAGGAAATAATGAAGGAGGCCCAAATCCTTCATCTCAAACTCCTTTGAAAGATCTGCCTTGCATGAGTGTATCAACTTCTCATCACCCGTTAGAATTAAATCATCAACATAAATAACAGTGATTAAAAGCTTACCCTCAACCACAATTTGGTACAGGTTTGCATCCGCCTCACTCTTGGTGAAGCCAAGTCTGGTGAAATAGCTGTCAATTCGTGTGTACTAAGCACGTGGTGCTTGCTTCAACCCATACAACACTCTTTTGAGTCTGCACACATGCGACTCACTGCTGAAGATCTCAAATCCTTTAGGCTACTTAATGTACACCTCTTCCTCAATGATCCCGTTAATGAAAGTAGTCTTCACATCCATTTGATGAATGTGGCAACCCATATGCGTTGAGAGAGCAAGGATGGTCCCTATGGAAGAATACCGTGCGGCAGGTGCAAATGTTTCTTCATAATCAATCCCCTCGATCTGTGAGAAGCCTCGAGCAACAAATCTTGCTTTGTACTTCTTGACTCTCCCATCAGTAACTTGCTTTACCTTGTTGATCCATCTTGAACCTACCACTAATTTACCCACCGGCCTTGGAACAATCTCTCAAGCACTATTTTTGACAATGGAGTCATACTCCTCCACCATGTCATCTACCCATGTGGGCTCCTGTGCTGCTTCTTCAAAAGAAGATGGCTTTATCACGATACACTTACTCATAAGAGCCATGTATCCAGTAAATCAGTTAGGTGACTGTCTCTATCTGCGTTGTGATGTAGGGACTCCTACATTCTATGCTGCATCAAGCTTTAGTCTCTCAGCTTCTGTGGTATGCTTTATGTCTGTTCTAATGTTTGGTTCTGCATGAGGGGACTCCTCCACTCCATGAATCTCCTCTTGTGGCTGATCCACATCTAGAGGCTCATCCTTGGGAACAAGTAGCTCCTCCTCTACATGCAAGTGTAGCTCCCTCTCAAGCGAAAAATTCATGGCCTTCACCTCATTGAATTTTATATCCCGTCCCACCATAGTCATCCGAATATTTGGAAAATACACACGATAATTATGGGGAATTCTGTGTACCCCAAAAATATCCAAACTTCTGTAGTCGGCTCCAGCTTCTTCCTGGCGTCCTTTGTCACATGAATGTAAATAGATGAGCCAAAAATCTTCAAATGAGAAATATCAGGCTTCTTACCAGTAAAAGCTTCTTCAAGTTTAGTCATGCCAAGTACTCTATGAGGACAACGATTTTGCACATAAACCACAGTGTTGCATGCTTCCACCCACAACTGCATCAGTAGGCCCTGGTCATGCAGCATAGCTCATGTAGCACCCACGATCGTTATGTTATTCCTCTCCACGACCCCATTCTACTGTGGGTTATGAGGCCCTATGAGATCTCTTCGAATTCCTTCTTTGCTACAGAAGTCTTTGAATTTGTTCAAGATATATTAACCACCATTATCACTCCGCAAAGCTTTCACTTGCTTCCCTGAATCCTTCTCCCCCAATTATTTAAACTCACAGAACTTTGAGAATGTTTTTCTCTTCTTCTGCACGAAGAAGATCCATCATCTACGAGAATATTCATAAAAAAATATAACACAATCCCTGTGTTTTGCTGTTGAAGCAACCGAGAAAGGTCCACACACGTCTGTGTGAATTCTCTCCAGGATCACCGAAGCATGGTTCTCCTTCTCATGAAAGGTGGTCTTCACAAATAAAACCCATAGTACATCCCTTGCACTGATCTGACTGCACAAGATTACCCTTGGGAAGTCTATTAGAAATCTACTGAAAATATTCAAGGTGCCATGGTGAAGATGGCCCAATATCCTATGCCATAATTCACCCTCATCCTAGCTCACCACTTCTTCTGGTTTTCCAATCATTGCAGCGCAACCATCTACCTCCAGCTTGTATAGATTCTTAACTCAAATCCATATCCTCTTGGTTTGACCCATTTTTTATGTCATAGGAAGGCTTTTACCTCGCTGAAAACAACGTCATAACCTATGTCCTCCAACATAGTGACCGAGATCAAGTTCTTCTTCAGACCTGGAACATGCATAACATATTTCAACATAAATGGTTTACCTGACTCCCTCTCAAAGGTAATGGTTCCAATGTCGAACGCACTGTATCTACCATCGTTGCTGATCTCTATATGCATTTGGATATCCTTCTCCTCCATGTCACTAAAAAACTCCTTGTCTCTTGTCAAATGGAAGGAAGCACCACTATCAAGATACGACACCAATCCCATTGCGCTTGAAACCAACCAAGTGATAAAAAGAAATCAAGTTCAAATTGCAAGGATAAGGCCTTACCCATTGTAGCTACGAAAACCTTCTTTTTCTTCTTTTTCTATGGGTAGTTTGTGGCGAGATGCCCATATTCATGACAGTGAAAAAACTTCAGCTTGGACAAATCCAGCTTCTTGCCTTTAGCCTCGGATTTTGGATGGGATTTCTTCCCCTTCCCTTTCCTTGGTTTGGCATCGAAAGTGAAATTCTCTTCATCATCAGTCTTCGATGAAGATCCATCCCTAGTATTCCGCCTTATCTCCTCCTGCACAAGATCCGACCAAAGTTGCTCACAATCCGTCAGTTTCTCCCGTCCATAGACAGAGTCTTCGCAGCTATGCCAACTCTTCAGAAGCCTAAGAAGAGCCAAGCTCACCAAGTCATCATCCGCAACTTTAATTCCCACACTCCCCAGCTTATCCCTACATTGGACAAACTTCGTGAGATATTTTGGAATACTATTTCCCTTCTCCATTTTGATTTTTCTGAGCTTATCTTTCAGCGTCAACTTCCTGTGGTCGCTGCTGCTTTGGAAAATTTTTGTCAAATCCTTCCACATTGTAAATAGAGTGGATTTCCTGTGAATTATTGACACAATATGGTCTTTAAGACCTTTCAACAGAATTATTCTTGTCTTCACTACCTTCTTTTTCCATGCGTCAAGTACTGGAGCATCGCTAGAAGTAGGCTTAGGAACATTGCTATCGATGAACTCCTTCAGTCCATTATCTTCAAGAACTGCCTCCATCCTATCCTTCTAGGCTATGTAATTTGATCTACCCTCAAGGGCGTACTCCAACCGAAACCCATTGAAAGACATTTAAATGAATACTCAACTGTCGCACCAAGAAATTTCTGCAGCAAATTCGAATTTTCCACCAGCACAAAACTCAACACTGCTTCACTATTGCAATCTCCAGTGATTAACACTACGCTGATACCATGTAGAAATTTATAAATACTGATAGTATTACCGGATTCTTCTGATATAAAAATATTTATCTTCTTGCTAAATACATAATCCTTCCACTTAATGCTTTGCGGAAATTAAATCACCAAATGCAAAACTCATGAAGAAAATAAATCGCACATAAACACAGTTATTTAATGGGAAAGATTAAAGCTAAAAACCCCAACTATAATATATTATGTATATCAATGGAATAATTTAATAATATCACACAAATATTAGTACATCAAGCTCTCAGTACAATCAACAATCATTACACACTGTCATGCAGAAATTCACATATCTATGCACCAATTTCTTGCCTCCTGACAACCTGCCTCCACTGCGCAATCCCTATTGAAGAAGACCCCTAAATGAATTCGAATTGCCCCTGCCTTGAATGTGAAAACCTCATTGGCATCTCCAATGTGTGTCAGATGCATTGAATGCATCACTATATTCACAATAGATAGTCCATCTCACCCTTTCACCTATCTCTCCACTGGGTCTCCATTGGATCTGACATGCAAGTAGTTAACTGCTGTATTTGTTCAATTGCAAGTGAGTCTCTAGTTATGAATTAATTAAATAATTAATTCACTAAACTCTCACTATTGTATCTTTCAGTTAGACTAGATACAACTAGCTCAACTGAGTATAACTCACTTAATCGAGTTAAACTAAATAACAACTCCCTTAATTACTCTTCCAACTCTGTCACAACTTTTCCACTTCAGTTCTAATTGAGTCCTCCATGCATGAGTCACCAACCACCTTAGGAATTGCATAATTCACTCAACCCACTGATTTGTCAAATATGTTCACTGAAATAGAGTGCTCCAAGAGAATAAGTTGATATTTATTGTTGGATTATTATTAAGGGCTAATAATAATCGACATGCATCTATATTCAGATTGACGATCTATAAATAGACTTCCCCCAATATTCAAAAGATATAATTTCATCTATTTTTCACTTTTGATCAACCATATACAAATAGCATCCTGCAACTTATAGAATATGCTCACCATGTCTAAAAATAGACATACACCTAAAAATAGCCTACGGGCCCCACTTATTGAAGGTGCCTACTTTTCACTAAGCTCATCATCTTGTTGAATCTCAACACTCCCTCTCAACAAAATACTGATTATCCTTCTCCCCAATCCTACGTCTATGCTATTCAAATTTTCTCCTATCGAGCGCCTTTGTCAGAATATCTGCATCCTGATCTTCCGTAGGAATGTACTGAAGCAACATGATCATCCACTACACACAATATATGATATGATGATAACAGATATCAATATGTTTAGATATATCATGAAACATAGGATTAATCGAGAGTTTAACGCAACTCTAATTATTGCAATGTATCATTGTAGGATCTAAATGAGAACTGAACAAGCCGACCAGGATCTTCCTCATCCAGATAGCCTCACAAGAAGCTTGAATTTCTGCCATGTATTATGCTTCCTATGAACTGAGTGCCACCGATCTTCGTTTCCTATTGTACCAGGAAACTACTATAGATCCGATACTAAAAACACCTCCTGATGTGCTCTTTTTGTCCGTTGGGCTGCTTGCCCAATCTGCATCCACGAAGCCAAGCAAATTCACCTCATATGTCTATCTGTACCATAAGCCATACTTAGATGTGCCCCTGAGATACCTCAGGACATGCTTGCCTACCTTCAAAAGGAGCTTGGTAGGCTTAACCATCGCTTGACTAAGCTGGTTCACCGCATAGAATATTTCTAGTCTTGTATTAGCTAAATACATGAGCGAACCCACCAACTGTCGATAAAAAGTGGCATCCACTACCTCTGCCGATGTAGCATCCTCTTTCCTCCAATTTCCTGTAAGAGGAGTATCTGTGCGCTTGTAGTCCTCCATTTGAAACTTACCAAGTATCTCCCGAGCATACTTTCCTTGAGACACAAACAGTTCACCTTCTCGCTGCCATATTTCCAATCCAAGAAAATAATGAAGGAGGCCCAAATCCTTCATCTCAAACTCCTTTTCAAGATCTTCCTTCCATGAGTGTATCAACTGCTCATCACTCATTATTATTAAATCATAAACATAAATAACAATGATTAAAAGCTTACCATCCACCACAATTTGGTACAGCTTTGCATCCGCCTCACTCTTGGTGAAGCCAAGTCTAGTGAAATAGTTGTCGATCCATGTGTACCAAGAACGTGGTGATTACTTCAACCCATACAACGCTCTTTTGAGTCTGCACACATGTGACTCGCTGCTAAAGATCTCAAATCCTTTAGGCTGCTCAATGTACACCTCTTCCTCAATGATCCCATTAAGGAACATAGTCTTCACATCCATCTGATGAATGTGTCAACCCATCTACGTTGAGAGAGCAAGGATGGTCCTTATGGAAGAATACCGTGTGACAGGTGAAAATTTTTCTTCATAATTAATCCCCTCAATCTGTGAGAAGCCTTGGACAACAAATCTTGCCTTATATTTCTCGACGCTCCCATGAGAAGCTTGCTTTACCTTATAGATCCATATTCAACCTACCACTGATTTACCCACCAGCCTTGGAACAATCTCCCAAGCAATCTTTATGACAATGGAGTCATACTCCTCCACCATGGCATCTACCCATGTGGGATCCTTCGCTGCTTCTTCAAAAGAAGATGGCTCTATCACGATACACTTGCTCATAAGAGCCATGTACCCAGTAAATCAGTCAGGTGACTATCTCTGTCTACATTGTGATGTAGGGACTCCTGCATTCTGTGCCGCATCAAGCTTCAGTCTATCAACTTTTTTTGTACGCTTTCGGCCTGTTCTGATGTTTGGTTCTGCATGAGTGGACTCCTCTACTCCATGAATCTCCTCGTGTACCTGATCCACATCTAGAGGATTATATTTGGGAACAAGTAGCTCCTCCTCTGCATGCAAGTGTAGCTCCCTATCAAGCGACAACTTCATGGCCTTCACCTCATTGAATTTTATATCCCATTGCACTACAATCATCTGACTATTTGGAAAATACACACGATAATTATGGGGTGTTTCTGTGTACCCCACAAATATCCCAACTTCTGCAGTCGGCTCCAACTTCTTCCTGGAATCCTTTGTCACATGAATGTAAATAGATGAACCAAAAATCTTCAAATGAGAAATATCAAGCTTCTTACCAGTAAAAGCTTCTTCAGGTGTACTCATGCCAAGTACTTTATGAGGACAATGGTTTTGCACATAAACTGCAGTGTTGAATGCTTCCTCCCACAAGTGCATTGGTAGGCCATGGTCATGCATCATAGCTTGTGCACCACCCACGATCGTTTTGTTCTTCCTCTCCATGACCCCATTCTACTGTGGGTTATGAGGTGCTATGATTTCTATTCAAATTCTTTCTTTGCTACAGAAGTATTTGAATTCATTCGAGATATATTCACCACTTTTATCACTCTGCAGAGCCTTCACCTTCTTCCCTGACTACTTCTCCACCAATGCTTTAAACTCACAGAACTTTGAGAATGTTTCGATCTTCTTCTGGATGAAGAAGATCCAGCATCTACGAGAATAGTCATCAACAAATATAACATAATACTTGTGATTTTTTGTTGAAGAAATCGAGAAAGGTCCACACATGTTTGTGTGAATTCTCTTCAGGATCACCAAAGCATGATTCTCCTTCTCATGAAAGGTGGTCTTCAAAAAATTACCCATAGTACATCCCTTGCACTGATACAACTACGCAAGAGCACCCTTGGGAAGTCCAGTATAAATCTGCTGCAAAATATTCAAGGCGCCATGGTGAAGATGGCCTAATCTCCTGTGCCATAATTCGCCCTCATCCTGACTCACCACTTCTTCTGCCTTGCGCATCATTGCAGCGCAACCATCAACCTCCAGCTTGTAGAGATTCTTAACTCGAATCCCTATCCTCTTGGTTCGACCCATTGTTTTATGTCACAGGAAGGCTTTTCCCTTGCTGAAAAAAATGTCATAACCTCTGTCTTCCAACATAGCAACCAATACCAAGTTCTTCTTCCGACCTAGAACATTCATAACATATTTCAATAGAAATGGTTTGCCTAAATCCCTCTCAAAGGTAATGGTTCCAATGCTAGTCACACAGTATCTAACATCGTCGCACATCTCTATATGCATTTGGAGATCCTTCTCCTCTAAGTCACTAAAAAACTCCTTCTCTCTCGTCATATGGAAGGAAGCACCACTATCAAGGTACCACACTGATCCCATTGTTCTTGAAACCAAGCATGCAATCAAAGATAAATCAAGTTCAAATTGCGAGGCTAATGCCTCACCCACTACAGCTCCAACAACCTTCTTTTTTTCTTTTTCTCTGGGAAGTTAGTGGCGAGATGCCCATGTTCGTGACAATGAAAACACTTCACCTTGGAAAAATCCAGTGTCTTGCCTTTAGCCTCAGATTTTGGATGGGATTTATTCTCCTTCCATTTCCTTGCTTTGGAAACCAAAGCGCAATTCTCTTCATCATCATTCTTTGATGAAGAGCCATCCCCGGTATTCTGCCTTATCTCCTCCTCCACAAGGTCCGACTAAATTTTCCCCTAATCCGGTAGTTTCTCCTGTCCATTTATAGAGTCTTCGTAGCTATGCCAACTCTTTGGAAGCCCAAGGAGAGCCAAGCTCACCAATTCATCATCCGCAACTTTAATTCCCACACTCCCAAGCTCAACCACAAATTGGACAAACTTTGTGAGATATTTTGGAACATTGTCGCCCTTCTCCATTTTGATTTTTTTGAGCTTATCTTTCAACGCCAACTTCCTATGGTCGCTGCTGCTTTGGAAAAGATCTGTCAAAGCCTTCCACATTGAAAATGGAGTGGCTTTCCCATGATGGCTTGACACAATATGGTCTTTCACACCTTCCAACATAATTCTTCTTGTCTTCGATACCTTCTTCTGCCATGCGTCAAGTACTGCAATATCGCTAGAAGTAGGCTTAGGAACATTGCTATCGATGAACTCCTTCAGTCCATTATCTTCAAGAACCGCCTCCATCCTGTCCTTCCAGGCTATGTAATTCAAGCTACCCTCAAGGAAATACTCCAACCACAAGCCATTTAAAGACATTTCAATGAATACTCGACTGTTGCAGCAAGAAATTTCTGTAGCAAATTCGAATTGTCCACCAGCACAAAACTCAACACCGCTTCACTATTGCAATCTCAAGTGATTAAATCTGCTCTAATACCATGTAGAAATTTATTAATACTGATAGTATTATTGGATTCTCCTGATATAACAATATTTATCTTCTTTCTAAATACAAAATCCTTCCACTTAATTCTTTGCGGAAATTAAATCGCCAATTGCAAAACTCATGAAGAAATCCAATCACACATAAACACAATTGTTTAATAGGAAAGCTTAAAGCTAAAAACCCCAACTATCATGTATTATGTATATTAATGGAATCATGTAATAATCTCATACAAAGCTTAGTACATCAAGCTCTCAGTACAATCAACAATCATTACACGCTGTCATGCAGAAATTTGCATATCTATGCACCAATTTCTTGCCTCCTGACAACCTGCCTCCACTGCGCAATCCCTGCTGAAGAAGACCCATGAATGAATTCGAATTGGCCTTGCCTTGACTGCCCAATCCTTGTTGGAATCTCCAATGTGTGTCAGATGCATTGAATGCATCACTGTAGTCACAACATATAGTCCATCTCACCCTTTCACCTATCTCTCCACTGGGTCTCCACTGGATTTGACATGAAAATAGTTAACTGATGTATTTGTTTAGTTGCAAGTGAGTCTCTAGTTATTAATTAATTAAATAATTAATTCACTAAACTCTCACTAGTGCATCTTTAAGTTAGACTAGCCTACAACTAGCTCAACTGAGTTTAACTCACTTAAATGAGTTAAACTAAATAATAACTCCCATAACTACTCTTCCAACTCTTTAACAACTTTTCCACTTCAGTTATAACTGAGTCCTCCATGCATGAGTCACCAACCACCCTAGGAATTGTGTAATTCCTTCAGCCCACTAATTTTTGAAATATGTTCTGTGAAATAAAGTTCTCCAAGAGAATAAGTTGATATATATTGTTGGATTATTATTAAGGGCTAATAATAATCAACATGCATCTATATTTAGATTGACGATCTATAAATAGACTTCGCCCAATATTATAAAAATAGAATTTCATCTTTTTTTCACATTTGATAAACCATCTACAAATAACATCCTGAAACTTATAGAATATGCTCACTATGTCTAAAAATAGACATACACCTAAAAATAGCCTGTAGGCCCCACTTTGTGAAGGTGCTTACTTTTCACTAAGCTCATCATCTTGTTGAATCTCAACACTCCCTCTCAACAAGATAGGGATTATCCTTCACCCCGATCCTGCCTCTACAATATTCAAATTTTCTCTTGTCGAGCGCCTTCGTCAAAATATCTACATCCTGATCTTCTGTAGGAATGTACTGAGGCAACATGATCTTTCGCAACACACAATCTCTGATATGATGATATGGATATCAATATGTTTAGATGTATCATGAAACATAGGATTAATCGAGAGTTTAATGCAACTCTAATTATCACAATGTATCACTGTGGGATCTAAATGAGAACCGAACAAACCGACCAGGATCTTCCTCATCCAGATAGCCTCACATGCAGCTTGAATTGCTGCCATGTATTTTTCTTCCGCTGAACTGAGTGCCCCGGATATTTGTTTCCTGTAGTACCAGGAAACTGCTATAGATCTGATACTGAAAACCCCTCCTAATGTGCTCTTTTTTTCTGTTGGGCTCCCTGCCCAATCTGAATTTGTCAAGCCATGCAACTTCACCTCATTTGTCTGTCTGTACCATAAGCCATACTCAGATGTGCCCCTGAGATACCTCAGGACATGCTTTCCTGCCTTCCAAAAGAGCTTGGTAGGCTTAACCATCGCTTGACTAAGCTGGTTCACTGCATAGAATATGTATGGTCTTGTATTAACTAAATACATGAGCGAACCCACCAACTTTCAATAAAAAGTGGCATCCACTACCTCTGCCGATGTAGCATCCTCTTTCCTCCAATTTCTTGGAAGAGGAGTATCCATGCACTTTCAGTCCTCCATGTGAAACTTACCAAGTAACTCTCGAGCATACTTTCCTTGAGACACAAATAGTTCACCTTCTCGCTGCCATATTTCCAATCCAAGGAAATAATGAAGGAGGCCCAAATCCTTCATCTCAAACTCCTTTTCAAGATCTGCCTTGCATGAGTGTATCAACTTCTCATCACCTGTTAGTATTAAATCATCAACATAAAGAACAATGACTAAAAGCTTACCCTCCACCATAATTTGGTAGACGTTTGCATCTGCCTCACTCTTGGTGAAGTCAAGTCTGGTGAAATAGTTGTCGATCCATGTGTACCAAGCATGTGGTGCTTGCTTCAGCCCATACAACGCTCTTTTGAGTCTGCACACATGTGACTCACTGCTAAAGATATCCAATCCTTCAGGCTACTTAATGTACACCTCTTCCTCAATGATCCCATTAAGGAACACAGTCTTCACATCCATATGATGAATGTGCCAACTCATCTGCGCTGAGAGAGCAAGGATGGTCCTTATGGAAGAATACCTTGCGACAGGTGCAAAGGTTTCTTCATAATCAATCCCCTCGATCTGTGAGAAGCCTTGGGCAAAAAATCTTGCCTTATACTTCTCGACGCTCCGAGCAGAATCTTGCTTTACCTTGTAGATCCATATTCAACCTACCACTGATTTACCCACCGGCCTTGGAAAAAACTCCCAAGCACTGTTTCTGACAATGGAGTCATACTCCTCCACCATGGAATCTACCCATGTGGGCTCCTGCGCTGCTTCTTCAAAATAATATGGATATATCATGATACACTTGCTCATAAGAGCCATGTATCCAGTAAATCGGTCAGGTGACTGTGTCTGTCTGCGCTGTGATGTAGGGACTCCTAAATTCTATGCCTCATCAAGCTTCAGTCTGTCAACTTCTGTGGTATGCTTTCTACCTCCTGTGATATTTTGTTCTACATGAGTGGAATCCTCCACTCCATGAATCTCCTCTTGTACCTGATCCACATCTAGAGGATCATCTTTGGGAACAAGTAGCTCCTCCTCTGCATGCAAGTGTAGCTCCCTATCAAGTGAAAACTTCATGGCCTTCACCTCATTGAATTTTATATCCCGTTGCACCACAGTCATCCGACTGTTTGGAAAATACACATGATAATTATGGGGTGTTTCTGTGTACCCCACAAATATCCCAACTTCTGCAATCGGCTTCAGCTTCTTCCTGGCATCCTTTGTCACATGAATGTAAACAGATGAGCCAAAAATATTCAAATGAGAAATATCAGGCTTCTTATGAGTAAAAGCTTCTTCAAGTATACTCATGCCAAGTACTCTATGAGGACAACGGTTTTGCACATATACCACAGTGTTGCATGCTTCCTCCCACAAGTGCATTGTTAGGCCATGGTCATGCAGCATAGCTCATGCACCACCCACGATTGTTCTTTTCTTCCTCTCCACGAATCAATTCTATTGTGGGTTATGAGGCGCTATGAGTTCTCTTTGAATTCCTTCTTTGCTACAGAAGTATTTGAATTCGTTCGAGATATATTCCCCACCATTATCGCTCCGTAGAGCCTTCACTTTCTTCCTCGACTACTTCTCCACCAATGATTTAAACTCACAGAACTTTGAGAATGTTTCGCTCTTATTTTGCATGAATAATATCCAGCATCTATGAGAATAGTGATCAACAAATATAACATAACACCTATGCTTTGTTGTTGAAGCAACCGAAAAAGGTCCACACATTTCTGTGTGAATTCTCTCCAGGATCACCAAACCACAATTCTCCTTCTCATGAAAGGTTGTCTTCACAAACTTACCCATAGTACATCCCTTGCACTGATCTGACTGCACAAGAGTACCCTTGGGAAGTCCAGTAGAAATCTGCTACAAAATATTCAAAAGTGCCATTGTGAAGATGGCCCAATCTCCTGTGCCATAATTCGCCCTCATCCCGGCTCACCACTTCTTCTGCTTTGCCCATAATTGCAGCAAAACTATCAACCTCAATATTGTAGATATTCTTAACTTGAATCCCTATCCTCTTGGTTTGACCCATTGTTTAATGTCACAGGAAGGCTTTTCCCTCGCTGAAAAAAATGTCATAACCTCTGTCCTCAAACATAGTGACTGAGACCAAGTTCTTCTTCAGACCTGGAATATTCATAATATCTTTCAACATAAATGGTTTACCTGACTCCCTCTCAAAGGTAATGGTTCCAATGTCGGTCACACTGTATCTACATCGTCGCACATCTCTATATGCATTTGGACATTCTTCTCCTCCAAGTCACTAAACAACTCCTTGTCTCCCGTCATATGGAAGGAAGCACCACTATTAAGATACCAAACCGATCCCATTACGCTTGAAACCAAGCATTCGATCAAAGAGAAATCAAGTTCAAATTGCGAGGCTAAGGCCTCACCCACTGCAGCTCCAACAACCTTATTTTTCTTCTTTTTCTATGGGAAGTTAGTGGCGAGATGCCCATGTTTGTGACAATGAAAACACTTCACCTTGGACAAATCCAACTTCTTTCCTTTAGCCTCGGATTTTGGATGGGATTTATTCCCCTTCCCTTTCCTTGCTTTGGCACCCAAAGTGCAATTCTCTTCATCATCATTCTATGATGAAGAGCCATCCCTAGTATTCTGCCTTATCTCCTCCTGCACAAGATCCGACTAAAGTTGCCCCTAATCCGGCATTTTCTCCCGTCCATTGATAGAGTCTTCGTAGCTATGCCAAATATTCGGAAGCCCAAGGAGAGCCAAGCTCACCAAGTCATCATCTGCAACAAAAATTCCCACACTCCAAAGCTCATCCACAAATTGGACAAAATTCGTGAGATGTTTTGGAATAATGTTGCCGTTCTCCATTTTTATTTTTTTGAGCTTATCTTTCAATGCAAAATTCGTATGGTCGCTGCTGCTTTGGAGAAGATCTGTCAAAGCCTTCCACAATGCAAATGGAGTGGCTTTCCTATGAAGGCTTGACACAATATGTCCTTTCGCACCTTCCAACAGAATTCTTCTTGTCTTTGCTACCTTCGTCTGCCATGTGTCAAGTACTACAACATCGCTAGAAGTAGGCTTAGGAACATCACTATCGATGAACTCCTTCAGTCCATTATCTTCAAGCACCGCCTCCATCCTATCCTTCCAGGCTATTTAATTCAAGCTATCCTCAAGGGCATACTCCAACCGCAACCCATTGAAAGACATTTCAATGAATACTCAACTATCGCACCAGGAAATGTCTGTCGCAAATTCGAATTGTCCACCAGCATAAAACTCAGCACTGCTAATTCACTATTGCAATCTCGAGTGATTAAAACTGCTCTAATACCATGTAGAAATTTATTAATACTGATAGTATTACTGGATTCTCCTGATCTAACAATATTTATCTTCTTTTTAAATACAGAATCCTTCCACTTCATTCTTTGCGGAAATTAATTAATCGCCAATTGCAAAACTCATGAAGAAATCCAATTGCACATAAACACAATTGTTTAATGGGAAAGATTAAAGCTAAAAACCCCAACTATCATATATTATGTATATCAATGGAATCATGTAATAATATCATACAAATATTAGTACATTAAGCTCTCAGTACAATTAACAATCATTACACACTGTCATGCAGAAATTTGCATATCTATGCACCAATTTCTTGCCTCCTGACGGCCTGCCTCCACTACGTAATCCTTGCTGAAGAAGACCCCTGAATGAGTTTTAATTGGCCTTGCCTTGAATGCGCAATCCTTGTTGGCATTTCCAATGTGTGTCAGATGCATTGAATGCATCACTATAGTCACAACAGATAGTCCATCTCACCCTTTAACCTATCTCTCCACTGGGTCTCCACTGGATCTGACATGCAAGTAGTTAACTGATGTATTTTTTCAGTTGTGTTAGCCCCTTATTATTTCCTTGACAAATCAAGCAAGGGGATAAGTTGTTTTATAAGCCTGCAAGGAATGCATTGCCCTTGAAAACACATCATCCTTGCAGCCTTTTCATGTTCCCTGCCTTGTGACTATTTCCCTCTGGCTGTTCTGAGTAAATAAGCCTTGCTAATAAATAATTATGCCCCAAAAGGCTTTTTTCTGCCCTTTATACCCTTGCAAAACGCTTCATTTTCGCCCCTGTGTTCCTTTCCTCAAAGTCCTTTTTTTTCTCCCTATGTTCCCCCTTTCCATCCCAGGAATCCCCTCTAAAAATCCCTACACCCTGTGTTTTCCCAAATTTTCCCTCTATCTCCCTATCGTTACCCTCCTCAGGTCTTGAAAAGCATTAAAATGGGTTAAAAACCCACTTTTCGACCTTATAATAGGCCTAAGCCCCCTTTCCGCTAGCCCCTCAGCTTTTCTCCCACGAGACCTGGGCGCTGAAGCCGAGCGCTGGTCCGAAAGGCGCTTACCCCTGCGGAGGCAATTCTCTATCCATAGGTCAAACCTTTGGTGCCTCCGCAGTTGAATCCTCGGGCTGTGGGAAGACTCAAATGAGTGGCTGTGATTCATTGCGGGGGAACGCACCAAGTTCTCCTGTCCGTACCCTTTGGTCCCCCACATGTCGTCATCTCTCGGACTCCCGATCGCGCCATTGCCGTCCATTCGCAGCCAAATCAACAGTTCAGAGTGTATCCGCCGTTGTGGTCCCCATCGCGTGCCATACCATAAAAAACCCAGTTTTCATCGCATTGCCTTCAGGCGGTAGGCGGTTTTCCCTCATCGGCCAGCGATTCCATAAACCTTTCGACACGTGGCTCCTGTACGATTACAAAACCACTATCTCATCGCGCGTTATTGTTCGGTACAGGATGCATAGCGATATTCACGACAGCCGTCAGATCTTCCCTCACTCATCCAACGATCATCGCTCGACGAAGCTGCGCAGGGTTTAACCCATGGTCGCCGTATTCCTGGCCCACCGTTCATCACCCTCCGTTGTGTGTTCGACTGTCGATCTCCTCTGAGATCCGACGGCCCAGTTTGGTCTTCCCAATTTTGAATCTCCCGTCGTTGCCCGGTCTCGCCACGTAACCTCCACGTGTACCCACCGTACCTCCGCCACCTCATTGCATGAATTCGTTCAAAGGTCGATGTTTATAAGGTTTTCGCGTGCATTGTTCTGCATTCTGCCAACCCGTGCCACCTCTGTTCGCCACCATTCCACGACATTTTCCGCCATTTCTCCATAGTTCCACTTTCATCCACATCATCCGCCCCCATCGATGGATTTCATAATTGGTTTCGTGTTTTTGCAGGGTTATCAAAGGCGTAGAAACGCCATGGTTCTCATGTACCACTTCAACGGCGTGCTGCGCAAACATAATCAAATCTGAAAGCTGGTACTACAATAGAAATGCCCGAAAATGGTAGCGGCATCATGAATATTATCCAAGGACAGTTTAATATTCGCAAGAAATCTATCCAGCGCCGTTAAACCCCGTATTTTTCATGTCAAGAAATTTATGAGGCCGTGGAGAAAGACCAGCTTATGATCAAGGATTTCAGCATTCAGTATTGAGGGTTTTGAGTTTTAATACCGAAGTTTAGAGGCAAAGCACCAGATCAATGATCCCATAGATTATGCAAAGGTACAACACGCAGAAATCAATGCATATCAGGGGTTTATTCAGCAGCAGAATGTTTTTCCCTCCATGAAGGATAGAGCGCCCATGCAGCATTCAATCTATGTCGTGTTCTGGAGAGATTTTTTACCTTGAAAAAGCCCTAGTACTATCAGAGCATTTATTTCATCAGTATGGCAGATTTATTTATCATTTCTTTATCTTTTGTTTATTCACCAATAGCACCACACAGTACTGTAGTCAGAACACATCAGAGTCATCTCAGAGTAATCCCCAGTTTGAAGAAGATCATTTGAAGAACACCAGAGATTAATGCACATGATTTATACAGAATGGGCTTCGGCCCTCTTTCTTTTCAGAAGTTTAATACTGCATTTAGCTTCTCCACCTACCTCCTCTGCTCCTCCAGAGCTATAAATTCATGAAGAACTCATTGTAATGGTTGTTGATCAGTTATCAGAAGATTGTAAGTAGTTTCTGTTGAGACACAATCTCTGTGTAAAGTAGTAAGATAGGTGGAAGGGAATGTTTTCAGACTGAGTATTCAGCTATTGGCAATGTTGTACTTGACTGGTATTGTTATTTAATATGACAAGCACATTTCTTTGGATCCTGATCTGAAGCAGCGGTGATGTTTTCCTATCTCTGTGTTTAATTCATTTCATTTCATTTCTACTGGCTTGCATCAGAATACTGGCATAGGATTTACCCTTGTTAGGTACCCTATGTTTCTGCTCTCCTTGCCATTTATGTTTCTCTTCTGAATGTATTATCTGAGAAATGATTTCAGTTGGTTTAACCAGTGTAGTGGATGTTATTGCCTGCTCTCTGATGTATGAATTGAATGAATTCAGTTCTTAGATGTTTCTTGTTATAGATTTAGTCGGAAGATTTGGGAACACTAGGGATTAGGGTTAGCCCTGTCCACTAGGATCCTTGTATGAACAGCTGATCTTTAACTTTGTGCTCTGAATCTATGTTGTCTCCTCCCCTCCTACTTTCCATGTCACACAATCATCTTGAAGATCCTATGTTTCAGATGACTAGCCCAATTGAAAGACTGCCTATTGAGTAGCAAGCAAATCCTTTCCTGAATCCATTGCCCAATGGTTCTGAATATTTCCTGAAATACTTTGCCTCTGCCTTATACCTCTTTGCTCATTCTTTCCTTACACTGAATCCTTATTTCCTGATAACCAGCAACCAAATCAAACAAACAAACCCTGTACCTATAACTAGCCTAACATCATAATATTTGAGCTTCACAGACATAAAACCTTTGCTCATATAGAGAGATCCCTCTCTGGACCCAGGAGGGCTAGATCTCGAGGTCTGAAAGTGGTTTTGATGTTGTCTCATCTTTTGGTCTTGCCAATCTGGCCAAAACATGGTAACCCCAACATAATGGCGACTCTGCTGGGGCACTGAGTGCATTACACCTTAAACATTCTTAGGCATTCAAAACCTACAATCTCTGGTTAGGTTGGCAGTTAAACACTCCTATTCTCACATCAAACTCTATACCATTTGTTGTGTTTTCCCATACTCTTGGACAGAGTCTGGAAAGGGCCAGGTATCCTCCGAATCTCACACTCTTTGAGAGGTGACATATCTGGTAAATTCCCTCCCAGTCAATCTCTGGTTAGAGTTTGCTGTGTTTGGGAGATATCCTTGAAAAAGGAGCATCTCATAAGCACTGTGGTGGATAGTGTACCCTTCAAAGCATTCTTAAATATTCCGCCTGGCGACTCCATAGTTCCTAAACGTTTCAAGGACTCCACTGGTGATTAGTAGGTCTGTTGATTATCTTGGTTCACAATAGAATCCACTGGGAGACCAACCTCAATAACAACATCAACCACAGTAGGAGTAACAAGTAGGGTTAAGCTGCTTGGTCAGAAAAAAAAATTCTGGCTTCTAGAACCATTCATACAAGAGCTTACCCTAACCCAGATCCACTTGAAATAATTGACAATCCTGAGAGCATCCTCAAGGGATCTCCTACACCTTAAATATCAATTGTTTCCAGTCACATCTATAGAGCTAATTCCGCACCAGAAGATCTTGCAGCTCTATCACACTTTCACCTCGACCTAGACCTACCTGATAGACTACCTAGAGCTAGGTCATTCAATAGCTTAGACCAGCCAGACCCTGAGCTTCCTGGCTCGCCACAGCAAAGTGGTAGGCACCTTGGGAATAGACAGGCCCCTCCATCTACACCTCCAGATATACATTTCATACAAAACTTGGGGCTCAGCCACCCTAGGTTTGCTCATCAGTCTTCTGCTGGTCATAATATCCCTGTCATCGCTATACTAGCTGCCCAAGTTAACCCTTTAACTCATCAAAACATCATCATGGCAGCCTGGTATGCACCTCTGGTTTTACCTCAACCTCTAGTACCCCTGCCAAATGATTATCAGTCAAAGATCCCACACTTCACTGCAAAGGATTCCATCACAGCCCAGCAACATGTAGATAAGATGGAAGATTCTTTTGACTACATGGAAATAGATGATGATACAGTCAAAATGAGAATCTTTACCCAGAGCCTAGGGGGTGATGTGAAGAAATGTTTTAAAGGCCTACCTCCAGGTAGCATCAATGATCTTCTGGGTTTATATCATACTTTCATAAACAAATGGGAAACTAGAGCAAATCCTTTCCTGACTCCATTTCCCAATGGTTCTGAATATTTCCTGGAATACTTCGCCTCTGCCTTATACCTCTTTGCTCATTCTTGCCTTACAATGAATCCTTCTTTCCTGATAACCAGCAACCAAATCAAACAAACAAACCTTGTACCTATAACTAGCCTAACATCATTATATTTGAGCTTTACAAACATAAAACCTTTGCTCATATAGAGAGATCCCTCTCTGGACCCAGGAGGGATAGATCCTGAGGTCTGAAAGTGGTTTTGATGTTGTCTCATCTTTTGGTCTTGCCAATCTGGCCAAAACATGGGAACCCCAACAAGTTGCAAGTGAGTCTCTAGTTATTAATTAATTAAATAATTAATTCACTAAAATCTCACTAGTGTATCTTTCAGTTAGACTAGATATAAATAGCTCAACTGAGTTTAACTCAATTAACTGAGTTAAACTAAATAACAAATCCCATAACTACTCTTCCAACTCTGTCACAACTTTTCCCCTTTAGTTCTAACTGAGTCTTCCATGCATGAGTCACCAACCACCCTAGGAATTGTGTAATTCCTTCAGTCCACTGATTTGCGAAATATGTTCAGTGAAATAAAGTTCTCCAAGAGAATAAGTTGGTATATATTATCATATTATTATTAAGGGCTAATGATAATCGACATGCATCTATATTTATATTAACGATATATAAATAGACTTCACCCAATATTATAAAAATAGAATTTCATCTATTTTTCACATTTAATCAACCATCTACAAATAGCATCCTGCAACTTATAGAATATGCTCACCATGTCTAAGAATATACATACACCTAAAAATAGCTTGCAGGTCCTACTTTGTGAAGGTGCTTACTTTTCACTAAGCTCATCATCTTGTTGAATCTCAACACTCCCTCTCAACAAGATGGGGTTTATCCTTCACCCCGATCCTGCCTCTATGGTATTCGAAATTTCTATTGCTGAGTGCCTTCATCAGAACATTTGCATCCTGATCTTCCTTAGGAATGTACTGAGGCAACATGATCTTCCGTAACATACAATCTCTGATATGCTGATACAGATATCAATATGTTTAGATCTATCACGAAACATAGGATTACTTCAGCTTTTAATGCAACTCTGATTATCGCAATCTATTACTGTAAGATCTAAATGAGAACCAAACAAACCGACCAGGATCTTCCTCATCCAGATAGCCTCACATGCAGCTTGAATTGTTGCCATGTATTCTGCTTCTGCTGAACTAAGTGCCACGAATCTTTGTTTCCTGCTGTATCAGGAAACTGTTGTAGTTCCAATACCAAAAACCCCTCTTGATGTGCTCTTTCTATCCGTTGGGCTGCCTGCCCAATCTACATTCGTGAATCCATGAAAATTCACCATCATCCGTCTGTCTGTACCATAAGCCATACTCAGATGTGCCCCTGAGATACCTCAGGACATGCTTTCCTACCTTCCAAAAGAGGCTGGTAGGCTTAACCATCTCTTGACTAAGCTGGTTCACTGCATAGCATATGTCCGGTCTTGTATTAACTAAATACATGAGTGAACCCAACAACTGTCGATAAACATTGGCATCCACTACCTCTACCGATGTAGCATCCTCTTTCCTCGAATTTCCTGGAAGAGGAGTATCAATGGGCTTGCAGCCCCCCATGTGAAACTTACCAAGTATCTCCCGAGCATACTTGCCTTAAGACACAAATAATTCACCTTCTCGTTGCCACATTTCCAATCCAAGGAAATAATGAAGGAGGCCCAAATCCTTCATCTCAAACTCCTTTGCAAGATCTGCCTTGCATGGGTGTATCAACTGCTCATCACCCGTTAGTATTAAATCATCAACATAAAGAACAATGATTAAAAGCTTACCCTCCACCACAATTTGTTATAGGTTTGCATCCACCTCAATCTTGGTGAAGCCAAGTCCGGTGAAATAGCTGTCGATACGTGTGTACCAAGCACGTTGTGCTTGCTTCAACCCATACAACGCTCTTTTTTGTCTGCACAGATGCGACTTGCCGCTGAAGATCTCAAATCCTTCAGGCTGATAAATGTACACCTCGTCCTCAATGATCCCATTAAGGAATGTAGTCTTCACATCCATCTGATGAATGTGCCAACCCATCTGTGCTAAGAGAGAAAGGATGGTCCTTATGGAATAATACCGTGCGACAGGTGCAAAGGTTTCTTCATAATCAATCCCCTCGATCTGTGAGAAGCCTTGGGCAACAAATCTTTCCTTATACTTCTCGACGCTCCCATTAGTAGCTTGCTTTACCTTGTAGATAAATCTTGAACCTACCACTGATTTACCCACCAGCCTTGGAACAATCTCCCAAGCACTTTCTGACAATGGAGTCATAATCCTCCACCATGGCATCTACCCATTTAGGCTCTTGCGCTGCTTCTTCAAAAGAGGATGGATTTTTCACAATACACTTTCTCATAAGAGCCATGTATCCAGTAAATAGGTTAGGTGATTGTCTCTGTCTGCGCGGTGATGTAGGGACTCCTACATTCTGTGCCGCGTCAAGCTTCAGTCTCTCATCTTCTGTGGTACGCTTTCTGCCTATTCTAATGTTTGGTTCTGTATGAGTGGACTCCTCCACTCCATGAATCTCCTCCTGTGGCTGATCCACATCTAGAGGCTCATCTTTGGGAAAAAGTAGCTCCTCCTCTGCATGCAAGTGTAGCTCCCTCTCAAGCGACAACTTCATGGCCTTCATCTCATTGAATTTTATATCCTGTCACACCATAGTCATTCGAATGTTTGGAAAATACACACGATAATTATGGGGTGTTTCTGTGTACCCCACAAATATCCCAACTTCTGTAGTCGGCTCCAACTTCTTCCTGGCGTCCTTTGTCACATGAATGTAAACAGATGAGCCAAAAGTATTTAAATGAGAAATATCAAGCTTCTTACCAGTAAAAGCTTCTTCAGCTGTACTCATGCCAAGTACTCTATGAGGACAACGATTTTGCACATAAACCACAGTGTTGCATGCTTCCGCCCACAAGTGCATTGGTAGGCCCTGGTCATGCAACATAGCTCGTGCAGAACCCACGATCATTCTGTTCTTCCTCTCTGTGACCCCATTCTTCTGTGGGTTATGCGGCGCTCTGAGTTCTCTTCGAATTCCTTCTTTGCTACAAAATTCTTTGAATTCGTTCGAGATATATTCACCACCATTATCTCTCCGCAGAGCCTTCACTTTCTTCCCCTACTCCTTTTCCACCAATGCTTTAAACTCACAGAACTTTGAGAATTTTTTTCTCTTCTTCTGCATGAATAAGATCCAACATGTATGAGAATAGTCATCAAAAAATATAACATAATACTTGTGTTTTGCTGTTGAAGCAACCGAGAAAGGTCCACACACGTCTGTGTGAATTCTCTCCAGGATCACCGAAGCATGGTTCTCCTTCTCATGAAAGGTGGTATTCACAAACTTACCCATAGTACATACTACATCCCTTGCACTAATCTGACTGTGCAAGAGTACCCTTGGGAAGTCTAATAGAAATTTTCTGCAAAATCTTCAAGGCGCCATGGTGAAGATGGCGCAATCTCCTGTGCCATAACTCGCCCTCATCCCGGCTCACCACTTCTTCTGATTTTCCCATCATTGCAATGCAACCATGTATCTCCATCTTCTAGAGATTCTTAACTCGAATCCATATCCTCTTGGTTTGACCCATTTTTTATGTTGTAGGAAGGCTTCTCCCTCGCTGACCAACATAGCTACCGAGACCAAGTTCTTATTCAGACTTGGAACATGCATAACATCTTTCAACATAAATGGTTTACCTAACTCCCTCCTAAAGGTAATGGTTCAAATTCCAGTCGCAATGTATCTACCATCGTCACCCATCTCTATATGAATTTGGAGATCCTTCTCCTCCATGTCACTAAACAACTCCTTGTCTCTTGTCATATGGAAGGAAGCACCATTATCAAGATACCACAACGATCCTATTGCGCTTGAACCCAAGCATGCGATCAAAGAGAAATAAAGTTCAAGTTGCGAGGCTAAGGCCTCACCTATTGTAGCTCCAACAACCTTCTTTTCCTTATTTTTTTGTGGGCAGTTGGTGGCGAGATGCCCATGTTCATGACAGTGAAAACAATTCACCTTGGACAAATCCAGCTTCTTGCCTTTAGCCTCAGATTTTGGATGGGATTTCTTCCCCTTCCCTTTCCTTGCTTTGGCAGCCAAAGCGAGATTCTCTTCATCATCATTCTTCGATGAAGAGCCATCCCTAGTATTCCGCGTTATCTCCTCCTGCACAAGATCCGACCAAAGTCCCTCCCAATTCGACAGTTTCTCCCATCCATTGAAAGAGTCTTTGTAGCTATGCCAACTATTTGGAAGCCCAAGGAGAGCCAAGCTCACCAAGTCATCATCCGCAAATGTAATTCCCACACTCCCAAACTCATCCCTACATTGGACAAACTTCGTGATATATTTTGAAATACTATCGCCCTTCTCCATTTTTTATTTTTCTGACCTTATCTTTCAGTGCCAAGCTCCTTTGGTCGCTGCTACATTGAAAAAAAATCTGTCAAATCCTTCCACATTGAAAATGGAGTGGCTTTCCTGTGAAGGCTTGACACAATATGGTATTTCACACCTTCCAATAAAATTCTTCTTGTCTTCACTACCTTCTTTTGCCATGCGTCAAGTACTGCAGCATCGCTAGAAGTAGGCTTAGGAACATCGCTATCGACAAAATCCTTCGGTTAATTATCTTCAAGCACCGCCTCCATCCTATCCTTCCAAGCTATGTAATTTGAACTACCCTCAAGGGAGTACTCAAACTGCAACCCATTGAAAAATTGTCGCACCAAGAAATTTCTGCAGCAAATTCGAATTGTCCACCAGGACAAAACTCAACACCACTTCACTATTGCAATCTCCAGTGATTAACACTGCTCTGATATCATGTAGAAATTTATTAATAATAATAGTATTACCAGATTCTCCTGATCTAAAAATATTTATCTTCTTGCTAAATACAGAATCCTTCCACTTAATTCTTTGCGGAAATTAAATCGCCAATTGCAAAACTCATGAAGAAAAACAATCACATATAAACACAGTTGTTTAACGGGAAAGCTTAAGGATAAAAAATCCAACTATCATATATTATGTATATCAATGGAATCATGTAATAATCTCATACAAAGCTTAGTACATCAAGCTCTTAGTACAATCAACAATCATTACACACTGTCATGCAGAGATTTGCATATCTATGCACCAATTTATTGCCTCCTGATAGCCTGCCTCTACTGCGCAATCCCTACTGATGAAGACCCCTGAATGAATTCGAATTGGCCTTGCCTTGACTATGAAATCCTCATTGGCATCTCCAATGTGTGTCAGATGCATTGAATGCATCACTATAGTCACAACAAATAGTCCATCTCACCCTTTCACCTATCTCTCCACTGGGTCTCCACTGGATTTGACATGCAAGTAGTTAACTGTTGTATTTGTTCAGTTGAAAGTGAGTCTCTAGTTATGAATTAATTAAATAATTAATTCACTAAACTCTCACCAGTGTATCTTTCAGTTAGACTAGATACAATTAGCTCAACTGAGTTTAACTCACTTAACTGAGTTAAACTAAATAAAAACTCCCATAACTACTCTTCCAACTCTGTCACAACTTTGCCACTTCAGTTCTAACTGAGTCCTCCATGCATGAGTCACCAACCACCCTAGGAATTGCGTAATTCCTTCAGCCCACTGATTTTCCAAATTTTTTCACTGAAATAAAGTGCTCCAAGAGAATAAGTAGATATTTATTGTCGGATTATTATTAAGGGCTAATAATAATCGACATGCATCTATATTTATATTGACGATATATAAATAGACTTCGCCCAATATTCTAAAAATAGAATTTCATCTATTTTTCACATTTGATCAACCATCTAAAAATAACATCCTGCAACTTATAGAATATGCTCACCATGTCTAAAAATAGACATACACCTAAAAATAGCCTGTGGGCCCCACTTAGTGAAGGTGCTTACTTTTCACTAAGCTCATCATCTTGTTGAATCTCAAAATTCATGTTTAAACCGACCACAATATACACAACAACTCTTTCTTCCATTTAAGCATACAAAATTGTCATGCCTTGCAGAAACATAATCAACTTCACTATGGGAAGAATTATACCTCATATGTTGCCATCAATGTTCATCCTTTTTTCCTTCTTGAGGAGATGAACTGGTAGAGGTTCCAGCTTTCTCTTGTAGACCAACATCATCGTTCTTGTCTTGAAAGCTATTTGAACTCGCGTGCTTGCCATAAGCTGCATGTCTACAATATTCTTGCTACAACAAAGGCTTAAATAAATGGCAATCAACTTGAAAAAAAACTTGACATTTTTGTGATTTAGGACTTGGAACAAAATTTCTCTTTGAAGTTGCCTCACATGCCTTCATGGCTTTGGAGTCTTTTCCATTAGATTGCACATAACCAAGACCAAATTTCTTGGGTCTTTCCTCAACCAAAATAGGATCAACCATGCCTTGTGCATGTTTGCCTAAACCCTTGCCTTCATAGCCCATTTTAAACATTAACTTGGATCCTATACCTCTAGTGTTCTATTCAAATGAACCAACACATCTTTCTAAAGAGGAAACTAAAGACAAATTAGAGTGAATTACCTCTGCTTCAAACATGTTCTTGTTTAAAGGCTTTTGGGCTTGATGGAGCTGCATCTCCATATCATGAAATATTTGAAGAATTTCTTCCTTCTATTGCTTCATAGAAACCAATTTCTCACGAAGTCTAGTGCTTTCTCTTCTATCTTCAAAGAGAATTTGCACCATGTCCTTCAAGATGTAGAAGTCTCGCTTCATATCTTCATCGAAGAATATTGTGAAGGAGGAGGATTTGGAAACCTCACTTGAAGAATTTTTCATTATGAAAATGAACAAAAAAACTTCAACAAAGTTCGCAAAGCTTTCAAAACAAATGACAAAATTTTTGAACAAAATGGCTGTAGAGACAAGCTCTTATTCAAGCAGCCTTTTTACAAACAAACAACAAACAATTGACAAAAGGGTTTGTTCTTCAAGGGTGGCCTTGAGGACATTTGGGTAAGGAAGATGCCTTCAGCCCTACCTTCCTTCTTAACCTCTCTTGGAATTAGCTATCAATAGTTTTCCTTCACTTCTAGCAAACTCAAACAACAGTAAGTTTGCATACATTAAAACAGTCAATCTTTTGCACTGTTTAAACACCTGTCAAGTCAAACAAGCAAGCTATTGCTCTGTCAATCAAGCAACCAAGTGCTCTGATACCAACCTGATCTGAAAATGGGTTGGATAACTTGTTATTTTTTTCAAGAACCTCCCACTCAGTTAAACAAATAAAATATCTAGCTTATACTTGATAATTTATGTAATTTTTGCTTGAAAGGGGTGTATGATTTTTAATTTTTTAAGTGTCTTAAGTTAATTTTTTCTTGCTGAAATTAAACATGTATAACAGAAATATAATTCAACAATAAAGCATCCACACATAACAACAAAATTAATCTAGGAGTTCAACCGAATATCGTCGGCTACGTCTCCTTGAGCTTTGTCATCTTGACTTGGCTCTTTGGGATTACGATAAATTTTCTTTTAAAAGTTCCACACTTAACTCCAATGGTTACTGAACTAAACCAAAGGGATTATAATACCATATATATCCCTGTCATGGCTGTCATCACTTTGCAAACAACTTTAGGCTCCCTTAGACTCGATTCCTTCTGTCGGTGCACTGAGCTACACTGAGATTCTCTATGGCACTAACTCCTTAAGAATTATGTTTATATCCATGAAACCACACCTAATGTCTCCAACACACATCATACACCAAATATTGACTGATAATTTTCTCAAAACGAGCACTACATCCCCAAACTAGGCCTTCCTCCACGGTTTTCCCTAGGCTACCTAAAAATTCCCTTCAGCTTCTCGAGCTCTATAAATCTTCAAATGGCTCTGAAAATACCCTAATTGGATTCATAATTCCAAAATTAGTTAGGATAGACTATTTTTTCACTGAAAATAGCCTCCGACTACTTCAGTTTTGCCTCCAACACCTGTCAGAACCCCTTGACACTAAGGTCACTGAAAAATTATCTGATGGGTTCTCGACCTCTAGAAGTCCTCAAAATATTATGAAACCTCCTTCAATGGATTGAGAATTATTTTTTACAGTTATAAATGACTATTGGTTCGCTACATATGGTCTCTTGTTGCCCTGGATAGGCCCTTAACTACTGCTGGCATAAGCTGGCACTAATGGCCCCTGGAACTATATTAAAGCTTCTCAACTTTTTAAAGTCTTCTACATGCTCTGAAAACCATCTCATTAGTTTCATAACATCTGAAATATCCAAAATTTACTATTGGATTGTTGAAAAAGACCTCTATCTCCCCTAACTAGGCCTCAAACTCTTGTTGCCTCCTGGTGGCCCTAGTGGCCCCTTGAACTTCACTGATGAAAAAACCTTCTTAGAAGCTCTTTGATGGCTCTGAAACTTACTCCATTGAGTCTGAAATGTTGGAGATAGTTGAAATTTACTATTAGCACTCCAAAATTGGGCGAAACTCGCTCTAGATAGAGCCTAAACTATTTTTTCCCAGTGTCCCCTACATCAGCTCCACCAAATCTAGAGCACTCCAAATAACTGGAGATAAAATGGGAACTCTGCCACTTTTGGGGCATGTTTCATAAAAAAAGCCAAGATAGTTGTAGAATTTAACGTGACAGTTAGAGTTGTTGCATGTCACAAAACCTGTAGTTGACAAACCACAACCATCGGAGGCTTTTAATCGACGGAGAAAACCGTGGCATTTGATGGTTTTTTGGAGGGTGTTGGGCACATGGCCCTAACCCCATGGTTTGCCATAACCGCAACCTTAACTGCCAACACATGTATCACAGTCAATCCCGTATGTGAAAATATACAAACCATTTGTGGTTGCGGATGATGAATGGGTTAATTCTTGGGTTCTGGCGCTAAGCCACATGGGGGAGGGGTCGGCCCTCGGGGTTGGCCCCTCCGGACCTCCAAACCATATCTCTACAAAACATAAATAAATCCAAGATGAATACATGGTTAAGAACCACGACACGGTCCAATGGTAAATTGCGACGCTTGCAGATCGGAGGTCGGGTGATCGAACCTGGCCGACTCCAAAATATTTTATTCGACCACTCTTGGGCCATGTGGCAGCCTCTCGGCCTACCACATGGTGGCCTCTAATTGGTCAATCAAAACCACGTACGATCCATCACCCAATAGAACACAAATAGTTGTCCAAATATGATTGGTCCATACGAAATATTCTGGGGAATATTTTGAGGAATATTCCTTGGAATATTCTCTTTTTGATTTTTCCCAAATCCAAGTCAAACTTGGTCAAAGTCCAATTTTTTGCAATTTACTAGAATCTTCAAACTGCAATAACTTCTTCATACGGTGTCGATTTTTCGAATCATTTGCGGCACCAGAATTAGGAAGGTGAGATCTATTTTGTTGCTCAGGTTTGGCACACTTCTAAACACTTTGAATTTTGAGCTATCACTCTGGTCCATGATCCAGTTCTGATCAATTTAAGAACCCATTTAGGAGTTTCCAGCATTAAGAAGAGGTAAAGAGGCATGGATTGGAGGAAAAAATTGATCAGCACAAGACAACTAACAATTTTGAGAGCTCGATGGGTCCAAGAGGAGAGTCTTGCTTCTAGCGTATCCAAGAGCTCCTTCCAAGAAGAGTGCTTGATGGTTGAATCTATAAGCGGGGCTTCTAGATATTTGGAGGGAATAGAATAAATGGAGAAGCCAATCAGATCCACGTGATGTTGCGTTGGGTAATAGCCAGGGTGTTATAGAAGAAGAGATGCGATTTTTTGGCATTGAGGTGGCTCCAGAAGCTTCAGAGAAGAAATCTGGAAGAGTTTTGAAAAAGAGGGCTTCTTGGACCGAAGGATGACCAATCAACATGTTGCCATCCACAAATTGTTGATGGGAGAGAGGGGGGTTTTGTGGATGGAGATGCCTTTGAGGGAATGAGAGTGATGGTATGGTGGATTAAACGACATAAACCTTCCGCCATGAGGACAAATAGGAATGGAGAAAGAGGTTAACCTTGTCAGATGCCTCTTGAGGGAGTGAAGGTGGGTGAGGGTGAGTCATTGACAAGAATGGATAAAAAAGGGGAGGAGATCAAGCTCATGATCCATATGATCCAAGTAGGGTTGAAGCCAAAGGCCAGGAGCATGTGTCTGATATAGGTCCAGCTGAGTTTACTGAAGGCTTTGAAATGATCAATTTTAAGAAGCATACCTGGCTTTTTGTGCGTCTTCAGAGAGTGGATGACTTCATGCATTAGGATTACGCTGTCAAAAATTTGTCTTCCTTCCACATATCTCGTTTGCTCCAGAGATATGAGGAGATGGAGAAGCATTTTGAGCCTGTTGGTAATAACCTTAGAGATGAGCTTGTATATGACATTGTAGAGAGCTATGGGACTATACTTTCTAGGAGTAGTCGCTTGTTCCTCTTTTGGAATTAGAGTAAGGAAGGTGGCATTGAGGACCGGTGGAATCTAGTGCATACTTGTAGATTCCTCAACTAGATCCCAAATTTCATACTTGATGTTATCCTAGAAGTAGTGAAAGAAGTTGGAGGTGAAGCCATCCGGACCTGGGGATTTCCCATATTTGAGTTGCGACATTGCCTGATCAACCTCTTGCAGCATGATGGGTTCTAATAGAATTTGATTATGATCCTCCATGATTATTCTTGGGATGTGTTGGGTAACTCAGTTGATGGCAAGTTGGCGATCTGTGTTGGGTTCTTTGAGAGGGTCCTTAAAATAGCTTAGAAACTCCTGTTCAATATCATTGTGTTCTTCGAGCATGTCTCCTTGTTCATTCTTGAAGATTGAGATGTGATTGTGCATTCGACGTTGGATGGTAGAGCGATGGAAAAGCTTTGTATTCCCCCCCCCTCTTTGAGCCATCAGATTCTAGATTTTTGTTTCCAGATAATTTCTTCCTCTAGCTAGCGATCTTCCAAACAACTCATTAGCTCCTGCTCCTAGAGTGCATTAGCATCAATATGCTTTTCCATAATGATATGTTGCTATAGATTGGCCATCTGGGCTTCCAGTTCCAACTCATTTTTAAATATATTGCTGAAGGATGACTGATTCCATTGCTTGAGCTAGTTTTTGAGAACCTTGAGTTTCTGCTGGAATTGGAACATTTAGGAGCCCATCAGTGGGACTATGTTGCTCCACTAATTAGTAACCATCTCCTTGAATCTAGGATGAGTGAGATAGAATTGTTTAAAGAGAAAGGATTTGTTTCTTGTTGCTCCGAGGTGGGACCATTGCAGTTGTATCGGCCAATGGCCAGAACCTAAATTAGGGAGAATGGTGGAGATAATATCGCCACCGATATGGATGGAGTTGTCTGTAATGAGGAATCTGTTAAGGTGTGAACCAATTTGGTGGGATCCTCGTTTGCGGTTTTTCTAGGTGTGGATTCCATTGGAGGTCGGGAGATCAATAAGTCGGTTTTTCTGTATGAAATCCTTGAATTGGTAGTTGTCTGATTCAAGCTTGAATTTCCCACCTCTTTTTTACTCCAGATTGGTGATCATATTAAAGTCTCCTCCCAGTACCTAGAGAGGGTGGGTACAAAGAGAATTTATTCACTTAATGGAGTCTAGAAGTTCAATTTTTGAGCTATAGGTTGGGAGAAATAAAAATTGGTGAGGTGGCCATGAATGTTGGTACCAAGCAGGTGGAAGGAGGCTTGAATGAAGCTATGATAAGCATGAAGGTTGTTCAGGGTAATTTGGAGAGGGTTCCAGGGAATAGCTAGTCCTCCCAAGGCTCCAAGAGCATCAAAATCAGTGGTGCTACAGTCGTTCCATAATTTGGATAGAATAGAGTTCAAATTAGTGCTAGAGCATTTGGTTTCTTGCATCAATCAATGCTTGGAGGGGTTTTTGAGGCCTCTGATATTCCATGAGATGAGCTTCATTGAGAAAAATGAGGGATGAAATTGTAGAATTTGGTCAGCTTGGGATATCTTCCCGATTCAATGAGTTAGCCTCCAAGAATGATAAGGCATTGTAGATCCATGCATATCCCTCTTTTTCGGGATTACTTCATGATTTTTTTTGCATATGATCCAGAGTGTTGTCCTTGATGGCAACCCACCGAATGAAGATGAAGACATGCGATCGTTGACTCGTGTTGTCCTCGATGGCAATCCACCTGATGAAGCTATTCTTGATGTAATGGACTTGGTAAATGATGTTTGTTAGCAATATGATGATGAGTGTTGTCCTTGAAAGGCAACCCTCTTGATGAAGATAATGGCAACTTACTGGATGAAGTTGTGCTTGATAGAATATGTCTTGATGAACTAAAACTGATGTATCTACAGTGAGTACAGAAGGCAATGAAGAAAGGAATTCAACATATGCTAAATATATGATGAAAAGAGTATGTTTCAAGGAATACGCGGATCTGTCTAAGGGAAGTCGCGTATGCACGCGGAAAAGAACGTGCCAAGTCGCGTATGGGTAAAAGCGCTCAAAAAGTGCAAAACCAGGGGCAACCACCATGGTATTGACCCATTGTATTGGGTAATGATTCGCCTAAATGACCCCATCCAGGAATACCATCGGAAGTAATGTGGTTTTGGCTCATGGTATTGAAAAAGGGTAAACCTATATAAGGAGAAGAAATTCATTGTGCAAATCATGAGCATGGGTGCAAGATGTCTGAGCTTGAATGAATACTTCTCTATGGAGTATATCTGAATGGAAAGGGTTACAGTTGAATGAAAGATCTGAATGTATGATGCACCAATGATGGAGTGATGAAGAAGGGGATCTAGATCTGTATTGTACTTGTATTTGCTAGATCTGTTTATGGAATGATTAGATCTGTGATGAGGCGAACATCTAGGCGAACATCTATCTGAGGTAAAGGGAAAAATCTGAAGTGATGTATCTGAAGAATTGCAATGACATTTAAGTTTGAAGAACCATACGCTAGTTCGCCGAAGAGGAAGCGCGTATATACGCGGCTTCGCTGAAGAGAAAGCGCGTATGTGCAATAAAATTAGCTCTGTAATTTGTACTGAAGTATACGCTGGTTTATGTGGACGAAAGCGCGTATATACGCGACATCAGAGAAAGGAAAGCGCGTATGCAAACTAGGGTTTGCTGAAGTCTGTGGTAAGAAATGTCTGATCTGTTCTGCTGGTTTACTGATATCTGTCAGTAAGTTATATGTATCTATTTCATGGTTGACTGTGCTTAAAAGTATGGAAAGGGTCCAGTCTGAAAATATGATGAAATGTGGCCTGCAAGTGGTGTCCTAAAGGAAGCTTTGGATCCAGTGTGAAAATTGATGAAACATGGTCCATAGAGGTGCTGAGGGTTGTAGCCTTCAGTCAGGGGGTCGTAGCTCCCTTCCAGGTGAGGCTGGTAAACGAGATCGGGGGGTCGCAGCTCCCTTCCAGGAGAGGCTGGTAAACGAGTCAGGGGGTTGGAGCTCCCTTCCAGGAGAGGCTGGTAAACGAGCGCAGGTGGGTGCCTGCGTGCTGGTAGGATTCTGCACCAACACATATGTTGTAAGATGTTTTCTCAATAATAAAATATTGAAGGCTGAGCAACGACAGTGGTGGTTTTCTCCCGACTTGGATTTCCACCTAAAAATCCTGGTGTTCATGTGTCATGCTTTGTGTGATGGTTTACTCTGTTCTTACTATTCATGTTTACTGTTTATTAAACATCTGATGAATGAATGATGGAATGATTTAAGTGAAGAACTAATGACATAATTAGATATCTGTGTATACGCGAGTTTCATAAAGGGTATCCGCGTATATACGCGAGTCTGTTTCAGGAAAGTAGCGTATGGGTGTTTAAGAAGCAAGAAAAAGTAAAAGTTTTGAATATGCGGTAAATACTGATTCACCCCCCCCCCCCTCTCAGTATTTTTCCCAACAATTGGTATCAGAGGAGGTCCTTCTGCAAAAGCTTGATCGCTTGAAGGAAGATCCGTCGCAATGGGAAGTCAAGAAGGAGTAATGTCTATAAAGCCACCTCTATTCAATGGAAGCAATCTGATATTCTGGAAGGTACGAACAAAAGCATATCTGCAAAGTCTTGGTGCGGATGTATGGGCAATCGTGGAAGAAGGTTATCAATACCCGGCAAGTATTCCTACTGATGTTGCTGAAAGAAAGAAGTATGAAATCAATGCCAAAGCAGTGAATGTCTTATTAGGAAGCATGTCTGAATCAGAATTTGCTAAAGTGATGCAGCTACATTCAGCAAAAGAGATATGGGACAAAATCATTCTGAGCTATGAAGGAGACACAAAGGTAAAAAGTGCAAAACTCCAAACTCTTAGAATTGAATATGAAAATTTGAAGATGCATAGTGATGAGAGTGTTGCCGGTTTCTTTCTTCGTCTGGATGATATTGTAAATCGAATGAGAAATTTGGGTGAAACCATAACTGATACTACTCTGGTGGAAAAGGTCTTAAGATCCTTGACTTCAAAATTTGACTCTAAAGTTTCAGCTATTGAAGAAAGGCAAGATCTGCAAACTCTTACTATTGTTCAATTGCATGGTATTCTGACTGCTTTTGAAATGAGGCAAGGAGGCCCTTCTCAAATCAAAGAAGCTTATTTTAAGGCATCAGCAAAAGGAAAAGAAAAGGAAGTTGTCAAAGAATCCAGCTATATATCTGAAGAAGAAGAAGAAGCAAATTTTGTGAGAAGACTTCAACTAGGTACCGGAAAGTTCAAAGGTAAGCTTCCTTTCAAATGTTTCAATTGTGGAAGATTTGGTCATTATGCTGCAAAGTGTCCTTATAAAGAAACATCGGCTAAAGGAAAAGAAGTAGCAAGAAGGAATAAGAATCGATCTAGCACAAGAAAAAGTTATTATACTAATGAAGACAATGATGGATCATCTAATAGTGAGGAAGAATGTGAAGAAGACTTTAGACTTCTCATGGCTTTTGAACAAAGAGAAGAAAAGGATACTTTCGTGGATGCTCTAGAGGAAAATGATTTTCTTGAAGAAAACAATCAACTCAAAGTAAGCCTAGCAGAAAAGAACATAATCATAGAGACTCTTGAAAGATAGCTTGAAGCTAAGGAAAAACACATTGAAGAATTGGAGTGTGAAATAGTAAGTCTAAGGAAAGATATTGAGAAAGTGAAGACTCTCAATCTTAGATTTGCTAAAGGTTCAGAAACCTTAGATGAGATTATCAAGACACAACGGTCTCCTCTTATAAAAACAGGTCTTGGATATACTGGGGAATCTTCCCAGACTTCAGCACCAAATTATCTGAAAGCAGTCACAACTGGTTCTCTTCATTCAGCCACTCAACAAGGGAACAAAGGATCTTTACAGGTAAAGCATGATCATCTCAAATCAAGGACCACTAACAGGGAGATCCCTCAAAGAAGCAACAACCAACAGGTAAATTCAAATAGAAGATTTCATGATCGCAAAAATTTCTACTTCAATGGACAATGTTTCTCATGTCACAATTTTGGTCATAAGGTTGTTCAATGTGTTGCCTATAAAACCATCATGACAAGAGAAGCAAGAAAGAAAAGGATGAATATTGAACAAGAAGAGCACTATAACAACTTTTCTCCGCGAAAACGAAGTTGAATGTTATTATTCTGCTCTAACTACCTGGTCATGAAGAATGCGAATGCGGGGAGCAAAGGTCTAGCCAAAAGTCTTGTGTTCCCTCTGAACTCCAAAATATGGAAAAGAAAAGTACGTTTTAGAGAGCCAGGATAGCATTATTTGCGAAGGTGAAGAAAATCAATGGTACATTGATAGTGGGTGCTAAAGAAGACACATGACGAATGACAAAAGAAAACTCCTTACATATAATGCTCTAGAAAAGAAAAAGAAAGTTACATTTGGAAATGATACTCCTGCTGTAATTAAAGGAAAAGGGTCAGTATTTCTAAAAGAAAAGGTGAAGGCTAATGATGTCATGTATGTGGATGGATTAAGGCATAACTTGTTAAGTGTAAGTCAAATGTGTGATCAAGGAATAGAAGTGGTCTTTAGTTCAAAAGAATGTGTGGTTCGTGATCTTGATACAGGTAAAATCATTATAAAAGGAAAAAGAAATCCAAGCAACCTGTATGTACTGAACGGCATAGATCAATGTTACTTGAGCAAGTCTTCAAAAAATTGGCTATGGCATAGAAGGCTGGGGCATCTGAGCTTCTCTCAAATCAACAAAGCAAGCAGACTTCAAGCTGTTCGTGGTCTTCCCAATATTAATCTACCAGAAAGCATCATATGCAAATCTTGTCAATTCGGTAAGCAGACCAGAGTACGTTTTAATGCCAAAAAGGGATCATCAAGTAAGCCTCTTGAACTCATTCATACTGACATATGTGGACCTATGAGGAAGAATTCACCACGTGGGGAAGAATACTATATCTTATTTATTGATGATTACTCTAGAATGTGTTGGATCGGGCTCATTAAACACAAAGATGAAGCATTTGAAAAATTTCAGATCTTCAAAGCATTAGTTAAAAATGAATTAGATCTAAAAATCAAGTGTCTTAGATGCGATCGAGGAGGAGAATATACATCAAATGAATTCTTTGAATTTTTTGAACAACATGGCATAAAAAGACAATTCTCTGTAGCAGGTACTCCACAACAAAATGGCGTAGCAGAAAGAATGAATAGAACAATTCAACAAATGGCTAGAGCTATGCTCGATGATTCTGGAACTCCTGACATGTTCTGGGGAGAAGCAGCACATACAGCAGCCAACATTCTCAACAAGGCTCATGTTCGGGTAAATAGTGACAAAACTCCATACGAACTCTGGTATGGTAATTCTCCATCTGTGAAGCATTTTAGAGTTTTTGGAAGTAAATGCTTTATCAAAAATAATGATGAAAAGCTTGGCAAGTTTGAACCTAGATCAGATGAAGGGATACTTCTTGGTTACTCATCTTCAAGCAAAGCATACAAATGTTACAATAAAAGGCTTCGAAAGATTGTTGAATGTATTGATGTTATTATTGATGAGTCTCCTGCAGCTCCTAAAGAAGAAAAACAAACAACAAAAGAAGATGATGGTGACCTATGTCCTTCTACATCAAATAGAAATGATATAGACAGTGGATCCAATGAAGAACCTGAAGATGATCTATCTAAAAAAGCTCCATCCAGATATGTTCAAAAGAATCATCCCGAATCTCAAATTTTGGGTGACAAGGAATCAGGTGTACGAACAAGGAGAACTCTTGTGGGATCTTCTAATCATTTGGCACTTCTATCCACAATTGAACCACACAATGTCAATCAAGCTAGCAAAGATGAATGTTGGAAGCAAGCCATGAATGAAGAGCTTGATCAAATTGAAAATAATGATACTTGGGAATTGGTACCAAGACCACATGATAAAAATGTCATTGGAACTAAATGGATTTTCAAGAACAAGTTAAATGAGAATGGGGATGTTGTAAGAAACAAAGCTAGATTGGTATGCAAAGGGTATACTCAACAAGAAGGTATAGACTTTGAAGAAACTTTTGCTCCTGTAGCTAGACTTGAAGCCATAAGAATGTTTCTTGCTTTTTCAAGTTATCAACAAATCAAAGTTTATCAAATGGATGTTAAATCTACTTTTCTTAATGGTGATCTAGAAGAAGAAGTATATATAGAACAATCGGAAGGATTCATTTTGGGAAATGATGCAAATCTTGTTTGTAGACTTAAAAAGGCTCTATATGGTCTCAAACAAGCTCCAAGGGCTTGGTATTATCACCTTGACAAATATCTTCATCAACAAGGATTTTCAAAGGGTTCTGCTGATAGCAACTTATACACAAAAGTTGAAAATGGTAAACTATTGATTGTGGTTGTATATGTTGATGATATCATTTTTGGGAGTAATGAAGAATCTTTGAGTCAAAAATTTGCTTCTGTCATGCAGCAAGAATTTGAAATGTCCTTACTTGGAGAACTAACATTCTTTCTTGGCTTACAAGTGCATCAAACTACAGATGGTATATTCCTATCACAAGCAAAATATCTTAAGCAAATTCTAAAGAAGTATGGCATGGAAGAATGCAAACCTGTAAGTACACCAATGATAACCGGATGTAATCTTAGTTCTCATGATGATTCTCCCACGGTGAATCAACCAGAATACAGATCGATGATAGGAAGTCTACTTTATCTCACTGGGACTAGACCAGACATTATGCATGCAGTTGGGATTGTTGGACAATTCCAAGCTAATCCAAAAGAGTCTCACCTTCAGGCTGTTAAAAGAATTTTCAAATATCTTCAAGGAACTCAAGACCTTGGTCTATGGTATCCAAAGAATGCTGATCTTACTCTTCATGCTTACACTGATGCAGATTGGGCTGGAAGTGTTGATGATAGGAAAAGCACTAGTGGTGGTGCATTCTACATGGGACCCCGGTTAGTATCTTGGTTCAGCAAGAAGCAAAATTATATTGCCTTATCTACGGCAGAAGCAGAATATGTGGCTGCCGCATCTTGTTGCACTCAACTCCTTTGGATGATGCAAACCTTACAAGATTTTCAAATCAAATGTACACCTCTTGTCCCCATTAAGTGTGACAATACAAGTGCCATCAGTATTTCAAAGAATCCTGTTATGCATTCAAAGACCAAGCACATTCCCATCAAGTATCACTTCTTACGTGAGCAAGTGCTTGAGAAAAAGGTGAAGTTGGAGTATGTTCCCTCCAAAGAACAAGTTGCTGATATCTTTACCAAACCTCTGCCCAGGGAAGCGTTCGAGTATCTAAGACAGAAGCTGGGAGTGTTCTCTGCCAGTCAAAAGCACAAATCTGCATAAATTTCGAAGATGGCATTGGATACGCGGATTTCCTGAAACACAGTCGCGTATATACGCAAGTTCATGCACAGAAAACTGCGTATGTCTGATTGCTGACATTTTTCTGTTTGGAGTCAGCTCTCTTCAGCACAGCTGCAGTGCTGTTTGGTATCTCTGATACTGTTTGGTATCTCTGGTGGTGTTCCAATTCTCATAATTCTATTTCTAATGTTTTGATAAAGATGCCTTGATGATTTTTTGGTGAAAGTGTTCAGGATGCACAAACTAAGGGGGAGCCTTAGTCATATGAAAAGGATGCTTGGATGCACAGTTTCAGGGGGAGCATTAGGTTTGCTGTGTATAATGCATTGTTGGCATTATGATGGTTCTGAAATATGTTCTTTTTCTTGAAGTCTTGGTCATAAATGGTCATATTTGTAATTTGATGATAAGGTCTTGTTGAGACCCATGATGTAAAATTGTAATATTCAGTCATGTAAGGACTTGTCAAATTTGTAAACCCACTTGGTTGGGTAGCTGAGTCAAATATTGTAAACCCACTTGGTTGGGTAGTTGGGTCTCTTATGTAAATCCACTTGGATGGATCTTTGATGTAAGTGTGAGTCATTGGTGATAGGAAATTCATAGAGTCATGTACTTCATTGGAAAATATGTTTGAAGATTCAGCATGAACTCAGGGGGAGCTTGGTCACTTCAGTATATATCAGATCTGCAGAATGATTCTTCCACATGAGGAGAAAAGGGGGAGAGTATGTTGCTTTTTGATCCGCCCTTTGCCCTTGATGTCAAAGGGGGAGAGTGACATGGTGTTTGAATGGTGTCAAAAATGGAGAGAGTGACATGGTGTATTGTATTCTTAATGTACCTATCTGTTGTGGTAACCAAACACCATCGTGGTTGCCATCAAGTCCAAAGGGGGAGATTGTTGGCAATATGATGCAGAGTGTTGTCCTTGATGGCAACCCACTGAATGAAGATGAAGACATGCGACTATTGACATGTGTTGTCCTTGATGGCAATCCACCTGATGAAGCTATTCTTGACGTGATGGACTTGGTAAATGATGTTTGTTAGCAATATGATGACGAGTGTTGTCCTTGAAAGGCAACCCTCTTGATGAAGATAATGGCAACTTACTGGATGAATTTGTGCTTGATAGAATATGTCTTGATGAACTAAAACTGATGTATCTACAGTGAGTACAGAAGGCAATGAAGAAAGGAATTCAGCATGTGCTAAATATATGATGAAAAGAGTATGTTTCAAGGAATACGCGGATATGTCTAGGGGAAGTCGCGTATGCACGCGGAAAAGAACGTGCCAAGTCGCATATGGGTAAAAGCGCTCAAAAAGTGCAAAACCAGGGGTAACCACCATGGTATTGACCCATTGTATTGGGTAATGATTCGCCTAAATGACCCCGTCCAGGAATACCATCGGAAGTAATGTGGTTTTGGCTCATGGTATTGAAAAAGGGTAAACCTATATAAGGAGAAGAAATTCATTGTGAAAATCATGAGTGTGGGTGCAAGATGTCTAAGCTTGAATGAATACTTCTCTCTGAAGTAGATCTGAATGGAAAGGGTTACAGTTGAATGATAGATCTGAATGTATGATGCACCAATGATGAAGAAGGGGATCTAGATCTGAAATGTACTTGTATTTGCTAGATATGTTTATGGAATGATTAGATCTGTGATGAGGCGAACATCTGTCTGAGGTAAAGGGTAAAATCTGAAGTGATGTATCTGTTGTGAAGAATTGCAATGACATAAAAGTCTGAAGAACCATACGCTAGTTCGCCGAAGAGGAAGCGCGTATATACGCGGCTTCGCTGAAGAGAAAGCACGTATGCGCAATAAATTAGCTTTGTAATTTGTACTGAAGTATACGCTGGTTTGTGTGGACGGAAGCGCGTATATACGCGACATCAGAGAAAGGAAAGTGCGTATGCAAACTAGGGTTTCCTGAAGTTTGTGGTAAGAAATGTCTGATCTGATCTGCTAGTTAACTGATATCTATCAGTAAGTTATGTGTATGTATTTCATGGTTGACTGTGCTTAAAAGTATGGAAAGGGTCTAATCTGAAAATATGATGAAATGTGGCCTACAAGTGGTGTCCTAAAGGAAGCTTTGGATCCAGTGTGAAAATTGATGAAACGTGGTCCATAGAGGTGCTGAGGGTTGTAGCCTTCAGTCAGGGGGTTGTAGCTCCCTTCCAGGTGAGGCTGGTAAACGAGATCAGGGGGTCGTAGCTCCCTTCCCGGAGAGGCTGGTAAACGAGTCAGGGGGTTGGAGCTCCCTTCTAGGAGAGGCTGGTAAACGAGCGCAGGTGGGTGCCTGCGTGCTGGTAGGAGTCTGCACCAGCACATATGTTGTAAGATGTTTTCTCAATAATAAAATATTGAAGGCTGAGCAACGGCAGCGGTGGTTTTCTCCCGACTTGGGTTTCCACCTAAAAATCCTGGTGTTCATGTGTGATACTTTGTGTGATGGTTTACTTTGTTCTTACTGTTGATGTTTACTGTTTATTAAACATCTGATGAATGAATGATAAAATGATTTAAGTGAAAAACTAATGACATAATTAGATATCTGTGTATACGCGAGTTTCATAAAGGGTATCCGCGTATATACGCGAGTCTGTTTCAGGAAAGTAGCGTATGGGTTTTAGAAGCAAGAAAAAGTAAAAGTTTTGAATATGCAGTAAATACTGGTTCACCCCCCCCTCTCAGTATTTTTCCCAACATTTTTTGTGTTTAGCAAGGTGCCTCCTTGGATGTCAAGAGTTGGAATTTGTTGGGATCTAGAGAGAACTTCCTCAAGGCATTTGATCTGTTGTGTGGGAATCATGTGATATTCTCAGCTTTTTCATGCTTCCTCCAAGCCTAAAATATCAAGCTCGCCGAAGTCAATACTCTCTGGTTCTTCATTTATGGTAGATGGTTGCTCCTGTTCAACTTTTTTCCCTTTATTGGCTTTATTTCCATGTGAGGCCGGGGTCTGATTTGCGTCAGGGGGAGGGGTATCAGAGGGATGAGAGTGAGTAGGTTGGGGTTGTCTTTCATCTAGAGAGGGATTGAAGGGCTTTACGGGATGCCCAGGAGGCGCTGAGGTGGGGGATTTCTGGGAGGCTTGGCTATCTTGAACATAAAAATTGTTGTTGGTGGATGGGCGAGAGGCCCTGGGGGCATAAGTGGGATTTCTTGCATGCCACTTGTGACTAATAATCTTGGTGAAACCATCTGGATCTATATTTTCTGAAGCTGAGCTGGGTTTCTGAGATTGATTGAGAGGGTAATCTCTGAATATCAGGTGCCCATGCTCATGAAATTTACGACAACTAAAAGGAACATGTTCATAATCAATAGTTTAAACCCATTCATAATTATCATGGAATAGACTTATAGAATTAGGGAGGGCTTTGGCTAAGTGCATGTAGACGCAGATCCTGGCATAAGCAGTGTATCGATTGTGGTTGGTTTCTTCAACAATTTTGATGAATTCTCCTAAATTATTGTCAATGTATTTGAGGGATAGGTCATCCCAATAGTCCTGAGCGAGTGAGTATAGTCTGATCCAGACTGGTGACTAGTTAAAGTCCTCTTTGTCTGGATTGAATATTTCCACCCAATTTCTGAGGAAGAGTCCATCAGAGTTGAAGAAGTATGGTCCCCCATCCATAATTCGATTTTTTTCCTCTAGGCATGTAAATATGATATTGAAAAATCCTTTTGGGCATAGTTAGAGAGATATTTTCCCTTTGGGCTTCCATTTTGAGGCAATCCAGCCCAGAAGGGCTTTCTCTGTGGGCCAGAGGTCGATGAATTTTCCAATGAGCACATGGTCCTTCACGTATTGTATTCTGTTGTTGATGAATTGTGCTAGAAGGAAGATTTTGGGTCTATCAACCGCTATAGTACGAGGATGATGCTTTCCTCTGTGCGTGTTTTTTTGTTTTCTCTTTTTTCAACGGTTTTTGCGTTCCGGAGGGGTCATATAGCTCTTCTTTTTCGTTTTGAGGGGCGGAGTCAGATCTCACAGTCTCTTTTCTTGCAGGTGAGTTCGCAAAAAGGGGGTAACATTTACCCCCCCATCGTGAGATTCCATGATTGAAAGCCTCTTCCATACTCACAGCCAGTGGGAGTCACCACAAAAGTGAGGAGAAGGAGCCCTGGATGGCTCATATCGCTGGTTCGATGGAAACCCTAGGCCGCCATGGGTAGCTACTCTCTCAACTCGCAAAGGGAATCTAAAATAGATCGAAAGTGTCGATTTTTAATGGCATATCTATGAAGTGATAAAAATAATGAGAAAAATAAAATATGATGCTTCTTAGGTTTATTTGGAAACAAAAAGGTTGTTTAGTTAGATTGTGTTGTTTTAGTAAGTAGCCATGTTGCAAATTGGAGCTCATCACCTAAAAAATAAATTCTCACTATTCTATTTAGTGCATATAAAATGATACATGATGCCAAAGAGAGTGGGTACATAGGTAGCACACCCAACATAAGCAAGGGAAGCATGCCCTTTTTCGCATCGACCTATAGCAAAATTTGTTTCAGAATATGGCTAAATGTAGTGGAGAGTGTACGATTTTTCCCCTGTATTATGTAGTGGAAAATGTACCATTTCCCCCCTGTATTTTGTAATCATTATGCACTCTACAAGAAATTCATGGAGCTCTTTTGTTTCTCACAAATGGTTATATTCTTTGGGATGTTTGAAATTGGTTACAATTTTATTGACCTTTTTGGATAGCTTACAATGCTGCCAGTGCTGGCTTAATTCTTTATAATATTATTCTCTGTAAATTTTGAAGAATCTAAAGTGTACTGAGATCATCCAGAAATGCTATGAATCAAATGTTGGATTCCAAAGAACAAATAAACTTCTCCATCCTTCTGGTTGCACTGCCCAAGATAAATATTGATGGGTAATTTACATGAAATAAACATTGCAGATCCTCTAAAAGGGGACTCCCTTTTTGTGAAGTCTCCTAATGGGATCAAAATATAAATGAAAATGTTAACATTCCACTTTTTAAACTCCCTTTTCCGTGTATGGATCATGATTTTTGGGGCAATGATTAATGGTTTGCATGTTGAAAAGAGATTAAGATAACTTTGTAGGAAACTTATAATCATAAGTGATTTCCCCGCCGCAGGATCATGAGAAATAATGCAACCTTCAACACGATCACTATGTGTTGATGCCTCTATTTAATTTGGGATTAATGAACCAACAATGTTTGTCCACGTGAATTCAAATCCTCTTTTTTGGCTAGCATTCATTTTCTTGTCCAACTCCAGAATTTTTTTTGATATGTAATTTGGCTTCTCAGATAAATCATGAGACTAGAAGGATGAGAATCCCTATAAGGAATCCAAAATGGAAATTTCCATGTCTCTAGAAAATTTATCCTTGTGCACTTGATAGCTTGATATTCTTATGCTTCTTCTCGAATTCCATACTCCCTTTACATTGAAAGGTAAGAATGGAATATCAATGAATTTAGTTCCGTCAAGTAGCCAGGTATTGTTTTGTTTCTTGAGTCCTATGCCAATCAACCAATGGAATACTATTAGCATAAACAAAATAATGAAACAAAAAGGATGATCAATCACAATCATCCAAAAATGCTACGAATCAAATTTTGTATTCCAAAGAAAAAAGCACCATCCTTCCAGTTGCATTGCCCAAGATAAATACTGATGGGTACTTTACATGACATAGACATTACAGATCCTTTAAAATGGGACTCCCTTTTTGTGAAGTCTCTTAATGGGCTCAAAATATAAATGAAAATGTAAACATTTCACTTTTTAAACTCTCTTTTCCATGTATCGAGTATTCTTTTTTGGGCAATGATTAATGGTTTGCATGCTGGAAAGAAAGTCAGATAACTTTGCTGGAAACTTATAATCATGAGTGATTTTCCTGTCACATGAGCATGAGCAATAATGCAACCTCAAACATGATCACTATGTGATGATACCTCCATTTCATCTGGGATAAATGAACCAACAATGAACCAACAACCAATGGAAGACTATCAGCATAAACAAATTCAGCAAACAAAAAGGATGAGCAATCAAAATTTTTGGAAACTCAACTATATTGGAAACTTCTATAATTATTCCATCGCTATTGGGTATTTTTTCCATGTATCTTACAACAATGTTCTTACAGAAAAGGAATCCTCAACCTTATGGTTCTATTAATTGATAATATTACAATTTATTTCTAGGTTGCTCTTTTTGGCACTTTGGTCATTGGTTCTCATCTTCCCTCCCAACAGGTAACGATTAAAAATAAAAGTTCTTATATTGGAGGATACAATCAACAAAGTTACTATTTGAGATACCCACATGCTTGGTTTCTGTGTTTAAAAATATTGATTCTAAAGGGGCATATACACACATATCTCAGATTGATATAAGTGCACACATGTATGAATTATTGTATTCTTACCTATAGCCTTTTTGGCACATAGGATTTAAACATGTCAGGTCCTAAGCCTTATCTAATGTATGCCTTGCGGTGGGTACAAGACTAGTGGATGTCTTCAAAGGAATATTAACACCTCAACATTTCATCATCTTTGAAGTCAATGACTTTATGGGACCTGATATTGGTTCATTTTTCAGAATGGTTAACTTTTACTACCAAGATATATCCCAAGTTCAATTAAAATCAAGCTCCTAGTTGATTAATTGTACTGCGTGATTTTTATTTTATGTTTTTAACCCAAAAAACTATATTGGAGATTAAGTATATGGGTGTTGAGACATACAAAGCTTACTTTGCCACTAGGGCACTGAATCAATCCAAATAATCTTTGATAATGCTCTATATATTTGTCTACTTCATTAACAATTACAAGATTTAAGTGTACATTCCACACAACAATATACAATCCATCACATGAAATACAGTACAGTTCTTCATTTGAATTTGCAGTAAAAAAAGTCATAATTGAAAACTAATCTGTAAAAATAATTTGAACACGTGGAATACCTCCTAAGTAGTTATCGTATAACCAAATGTAATCATCCATTGTGGATGCCATTTGTGAGTTGCACTATGAGATGACAAGCTATTGGAAATTTCACCCACTGCTCTCAAACTAAATTCACCATGGGAATTGCCATACGAACAAGATAGCAATGGGATGTTGGCATGAATCTCAACACCATATATCCTACTGGGTCATTACCTTGGCCGTGGACTCTCACTATGATCCTTTACAACACAAATACAAATACACACTTTTGGGTGTTTCTATACAAGATCACATGTTCCAACACCCAAGAAAAATAGCCACATATACAAATAATTTACCCTTCAGAGTATGTACAACATGGTCATGGTCAAGAACAGGGCATTACAAGTGTTCATTGTTTGCATATTTTTCTACACGTGTGTGATTGATCTCTAGTAGGGTGAATGTTCGACTATGGACTTGCCTAAATATTGCATCTCTTACAACACTTTTAGCTCAAGCTTCAAACTTTTTTGAGCATTATTCTGGGGAATTAACGAAAAAGGTAACGATATTATCAGAACCTTAATATCTGAAGTTATTTTGGCAAACCTCTTCATGGTCACTGCAAAATAGAGGCTTCAAAAAAATATTATGCAACTCTTAGAATGCTTAAAGGTGCAAGTAAGCACTTGATCCAAGCATAAACACAGGTATCCAACACCCAGCCTTCACATGCACCAGAAAATTCCCATCCTCTACACAAGCCTTCTCCATCCATATGAGAATAGCTATGTACCTTAAATAAATATATTTCCATTTGAGTAAGGAGTTCTGCGATTATCCAGTACCCTCAAGAGATGTAACCCCCCGACCTCCCCCCCCCCCCACCCAACACTTCAATTTCCAAGGATCAATGCGCTAGCCAATCCCAATGACAGGAAAGGTCAAGGGGGTAGCATCCTAGACCCATAAAACCCATATAACATTCGATGCATTGCATTCCTCCTGTGCTGCATCTCAGAAGGGACATTATGCTGATGAAAAATAAAAAGCATAAATTTGTTAGAGCACTCACTCGATCTAAATAATCTTTGATAATGCTCTATAAATTTGTCTGCTTCATTAGCAATTACAAGATTTAAATGTACATTCCACACAAAAATATACAATCCATCACATGAAATAAAATAAAATTCTTCATTTGAATTTGTAATAAACAAATTCATAACTGGATACTAATCTGTAAAAATAAGTTGAACACATGGAATACCTACGAAGTAGTGATCTTTCAACTAGCTGTAATAATCCACTGTGGATGCCACCTGCGAGCTGGGCTATGATATGACAAGGTATGGGAAATTTAACCCACTGCTCTCAAACTAAATTCACTGTGGGAAGTGCCACATGATCAAGATAACAATGGGCTGTTGGCATGAATCCCAACACCAGATCTCCTACTGGGTGGTTACCTTGGCCATGGAATCTCACTATGATCCTTTACAACACAAATACAAATACACAGTTCTGGGTGTTTCTATACAAGCTCACATGTTCCAACAACCAATAAAAATAACCACATATACAAATCATTTACCCTTCATATTATGTACAACATAGTGATCAAAAACAAGGAATTTGCAATAAACAAAGTCATAACTAAATACTAATATGTAAAAATAATTTGAACATATGGAATACCTTTGAAGTAGTGATGTTCCAACCAGATTTAATCATCCACTATGGATGCCACCTGCGAGCTAGGCTATGAGATGAAAAGCTATGGGAAATTTCACCCATTGCTCTCAAACTAAATTCACCATGGGAATTTCCACATGATCAAGATATAAATGGGCTGCCGGCATGAATCCCAACACCAAATCTCCTACTGGGTGGTTACCTTGGCCTTGGACTCTCGCTATGATCCTTTACAACACAAATACAAATACACACTTCTGGGTGTTTTTATACAAGATCACACGTTCCAACACCCAAGCAAAATAGCCACATTTAGAAATCATTTACCCTTCAAATTATGTACAACATGGTGGTCAAGAATAGGGTATTACAAGTGCTCATTGTTTGCATCTTTTTCTGCAAGAGGTCAGTGAAAAATAGAGGCTTTGATAAAATATTATGCAAATATTATAATTCTTAAAGGAGAAATTAAGAACTTGATCAAAGAATAAACACAGGTATCCATCACCCAGCCTTCACACACACCAGAAAATACCCATCCTTTGCACCGACCTTCTCCATCTAGACAAGCATAGGCACCTAAAGAAAGAGAGTTCCATCTAAGTAAGGATTTATGTGATTATCCAACACCCTCAAGCGATGTACCCCCCCGACCCCCCTCACCCCAACACTTCGGGTTCCAAGGATCAACACCCCATCGAACCCCACTAAGAGGCAAATTCAAGGGGGAAACATCCCACACCCATAAAACCCATATATCATTCAACACACTTTATTCCTCCCGTGTTGCATCTCAAAAGGGAGCTTATGCTGATGAAAAATAAAAGAAAAAATTTGTTATTGATGCCTAAAAGTTAATCTGTACATTTTATCATCTTGGATCTATAATATCAATAAATATATCATTAGACTTTTGAATGACCAGTAACTCTTACCATAATCTCAAAACACTAGTTTGTCACGTTTTTCATAAATATTTAGTTGTTTCCAACTGCTTATCTACTAGCTTCACTACAGGTATGCCATTTTGTGCAACTTCACAAAAGAACAGTTAATGAAGCTATCAGTAAAAAAAAATACAACCAGTCATTCACTGTAAATCACATAATGAATTCTCGGCTATGGAATTGCCTAAATATTGAAATCTCTTACAACACTTTTAGCTCAAGATTCAAATTTTTATGAGCATTGTTCTCGGGCATTGACAAAAAAGGAAATGGTATTATTAGAACTTTAATATCTGAGGTTATTTCGACAAGCCTCTTCATGTTCAATGCAAAATAGAGGTTTCGATAAAATATTTTGTAACTTTTATCATGCTTAAAGGAGCAAGTAAGCACTTGATCCAAGCATAAACACAGGCATCCGGCACCCAACCTTCACAGGCACTAGAAAATGCCCATCCTTTGCACCAACCTTATCCATCCAGACAAACATAGTTATGTACCCTAAAGAAATAGAGTTCTATCAGAGTAAGGAGTTATGTGATTATCCAACACCCTCAAGCGATGTAACCCCCGATCCCCCCCGCACCCATCACTTTGGGTTCCAAGTATTAGCACGCCATCCAACCCCACTAGGCAAAGTCAAGGGGGAAACATCCTGTAGAAATTATAAAAACATATATATCAATAGATTTAATCCGATTAAGCAATGTACTAAAGTAAGATAATGAATCCTTCTAAAAATCAATTGAGGAAAATAAACATGATCGCCAGTAAGAACAAGTAAAGAAAGAAGAAAATCAAACCACAACACAGATATTTTTCTGGGGAAATCTTACTGCTCAAAACCCCTCTATCTTCTATTATATATTCACCATGGAATCATGAACTAATTACAATGCACTCTTCTCACAACAGTCTCCTGCACTCTCACAACTGTCTCACACTGACCTGGACAAAATCGACCAACATTTAGCCACTTTCTTGCCTCTGATCAGCCTGCCTTTCTTGTGCAATTCATGTGGAATGAAATCCCTATTCTTTTGGAATTTTAGCCTTCCAAAACTGCACAATGCTCATGGGAAATGCAATGGATGTCTTGTTGCATGCGGGAAACCTACTAATGAAACAATTGATAGTTAACATCCCTTTAACCTTTGTCTCAACTGGGCCTCCACTGGATCTGACATGCATGCAACTATTAATATTAAATCATCAGTTGCATCGCAGATCACTGCATGTGAATTAAATCTGATTTAATTCACTTGATCTCTCACTAGTGCAACAAATAGTTACAACTAGTTCAACTGAATTTAACTCAATAAATTGAGTTAATTGATTTCTCATGCATTAAAATAATGCACTAACGGCAACTCGAACTCCATAACTAATAGAATCACTCTGCATGCCTCACCAACCACCCTCAACTCTAAATTCATGAGCTAATTGAGTTTATCACACTCAGTTAAATATTACAAGTGATTATGAGATAAGATTACAATTTATTGTCCAATTTAATTAGTGGAAAATTAAATTAGACACACATTTCTTGTTGACTTTTCAACACTCACTCTCAACAAGAAATGGATTATATTCCACCCCGATCCTGCCTCTATGGTATTCAAATTTTATCTTGGTGAGCGCCTTCATTAGAATATCTGCATCCTGATCTTATGTGGGAATGTACTGAAGTAACATATTGTGCCTCTGAACACAATCTATGAGATGGTGGTACTAGATGTCTATGTGCTTGGACCTATCATGGAATACTGGATTAACCGAGAGTTTAGTGCAACTCTGGTTATCACAATGTATCGTCGTTAGAATTATCTGAGAACCAATCAAACCAACCAAAATATTCCTCATCCAGATGGCCTCACATGCAGCCTGACTTGCTGCCATGTAATTTGCCTCTGTTGAACTGAGTTCCATAGATCGCTTCTTCCTGTTGTGCCAAGAAATTGTTGTCGATCCTATGCTGAAGATACCTCCTGATGTGCTCTTTCTATTTGATGGACTGCCTGCCCAATCTGCATTGGTGAAGCCTTGAAGCTTCACTCCCTTTTTCCATCTGTACCATGATCCATACTCTATAGTGCCCCTGAGATATTTCAAGACATGCTTCCTCGCCTTCCAAAAGAGCTTGGTAGGCTTAACCGTGGCTTGAATCTACTGGTTAGCTGCGTAGCAAATGTCTGGTCTGGTGTTCACCAAGTACATCAATGAACCAACTAGCTGCCTATAAACAGTAGCGCCCACTACCTCACCTGAAGTAGCATCATCCTTCCTCCAGTTTCATGGAAAAGGAGTCTCCATGGGTTTACAGCTCTCCATTTGAAACTTACTCAGAATCTCTTTGGCATACTTTCCTTGAGAAACAAATAGCTCACCATCCTGCTACCATATTTCCAAACCAAGGAAATAGTGAAGAAGTCCCATGTCTTTTGGTGAGCCCTAGTATTGCAACAAGAGTGTTGGAACTCCCAGGGGCTACCATACTTTACTTTATCAACCTGGGATTCATACAAACTTGGAGGTGATAGTGCTATATACACAGCAGATGCATTCTACTCATGTCATCCTCTTCTGCTCTACGAAAGGGTGATACTTCTAGGGTTTCTACGTGAATTCTGTCACACTTCAATGAAACTAAAATAAATTGCATATAGGAAATGATAGAAATAAAGCTAAATTAAATTTCTGAAAAGAAATGACATGAAAGGAAACTAATTTAAATTGCAGAAAGGAAATGACGGAAAGAAAACTAATTTAACTTGCTGAAAATAAATGGCAGAAAGGAAACTAATTCTAAACCACACTTAACTTGGCCAATCAGATAAACGCACTCTACTTATCCTATGAACTATCTACCAAGCTACCATGCTTCTAATCATGCAATTATTCATGATCTAACTAAACTTGAAAAAGTGTTGCTTGCAATTTGGAGGAAAAAGGGCTAAAGATGCTAATGGAAGGCTTAACACATGTGACAAGGCTTAGATGTGGAAAGAGGAGTTTAGTCTTCCCTTATGATATCGAAAATATTCTTTGGAGTGGGAGGCTTGAAATATGCAATGGCGGAGTTATAATTGGCAGATAGAAATACGATATGCGATATGTGAAATCGCAACCGCAATATCGCAAATTAGGTGGAGAGATGTAAGTGTTGTTTAGGAGGCGAATGTGAAAGGTGAAATACGATACGGGAGGGTTATGCAAAATGCGATTGCGATAAGGCTAAAATTTGAAAAATGCAAAATGTGATGGGTAAGTGGCGGTAGGACCAGTGGCAAAGTGCTATAACAATATTGCAATCGGCGTCAAAAGAGGTATGTATTAACGGGAACCTCATGAAAATGCGATTTGGGATTGCAGTAAGTCTTAAAGGAAAGAGGATCGAGGTCTAATAATTTATGAGGTTTTTGATAATAAGTGGAAAAGGTAGGGTGCGAAGGGATATCTCAATCGGGGTTTGGAAGAAAAAAGTGTTAATGAGAATCACATGGAAGCGCGATTTTCGATTTGCGAATGGAAATTGTGGTAAGTTTGAAGGAATGGAGAAAGGTTGTTTTCTAAAAGTTTTTCGAATATTTTCATAATGATCGGCAAAGGTAAGGTGAAAGGGAAAATCGCAAAAACCGTTGAAGAACAACAAATGAAGGAGATGGAGGATCCCACGAGACGTGAAATGCGATAGAGGAAATTTCGAGAAAGAAAGGGTGAAGGTAAAAATTTCAGTGTTTTGAAGTGTTTTGTGAATAAAAAGGGCGTGATAGTTCATAAGAAGAGAAAGGAGGGGAATGGAGGCATAACAAAAATGTTCAAGCCATGAAGACAGAGATGGAGAATGAAGCAGGAAGGCGCCACAGAGCTACTATGGGGTTTTAGCACTGATTCCTGTGATCAAACCTATGGATTCATGCATGAAAAATAGACAAAATGCATGATAAATACAATGGACAGAAAGCACTTTTTTGGCCCATGGGAAGGTCAACCCTGCTCGAACTCTATTGATAGAGATGAGAGGGGAAGGCTTGACCACAAATTTTGGATTTTTCCTCCACTCTATTACTCTCGTAAGTAAAGGAAGAACTACAAAAACAAATTGAAAGTATAACTAAACAACAATGAAACTATCAGAAGCAGATCTAACTAAATGGCAGAAGCAAAACTAGCTAAATGAGAGAAATAAAACTAGCTAAATGACAGAAAGAAAAGAATGAAATATCAGAGAAGTTGAGGCACATGGGTTGGGCCCTAACCCACAAGCCCAACTCTTTGGAACTATATCAATAAAAATTCATTCGAATACTCATTGCATTACAAAAATACAGTCTTATTAAATCCCGAAGGTCTTAAACAACAAAGCCTAATAGCTTGCAAAAAAAGTTCTGAATGGAATCGAATGGACTGGAATCGACCCTAATTAGCTCTTGATTAGCTTTATTTGTCCTCAAGGGCAACTCCCAACAGCTCCTTAGAAAATAGTGATTGAGTCCACTTTGACTCCAAGTAAACTATAGATTGAGTGCACTTCGTCTTCAGTTTGTTTGGTTGCCTTTGATAGTTAACAAGGGTGGAAAACCCCTTTGAATATCTCTAAGATTTCTCAATAATTTCCTGATATTTTGCTCATTTATTCTTCAATATTGATCTTCCAGTGGCAAGGATAAAGTCCCTAAATTATCTCCTTCTCCAAATCTGCATAATCTGCCCAATATTCTCCCAATATTCTACAAAAATAACCATTATTAGGCATAAATATGAAATTACCATTAAACCTTCCTAAGAACATATTAAAGCATAAGAAAACATTATTAAGTGCAGAAGGAGATATTTAATATATATTTTCATGTGCATAAGGAAGGTAGATGGACCTAAGAAAGGTTAGATGAGCCTTAATTTATGTCTAATTTAGAGGCCCACCATCACCCCATACTGAAATTATTGCTTATCCTCTGAGCAACATATTCATCCTCCCTACCTTATGTTTCTTCCTGCATGCTAGATTATTTCATTTTCTGTTTATTGGCCCATGTGTTGCTCCTCCTGCTAATCTTCTTGCTATTCTTCTTGCATTTCTTCTCGTCGGTGCTTCATGGAGGTCCTTAGATGCCTTAAGCAAATCTATTTCGCATGCCAAGAGGTGGTGGATCCACCTTTTTTTTTTATTTTTATTTTTTATTTTAATTGCATGTAGAATAAACTCACAGTTATTTTTCTCTAAATTGAGTTCACCCTTGGTTACCCCTTTGGCACTCCTTGTCTTCCATTACATGAACACTTTACTACCCCCTTTTTCAAGTCCTTTTTACTTTTGTCTTGTTCCTCTTCTTGGTGGAGAAAGTGAGGCTAGTTGCTAGATAAGGCTAGGGTTGCTCTGCTATTGATTTTGGTTATATATAAAAACTTTCCTTCTCACAATTTTTAATGTTTTCTTAAGGTAAAATATATTTGAAGAAAGGGTTAGATGATTGCATACTTGGGCCTTACCATTGATTTTTTTTTGCAAGTGATATTGAAGCTGCTGATATGGCTGTTGAATTTGTCTTCAGTGGTTCTAAAGCAGCATGTGATAATATTCTTGAGCTCCTTTTGGAGCTTCTAAGCACAGGAGGAGGAAGACCAAGTTTGACTACCTTTGACTAGGGTGTTGACCAAAGTTTATTTTTGTGCCAACTTGCTATTTTTATACTTGCAAAGGTTGGAGAGCACCTGCATTCATTAGAGAGAAATACATGGAGAAATGCAGTTTTTTTTAAGGCCTACTAGCTGCCTCAATGAGCTTTTCCACTAGTAGGTCTACCTAGGTGCCTCAAAGTTTCACCTATGATATTTTATTTTTCTCCTTTTTTTCAACCCAATGACCACCTCATGGAGGTTTTCAATCAGTGAGCCAATCTCAGATGCCTCAAAAGAGGTTTCCACCTGAGATTTTATTCATTTTCCCATTTTTTTTTTTACTTTCCTACTCTACTTGAAAAAATAAAACCTCTTTCAAGTATAGGAATACTTCCAATGGAGCCTTGTGCTCATAAAAATGATAGATAAGATCATTTTCACTCTTGGAATACATTCTTTGGCATGTAAATGAATATGAGAGATGAATTTCTTTGACTGGGATGATATCAAGTACTATTGGAGAAGAGTGTGTTGTTGAAACTTAATGATTGTTTGGAACCATTTGTCAATATAGTTGTGATGCCCCTGGTGCACTTGCCGAGTTGGATCCCCTTGGATGTCCTCTTCTATAATGACATTCAAATCTTCCTCTTTTTAATGATTTTTCTCTTGAACACATGGAGGAAATGTTGGTAAACATGAGGAAACTTTCTCAACATCTGATTCTGATGCCGACTCTTCATCAAGTGCAGCCCTTGATCTTTTGATCTCCTCATTTGGATATTCTTCTTCTTGATGTTTTCCTTCAATGACATTAAGAAAATATATTCTTTGCAATACCTTTCTTGAACTAAGATGAATACCATCTAGATCAAGAGGAGATGTTTGGAAGTGTTGTACCTCAGCATTGTAAGTGAGTTGAGATACTTCATTGTATGGGTTTGGAAATGGTGGTACAGGTAGTTGAGTGGGGGCAGATATATGAGATGGATGTGGTTGAGGTTGTGGTTGTGGTGGAGGTGGATGGTAGGGATAGCATGGAGTTGGGTATGTAGGATATGGAGGTAAATATTGAGGATATTGTGGATTTTCCCAATAAGGTCCTTTCCAACCATGTTTCCAATATTGGTTTTAGGGTTGAGATGGCCAAGGTTTCCAAGGAGGGAGTGTGTCCCAATTATTTTGAGATGGATGTGAATAATCTTGAAATTGTGAAGTGGGTCCTTACATCATATCAAGTTGACAAGGCTACCAGGGTCTCCTTGGAGCTACATAACATAGCTTCATTGGTGATTTCCTTGCTCAATTTTCTTCCTGGTAAACTTATTTAAACCTGGGGAATGATAAACACAATTTAGTAGCATATGATTCTACATGGATAACAAAAATATCACCATCTTATTTTTGCTCATTTTGCATTCTTAACATTTCTAATTGTTGACTTATTTTGCTAAGAATATTTGTTTTAAAGTTATTAATCTAATTTCCAAGTTCATCTTGCCTCACCAATGTTGATGTTGATTACTTACTCTTTCCCTTCCTCTTGATATGCGCTTGCATGTTTCACAAATTTCTTCAAATGAAAATTGGTATACATCTCCTCTACTCATGAGATTAAGGAGATCAATCCACTCATCCCTAATTGTTCTAAGTAAGAGGGTTTTTAGTGTGTCAAATCCTAAATGATGCAATTTTCCCTTCTTAGCATTAAACATGAACCTATTTATGAGATCCTCAAGGCTCTCATCCTCTTTTTGATTCATTCTAAAAATTTATTCTTTAAGATCATGGTTTTTATATTTTCCTAGAAATATCTTTTGCATATCATTCCATGAACTTATTGAATTAGTACCTATACTCATGAACCATTTAAGTGCTTTATCCTTCAATGTTGCAGGAAAAATTCTTAGTTTTTGAGTGTGTGATAAGTAGCCATAAGATCTACAAAGTATCTCAAATTCAAAGAGAAATGTTTCCGGATCCTCTGTCCTCATACCATGGAAGTTGGGAAGGAAATATGGAGGGATGTTCTTCATATGTACACTAATGTCCATATCTTGAATGGGAAACCCAATAAGATCTTCTTCATTATCATTATATCCATCCATCTCTTCTACCTTCAAAAGTGTATGGTGATGTGGGTCTTATTGCACCACATGGTCAAGTGGGGGGGGGGTGGTATTGGAGAAGTATTTTGAAAAATTTTCTAAGTATCCCTACTCCTATGAGGCATGAAAATAATATTTTTTTGTATTTTTCAATATTTTGAAAACAACATGAAAAAGGAAAGTAGAAAAGAATGCTAAAACAGAATCAAAGCATCTGCTAGACACCTCCTCGAAAACGATGCCAAAAAGTGGCGAGACATTGTATTGCACCAAGAGTGCTGCAACTCCCAGGGCCTGCCCTATTTTAATTTATCAACCCGAGTTTCATAGAAACTTGGAGGTGACAATGCCATATACACAACAGGTGCATTATACTGATGTCATCCTCTTCCACTCTACGAAAGGGTGCTACTTCTAGGGTTTCTAGGTGAAGTTTGTCACACTTCAATGAAAATAAAGAAAATTGCAAAAGGAAATGATAGAAAGGAAACTAAATTAAATTTATGAAAAGAAATAACAGGAAAGGAAAATAATTTAAATTGCAGAAAGGAAATGAAGGAAGGAAAAATAATTTAACTTGTTGAAAATAAATGGCAGAAAGGAAAATAAATCTAAACTTGAAAAAGTGTTGCTTGCAGTTTGGAGGAAAAAGGGCTAAAGATGCTAATGGAAGGCTTAATACATGTGACATGGCTTAGAGTTGGAAAAAGGGGTTTAGACTTCACTAAACCTTATGATATCACAAATATTATTTGGAGTGGGAGGCTTGAAATATGCGATGGCGGAGTTATAATTGGCGGATAGAAATACGATATGCGAAATCGCAATCAAAATATTGCAAATCAGGCGGAGTGATGGAAGTGTTGTTCGGGAGGTGGATGCAAAATGAGAAATACGATACGGGAAGGTTATACGAAATGCGATTGCGATAAGGCTAAAATTTGAAAAATGCGAAATGTGATGGGTAACATGGCGGTAGGACCGGTGGCGAAGTCCGATAACAATATCGCAATCAGCGTCGGGAATGGTAAGTATTAATGGGAACCACATGAAAATGTGATTTATGATTGCGATAAGTCTAAAAGGAAATACGATCGAGGTCTAATGATTTATGAAGTTTTTGATAATAAGCATCAAAGGTAAGGTGCAAAGGCATATCGCAATCGGGTTTTGGAAGCAGAAAGTGTTAACGATAATCACATGGAAGTGCAATTTGCGATTTGCGAATGGAAATTGTGGTAAGTTCGAAGGAATGGAGAAATGTTGATTTCCAAAGGTTTTTCGAATATTTTGGTAATAATCGGTAAAGGTAAGGTGAAAGGGAAAATCGTAAAAATGCTGAAGAACAACAAAGGAAGGAGATGGAGGATCCTGCAAGATGCGAAATACGATAGTGGAAATGTCGAGGAAGAAAGAGCGAAGGTCAAACTTTCAGCATTTTGAAGTGTTTTGTGAATAAAAAGGGCACGAAAAATGATAAGAAGAGAAAGGAAGGGAATGGAGGTGTAACAAAAGTGTTCAGGACGTGAATACAGAGATGGAAAATTAAGCAGGAAGGTGCCACAGAGCTGCTCTGGGGTTTTAACACTAATCCCTGTGATCAAACCTGCGGATTCATGCATGAAAAACAAACAAAATGTGTGTTAAAAATAGTGGGCAGAAAGTAATTTTTTGGCCTATGGGAAGGTCAACCCTGCTCGAACTCTATTGACATAGATGAGAGGGGAAGGCTTGACCACAACTTGTGGATTTTTCCTCTACTATATTACTCTCGTAAGCAAAGGAAGAACTATAACAATGAAATGAAAGCAGAACTAAACAATAATGAAACTATCAGAAGAAGATCTAACTAAATGGAAGAATTGAAACCAGCTAAATGACAGAAAGAAAAGAATCAAAACAGTAGAGAAGCTGAGGCACATGGGTTGGGCCCTAACCCACAAGCCTAACTCTCTGGAACTAGATCAATAAAAATTCATTTGAATACTCGTTGCACTACAAAAATACAACCTTATTACATCCTGAATGTATTAAACAACAAAGCCTAATAGCTTGTAGCAAAAGTTCTAAATGGAATCGAATGGACTGGAATCTTCCCTAATTATCTCTTGATCAGCGTTATTTTTCCTCAAGGGTAGCTACCAACAGCTGCCTAGAAAATAGTGATTGATTCCACTTTCACTCCAAGTAAACCATAGATTGAGTGCACTTCGTCTTTAATTTGCTTCACTGCCTTTGATAGTTAAGGAGGGTGGACAACCCCCTTGAATCTCTCTAAGATTTCTCAATAATATTGTGGTCATTTATTCTTCAATCTTGATCTTCCACTCATAGGGGGCAAGTCCCTAAATTATCCCCTTCTCTAAATCTGCATAATCTGCCTAATATTCTCACAATATTCTACAAAAATAACCAATATTAGGCATAAATATGCAATTAACTTTAAACCTTCCCAAGAACATATTAAAGCATAAGAAAACATTATTAAGTGTAGAAGGAGAGATTTAATATATCTTTTCATGTGCATAAGGAAGGTAGATGGGCCTTAATTTATGTCTAATTTAGAGGCCCATCATCCTTCATTTCGAACTCCCTTGCAAGATCCTCCTTGCAAGAATTTATCAACTGCTCATCACCTGTCAAAATTAGATCATCAACATAAAGTACGATAATCAATAGCTTACCATCAACCACAATCTCGTATAGGTTCGCATCCGCTTCACTTTTGGTGAAGCCCAACTTGGTGAAATCGCTGTCAATCCTAGTGTACCAAGCATGAGGTGCTTGCTTTAGCCCATACAGTGCTCTCTTGAGTCGACACACATGCGACTCATTGTCAAATATCTCAAAACCTTCTGGTTTTTCTATGTACACTTCTTCCTCAATAACTCCATTGAGAAACACAATTTTCACATCCATTTGATGTATTTTCCACCCCATCTGCACTGAGAGTGTAAGGATAAATCTAATTGATGAGTATCTCACAAACGGTTTGAATGTCTCCTCATAGTCAATCCCCTCAACTTGTGAGATTCATTGGGCTACAAATATAGCCTTGTACTTCTCCTCACTCTCATCTACCGCTTGATTCACCTTATAGATCCATCTAGATCCAACCACCAATTTTCTGACCAGTCTTGGGAAAACTTCCCATGCACTATTCTTGATGATGTATTCATACTCCTCAACCATAACGTCAACCCAAATTGGTTGCTTCACTGATTCCTCAAAGGAGGATGGTTTTGTCACAATACACTTTCTCATAAGAGCCATGTATCCAGTAAACCTGTCTGGAGATTGTCTCTATCTATGCAGTGAAGTAGGTGCTCCTACATGCTCTGCCGCATCAAGTCTCAATCTATCAACTTCCGTGGTGTGCCTTCTACCATTTATTGTGGATGGCTCTGCATGAGTGTTTTCTGCCACTTCGTGATCCTCCGCATGTGGCTTCTCCACATATTGAGGTTCATTCTTTGGAACCAAGAGTTCCTCATCTACATGAAAATCCAGCTCCCTCTCAAGGGAAAATCACATGGCTTTCTCCTCATAAAAATTTATATCCCATCTCACAATAGTCATTCTGTTGCTTGGAATATACACCCGATAGTTGTGGGGAGTATCAATGTACCCCACAAATATCCCAATCTCAGCTATTGGTTTGAGATTATTCCTATAATCTTTGGTCACATGACAGTAGACAGATGAGAAAAAAATTTTAAAATATGAAACATCGAGTTTCGTACCAGAAAAAGCCTCCTCTGGTGTACTCATGCCAAGTATTCGATGAGGACTACGATTTTTTCACAAATACCGTTGTGTTGCATGCCTCCACCCATAGATGCAACAATAAGCCCTGATAATGCAACATCACTCGTGCCGCACCCATAATTGTTCTATTATTTGCTACAGAAGTTCTTGAATTCATTGGAGATGTACTCACCAACATTGTCGCTCCTAATAACCTTCACATGCTTCCCCCTGTCTTTCTCCACTGGTGCTTTGAACTCAAGAAACTTTGAGAACATCTGATCTTTCTTATAAAGTGGGTCACCTGCCAAAATATCAATAATAGAATCCAAATATTTTTGCTTCACTATCGAAGTTGTAGAGAATGGTCCACACACATCTGAGTGAATTCTCTCAAGGATTTTTGAAGCTCAGTTCTCCTTCTTGTGAAAGGTGGCCTTTGCATACTTCCCCATGGTACATCCCTTGCATGTGTCTATCTGCACAAGAGTACCCATGGGAAGACCCGTAGAAATATATTGCATGACCTTCAAGGCTTCGTGGTGTAGATGTCCCAATATCATGTGCCATAACTCACCCTCATCCCGACTCACCACTTTGTCTGCCTTACCCATAAATACTACGCAGCCATCTACATCAAGTTTATAGAGATTCTTCACACAAATCCCGATCTTCTTGGATTGTCTTGCGGTTTTGTGTCGAAGGAAAGTTTTCCCTTCACTAAAAACCACATCATAGCCTCTATCCTCCAACATTGCGACTGAAACTAAATTTTTTTTCAAACCTGGTACATGCATTAAATATTTTAATAAAAAGGGTTTATCTGACTGTCTCTTGAAGGTAATTGTACCAGTCCCGGTAGCATTGTACCGTCCGTCATCACCCATTTCGATATGCATCTGGAGGTCCTTCTCCTCCAAGCTACTAAAAAGTTATTTCTCTCCTGTCATGTGGAAATATGCACCACTATCCAAGTACCAAACTGATCCCATCGCACCTGACACCATGCATTCAATGAGTGATAAGTCCAACTCAAATTGTGAGGCCAAAGCCTCACCGGCTGCAAGTCTTGAAGCCTTCTTGTTCTTCTTCTTTTATGGGCAATTAGTGGCATAATGTCCATGCTCGTGACAGTGAAAACACTTCACTCTGGACATGTCACGCTTCTTTCCTTCTTTGTCGAGCTCAAATTTGGAGTAGGATTTATTTCCTTTCCCCTTCTTCTCCTTACCAACCAAGGTGCAATTTTCTTCATCATCTATCTTAGATGAAGATCCATCCATGGTATTCCACCTGAATTCTTCTTGCACCAAATCTGACCAAAGTTGTTCCTAATCTGGCAGCTTCTCCTTCCCATTGACATAGACCTTATAGATATGCCAACTCTTGGGAAGTCCTAGAAGAGCTAGGCCCACCAAGTCATCATCCGGGACAGTAATTCCGATGCTCCCAAGCTCATCTCGACATTGGAAAAACTTGGTTAAATATTTCAGAATAGTGTCTCCTTTCTCCATTTTGATTTTCCTAAGCTTGTCCTTCAGTGCCAATTTTATATCATCACTGTTTCTCTAAAACAGATCTGTCAAAGCCTTCCACATTACATATGGAGTCGTTTTTACATGGAGACTTGAGACAATGTGGTCTCGTACTCCCTCCAATAAGATCCTCCTCACCTTTGCAACCTTATTTTTCCAAGCATCAAGATTTGCGGCATCTGTTGCAGGGGGTTTGGAAATGTCGTTATCAATGAATTCTTTCAACCCATTTTCCTCAAAAACTGCCTCCATACTATCTGTCTACGCAATATAATTGGAATTGCCCTTGAGTGCATACTCCAATATCAAGCCATTGAAATCCATTTCGACCCTAATTCGCCTGTCGTACCAAGAATACTTTTTAAAATCCGAATGTTATTAAGTCACAAACTCAATATCTTCTCCACTATAGTGATTTCATGTGCTCCGATACCATGTAGAAATTATACAAACATATGTATATAAATAGATTCAATCCGATCAAGCAATGTACTAAAGAAATATATTGAATCCTTCTACAAATAAATTGCGGAAAATAAACACAATCGCCAATCACAACAAGTAAAGAAAGAAGAAAATAAAACCACAACAAACATATTTTCTTGGGGAAAGCTTGCTTCTCAAAACCCCTCTATCTTCTATTTTATATTGACCATGGAATCATGAAACAATTACAATGCACTATTCTCACAAGAGTCTCCTGCACTCTCTCAACTGTCTCACACTGACTCGGACAAAATCGACCAACGCTTAGCCAATTCCTACCTCTGATCAGCTTGCCTTGCTTGTGCAATTTATGCAGAATGAAATCCCCATTCTTTTAAAATTTCAACCTTCGAAAATTGAAAAATGCTCATGGGAAATCCAATGGATGTCTTTTTGTATGCAGGTAACCTACTAATGATACAACTGATAGTTAAAATCCCTTTAACCTTTGTCTCAATTGGGTCTCCACTAGAATTGGCATGCATGCAACTATTAATATTAAATCATCAGTTGCATGGAAGATCACCACATGTGAATTAAATCTGATTTAATTCACTTGATCTCTCACTAGTGCAACAAATAGTTACAACTAGTTCAACTGACTTTAACTCAATAAATTGAGTTAACTGATTTCTCATGCATTAAACTAATGCACTAACTGCAACTTCAACTCCATAACTAATAGAATCACTCTGCATGCCTCACCAACCACCCTCAACTCAAAATTCATGAGCTAACTGATTTTATCACACTTAGTTAACTATTACAAGTGATTATGAGATAAGATTACAATTTATTGTCCAATTTAATTAAGGAAAAATTAAATTAGACACACGTTTCTTGTTGAATTTTGAACACATCCCACACTCGTAAAAACCATATAGAATTTGACGCATTGTATTCCTCCTGTACTGCATCTTAGAAGGGAGGTTATGCTGATGAAAAATAAAAATCATAATTTTTTTATTGATGCCTAAAAGTTAATTTGTACATTTTATCATCTTGGATCTATAATGTCAATAAATATATCGTTAGACTTGTGAATGACCGGTGACTCTTACCATCATCTCAAAGCCGTAGTTCATCCCGTTTTGCATGAACATTCAGTTGTTTCCAACTAATTATCTGCTTCCTTCACTTTAGCTATGCCATTTTATGCAACCTTATAAGAAAACAATTAATGCAACTATCCGTAAAAAAAATTGCAACCAGTCATTCACTATAAATCACATAATAAAAATTCAAGGCAAGCACCTGCTAACTACACATGAGAAATTGCAAGGTGCGTTAAAGTAGAATATAGGTCGCACAATGCATGAAAAGAAAAAACTAATAAAAATCTAAATAACACATATTTCATTAAATTTGGAATTAAATAGTGGATCTAGAATTTAAAAATGACCAAAAAACTCAATTTTAGTGATGTACTTGTAATACAAAATTTCCAGTTTTAATGAAATATGTGTTAAATGACCTAAAGCAGACATTGCTGACCAAATAACCTAAGTAATTTTTTAAAGAATGAAAATGATTAATTCACTATAACATCTTCTCTTCAATTGAAGAAGTAAGCTCCTGAAATTGTAACCACCGGTGAAACCCTCTAGAGATTTGTTCCGCTTCAATGAATCTAGTCCGAATTATGGTTCTCTGCTCTTCATTGGAATTAGAAAAGAGTATGCAGAGGTACCTAAAATCGAAATGGTTGAATTCTTGAAAATTCTCCCCTTGATAGAGGCAAGTGCTGCAAGACGTAAGGAAGCCATGGCATGCATTTGTCAGAGTTGAGGCCAATGTTGTTGGATGCACTGAAGCCATGGCATGCATCTTTGAGAGTCATTTGTGTGGATGGAAAACTAATTTCAAATCTTCAAGCGAGTCGCAACCATCACTATTGCCGTTATATTCAAATCAACGATTAATCATGACTTAATCGTCTAACAAAAGATCGAATGGCACATATTATGATAGAAAGACAACTAGGGGAGTTGCTTTCAAAGAGGAACGCCTTACAATGTAAATATGTTTTAAATATTACTTATTAACTTTATGTTTGTTTGTTTTAACATAGATTTAATAAGTAATATTTAAAAATATCAATAAAAAATAAAATTAATATTGATAATAAATAAGATATTTTAATGTTCAACTTAAACAATATAATTTTATATCAATTTTCTTTATCTAAGTGAGTTTATTTGAGAAGGTTCAAAATAATTATTGTCATCCTTTTCCTTCAAGTTCAATTCCAAAAATTACATGATGAATTTTTTTTTAATGACTTCTACATTTCTCATGGAAAAAAAATTGATAGAGATAAGAGTGATTGGAATTAAAAGATCAAATAAATAATTCAATCTAGACATAAATAAAATATTTCAAGATTTACTTTAAGAAAAAAATTTCAATATAACTCAATCCCTACATTAAATAAACTATTTGAATATAAATTTTTAAACACAAACTTCTATATAACAATTAAAAGACGTCTAAGTCTTTTCCTATTCAAGATGCACTTGATGTCAATTGGGCTTATCTTCAGAATTGTTTGGAAACAATAATTGTTATTAAGGTAATTGAGTTGGACCACAAGTGTAATTAATTATCCTTGAGTCTCATCATTTTCAATATAAAATAGTAGAAAGATGAAGACACATTAGCAATAGTAAAAGAAGAAAATAAAAATAAACCTCAAATTGAAACAACAAATCTCATATAAGAAAACAGGTTGGGAAATATACTTGAACATAAAGGTGGATTAATCCATGTGTAAGTAAGTTGTATTGACCATAAATTTGGCATATTCAGCGAACCTCCTAGTTTAAAAGGGTGAGAAATCTTTATAAAAGAATACATTGTTCCAACAAGCCAAGTTGAGTTGAGGAGGGAGGTTCAAAAGGGAAAATCCAAAACAAAAGGAAAATGGGAAACAATAAAAAATAGGAAAACTATTATTAAGGATAGATACCATACTAATAATAATAAATAGGAATTTGGAATCCTATGAATCCTTTTTTGGAATTGTCATTGTTTTCCATGGCATAAAGGTCCTATGTTAAATTAGGTGTCAAGTGAAATTGATATAATTTTTTAGCTGAAACATGAGAACATGATGAGTCTAAGGTCCCTCACATAGATGGATTGATCTTGTGGTCAACATGGAACAATAAATCCTATCATAGAGTGGTTCGAGGAATAACTTGTTATATAAAAAATACCTTTTCTCCTCATATTTGGGTTCATAAGATTAACCCTCTAGTCAATACATTTTGATAGAAATCTCTATCATTTTGTCTATTAATTCTATTGTTTATACGAAAACCAATATATATGAAAATTGCTCATATAATACCGTAGAACAAGATATTCACAGTCTAAGGAATGAAGGTAATATGCTCTTACTAGGAGGCTTTAATGCTAGAACTAAAATTAACCAAAATATTTTCTAAGCAATGATTCCAACTTCCATCCTCTATGGCCAAATGAGGGCCTTGTTATTGCTAGGAGATACAAAAGAAACTCCGAAGACTTGATTGAGAATTTATTTGGTACCAAGCTAGTAAATAATTTTAATTCTCATGACCTAATGTTGAGATTCAACAAGATGATGATCCGAAAATTAAGCACCTACACTAGGTGGGGTCTGTAGGCTATTTTTAGGTGTATGTCTATTTTTAGAATGGTGAGAAAATTCTATTTATAGCGGGAGTCTATTTATAGATCACATGTCTAAAAATAGAATGCATGTCGATTATTATTATTTCTTAATAATAATTAGAAAATAAATAATAATCGATTCTCTTGAAGCACTTGATTTTAGTTAATTGATGTGGAAAACTAGTTGACTAAAGGAATTATGAGTTCTAAGGTTGGTTGGTGGGACATGCAAGTGGACTTTGTTGTAACTGAATGATACAAAGTTGTAACAAAGTTGGATGTTTAGTTTAACTCAGTTAAGTGAGTTAAACTCAGTTGTGCTAGTTGTAACTAAAGATACACTAGTGAGAGATCAGTGAATTAAATATTAAATTAATTCACATGGAGTGATCTCACATGCAACTAAAGATTTACTACTGTTAACTACATGCATGTCAGATCCAATGGAGACCTAGTTGAGAGATAGGTGAAAGGGACAGTTTGACTATCAATTTTGACATTAGTGGGTGAAATCTTGCAACCACACACACATAGGATATGACAATGAGGATTGCGCAGGCAAGGCAAGGCAGTATCTCATTCATTCAGGGATTGTGATTAGCAATGATTGCATAGTGGAGGCAGGCTGTCAAGAGGCAGTAAATTGGTGCATGTATTTGCCCATTTTTTTATGACAGTGTGAGACAATTGTATATTGTACTGAGAGCTCTTGGATTAGAGTTTTGTATGAGATTGTTTCATGATCCATGATATATACATAATATATGATAGTGGGGGTTTTAGATTTATTCTTTCCTGGTAAAAACATCCGTGTTACGTGTGATTGATATTTCTTCAAGTGTTTTCAATTAGCGGTTAAATTTCTGCAAAGATTTTAGTATAAGGATTATGTATTTAATAGTGGCATATAATTGTTAGATCAGGAGAATCCAGGCAATACATAATTGTATTAAAATTTCTACACCTAATAATTTAAAATTTGGTGTAATTAAGTGTCCAAACTAAAACTAGATGACTTTAATTCACGGGCTCGGTAGTAGTGTTGTGGATTCTGTGATATTGATATCTCTATTTCTAACCAAAGAGTAAATTATGACCTCTTTAATGACCATGAGATTGATTTCAAACATAGACCTTTCACCTTAACTCTAAACATTTCCATGCACAAAATCGTCATGCAAGAGAATGTTGATAAATAAAGGAAACTTCTTTTTTTATAAAAGTAAAGTAGATCTCTTATTGAAAGGATTTAAATATGAGTTTAAATATCTTAGCTTATAAGGAAAACATCATATACCTCTATCATAATTTTACTACCACCGCGTCTAATTCCATTAACAAGTTCTATATCAAGGTGTCATGTAACAAAAATGACAAAACAACCAACCTTTATTATAATAATGATTGTAAATACATACAAAGCACTTCTTAAAAGGAAGCAAAGGTACTATATAAATATAAATCAAGAGAAACTATTGCAAATATCTAAATTAGACCCTATGAAGTTTTGGAGGAAAATTTTAATTCATATATATATATATATATATATATATATATATATGATTCCCTTAAAGAACTAGAAATCCTACCATCAAAATATTTATGGATCCCCTAACACCTTGAACACCATTTGGAATGTTCCTATGGAGGATTAAATATTTTCTCTGGAAGATATAGACTTTGGGGTTAAACAACTTGCAACTAGGAAAGTTAAGGACATTGAAGGCTACCAAGTTGAAAATTTTAAAACAAGAGGACCTATAATCATCCGTCACATACATAAGTTCATTAATTTGGCAATGAAGCAAGGATTCCCTAAACCATCAATGCATAGCCTCATTGTACCTATATTTAAAAGTGGGGATAAAAGTGTTCCATTTAATTATAGGACCATTATGATTATCCCCATTTTAGCCAAGATGTACATAATACTTTTGGAAAAGAATATTCGCTTATGGTTGGAAAGTAGTCATAAAAGAGATAAAATTAAAGCCAAGTTTATGAGATATCATTTTACTGTGGACCACCTTGTTATTATCGAGATCATTACAGAGAAGTGTTGTAATAATGAACCAATCTATGTTGTTTTTTGACTTTAGAATAGCTTTTGACACCGCTCCTAAGACAAACGTACTTGTTTTCCAATATGGGTATGACTATTAATACTATTAAAACAAAAGTCGTGATAATTAAATCTAGAAATATCACATATGATACTTTCATATATTACAATGACAACAGTGGAGACAATTCCTTCATAAAATTATATTTGAATTGATATACGTCAGAAGCTCAATAGGAATTATAACAATGAGCAATGGATAAATTGAGGATGGAATGTTCACCATGGACTTGAAACAATTGTAAATATCAAATGTTTAGATATGGGATTAAAAATCCTCCTCTTTGAGACTCTCATCATCCCTATTATGTTATATGGATGTGAGTTCGTAGTATCTCTAAAGAGTAATGGAGGAAGATAAAACATATTCAAAAGAAATTTATAACATATATTATCAAGATTAAAGTAAATACACCCTATCATATGCTCCCCAACAAAGAAATCATTTTCCCCATTTGAAAGCATGGTTATAACTAGGTATATTATATATAATAAGGGGTTAAAAAACATGTAACACAAACTGTATATTAAAATTGCTTATAACTAGCCAAAACCAAATTTGACTCAAGTGGGGATGTCATAAGGATGCCATGTCTTGGCTAAACCATTGGAGATCATTTCACAAAATAAGGCTAACATTAAAAAATATTATTTTATTAAAATTTAAGCAGAAATTGTGGGATGCTAAAGAGTTAGAGGATACAATGAAACTAAGATATTATAAGAGGGTGATCAAACCAAATCTCATAAACTAAAAGCATTTCATTTTTTGGACTAGTGTAAAGAAGAAAATAAACATAGTTAAAATAAAACAAATTCTCATGAGTTCCACAATGAAACTTAGCATTGGTCGATCCCAATAATGCCATGGGATGAAAGAGTCTATCACCTTGTGATACTAAGATAGTTGAATATAAAAATACTTTCTTTTAGATTGTATGAATTATACTCAAATTAGATCTAAATTTCAAAATATTTGTCACACTATCAACCTTCTTGACATATTAACTCAACAAAAATTTGGTGATTTTAGTAATTTATTACCTTATTGCTAGGATTGACCATTTTTATCACCGTAAGTTAAGGGAAGCGTTAGAAATCGAGCCTAAATGCCAGTTAACCTTAATATAGATGATGGATGGAGTGTTAGTAGATGTTGGAATCCGTCTCTTCATCCTTAGTTGAATAAATACATTAACCCTAATTTCCAATTATTACCATTTTAATGAATATATTTTAAATAAAAATATAATAATAAAATATATTATATTTATTAAGTAATAAACCAAATTTAATTTGATATAATAATAAAATAATTTTATATTATATTATAAAACTAATAATAGATTCATTATTATATAATTTCCTTTCTATATATATTTTACCTCTAATTGGATTTTATTATTATTTTTAATCACCTTTAACAAATAGCTTTTTAATTAATAAATTAAATTAAGATATATTTTAATGATAAAATTATATTTATATAATAATAATAAATAACTACTTGGACCCTAATTTCCCATTACTATTTATACTATATGTTATAGGTCAATTTGGGCACCATTCCCAATGACCTGGTTAACTAGACATCATCTCCAGGACCAATGAATAAGGGCCTATCATCCCCTATCATTTCAATTGTTATATGCCCTAAGATAAAGAACAAGACAAATCATCCATGACTTTCATCTGCAAAAGTTTCCAAGATTTGAAGTTTATAATACATCATATGAGAGCTCAGCAACGTCGCCTCTAAATAGACTAAGTGCGTTGCATATGCAAGTAACCCCATTCAAGGGTGCTCTGCAAAGCACTTCCCGACATTCAAGGGTGCGTTGGTCACATTGGGAGCGAAAATCTCATTGTTTTGGAATCTCCACTTAGCCAGTGCCTTCTAGAAGAGTTCACATGTGTCAAAATTCGAATCCATGTGTCCATTTGACATCTACAAGATTGGGAACATGTCTTGCCTATTATTGGAAAGTCATTGATTGTAAAACTACCTTTAGCTCCTCTATAAATTGAGCACAGATCTTAGTGTTTGAGAAGGAAGAATTTGAGTAGAGAAATGTTGGTGGAATTTCAATTGAGGAATTGATTTGAGTGACATGTTGTGGGAGAGATGTGCATTGTGATGAGGCTGGGATGCTATTGGAGATGGTGACACTAAATCAATCACTGGGTTGTAACCTCCCCTTCTATCTATTAATAAAGATTGTTTCTTACTTTCCCACCTATGTATCTGTATAAGCTCATGTATTTCATATTATGAATTATTATTTAATGCATATGGTTCATCTTTTATTGATTTAATTGAATAACTTGAATAGACATCTATATTATTGCTATATTTTTCTATTTAGTGTTCATCTTTGCAAAGAATATTTTGGCGACTTAGCTTATATTTGAAGCTACAACAAGAGCGACATAAGGAGAATAGGAAGCGCATGGACTCCAAGTAAGTTCTTTGATCTGTTCTGTGTGTCTATTTACTATTAGGAAAAGTAGTTGCAAAGTCTTTAACCTGTTGTTCTAGATGAGGACTACATCTAGGGAAGAATGTTTTATCTGTAATCCATAATTCCTCATAACAAATTGGCGACTTCGCTGGGGAGTTTACCCTTCATATTTAGTGTATTTGCCTATGATTTTCTCTATTTATTCACCTAGAAGCATTTACTCAGAAAGATTAGGCTTTTTGAAATCCAAATTTGCATTAGAATTGTGTTAAACAGTTGTATTTTTCCTTATACACTGCGCCCAATGCATTGTTGGACAGGAAACAGTGCTTTGGATAGCACTGTCTCCCTTTCAGACTTGCGTTGCAATGCACTGTCTCTTTTTAGAGATTGCATTGCCTCCTGAAACCATCCAAATTCCATTGAATTTTTCATTGCAATTTGTTTTCAGTTTGTTTTCTGCTATGTTTTAAAGAGCCTGATACCTCAGATTGACCAGTAACCTTACCTACCTCTTCCTCCTTTGAAAGAAAATTTTGTTCAATGTTTATTTAAAGCGTTTTTATTTATCATTGACGAATTAATTTCAAAGTATTTTCATTGCTGCATTAGATCCATTTGCTTTTGAAGGGGAAATTGTCGTAAATTATTTGTTTCCTGATAGGAGAAATTGTTGTTTAATTCCTCATTTTTCCTTCAAAAGAGAAATTGTTGTTTAAATTCTTCATTTCTCAAAAGTAAAATGCATTTGTTTTTTATTGATTTGGTGCACTTCGTTTCTTTTCTGCATTCATAACATTAAAGGAATTGAAAAGAAAGACCTGCATTTGCATGTAGTGGATTGTGTGTTTTGTAAAAGGAACAATTAGGAAAGCTGCATTTAGTTTGTGCTCTTTGATTTGTTTGCTCTCAAATTGATTTCTCTTTCTCTCTAGTAGCTAGGATTTTCATTGAAGAACTAAAAGTGAAAGATTGCGTATCATTTTAGTTTGAATTTTAGGAATTTCCAATACATCATCGCAGTAAACCTTGAAATGAAAATCGATACACAAGATCAACTTAAAATTTATCTCAATTTACCTAAAAAAGCATTGGAGCCATAACGATAACATTTAGAAGGTCTAGGCTAGAGATGTGTTCTAGCTTCATAAAACATAGCAGTTGTCGTTAATTTGTCTGTGATACATTTTGAGTGTGATACCTCACTCCACGTATGTAAGTATATCGTAGCTCATCCATGTAATTTCAGGTATATCAGGCAGTGTTACAGTACGAAAAGTATAAAGGGGTGCTCTCACTGTGTGGTTTCGCATCAGACAGCGCTAATACAGACTTGGGCCTCCACATACCTTCGGGTATATTTTGGAGGAAAAATTTAGGTTGCTATCCATCCATAGTGAACCGAATCGGGCACCTTGTAAATTGTGATACACCAAACACAGAGTTCGTGGAGATTGCCTGCCCATACTTCTTGGTTCGCCAGGAGGTATTCTGCAGTTCACAGTTTCTTGGTAAACCTTTTTTCCTAGCATTACCCTTTTATTTTGTTTATTTATTTTTGGTTAAAATAAATCAGTAATCGTGGAAGAACAAAATCCTTTCCCCCGTCATTTGCATATATTAGCATTGAAACCACCTTTACCACCAGAAGTTACCCCTGGTCGGCGAAGGCGGCAACACTCTACCGAATCAAGTACTATCCGTACCTCCGGTGAAGCATCATCTTCCCATATACCAGAGTTAGCTCAAGTTGTTTCTACACATCTCGGTTTGTCTACAGTTGTCGAAATAGAGTCCTCACAGCTACTTGTGTCACGATCCATCCAATCAGTGAGACCATACCTCCTGGACCCGACGTTTTTCAACTGGAAGTTGATCCAGATCCTGTCTCCTATTTACCAGAACATCTAAATCCCAAATTCAAACAACTGGAAGTTGTTCCTGCCTTGGTCATCCCACAAATTTCTGTAGCCATTGAGTCTCCCATATCACACAGTCAACCTCCTGAAATATAGTTTGGGATTGACAGTGAAATACTTCCACCTGGTTTAATTTCAATTGAAGAAATTCCACAAGACGAGACACCTTTAACTCCAACCCATTTTGGGGAGGAAATTTACCTGTACGAGTATTTTCCTCAATCACCACCATCTAATTTTGTTGATCCGGTTCCTATTTATATTCCCGTCGATTCAAAAGGGTATACATTTGATCAAGTAACCATGTCTGAACCAACATCTTCGGTTGGGCCATCTGTTCCAATTACGTCAGCACCTGCCCTCGCTACCTTATCGATGTTTAAAACTTTGCCAGAGTCATATTTTCATGGTGGCCCTAGGTCCCATCAGGTTATAAATCTTTATCTAGAATTTTCTCTGGTGCATCTTCAAACCCATGTACTTTACCAATGTATCGTCTGGTATTATAACTGGTAAACCTATAGTGAGTACTGAACGACTTGATTCTTTATACACGTCATCGGGGAAATATCAAGTCGGTCCTTCTGGGTCTATTCCTTCAAGTACCATATCAACTGGAATCCAAACATTTGGAGAGAAATATTTTCCATCTTATTATCCTCCTCATGTTGGGGGGCAACCTTTGGTCACCCACTATGACAATACTCTGTCACTTTTTGGTCAACCTAATGTTGAAAGGAATGTTTGTCAATGGCAACTGACTCTGCCTATCCAACCACAAACGGTTATACACTTGTATCAACCAGTTCAACCTGTTACATCCACATCATTTCCACTTGTTAATAAATCTTTACCCCTGTTACAGAATCAAAATGTTGTACAACAACCTTTTCAAGCAAGCCCTTCAACTCAATACCCTCAAATATTGGGTCCAAAAAATCCAAATCCTTCGGTTAATTTACAACAACCTGTATCTGGAATCATTTATTCACAAGATGGTTTACCATTTATGGGATATCACAGCCACAATCTGGCTATACCTATCAACTGAATCCAAATTATTCTAATTTGGGTTATAACATTGGTGAATAGACCCCTTGGTAGCCTCAGGCACAAATACCTCAGACTTCATTTCAACAATAATCCTTAAGCGTTTTCTTTTCAAAACAACCCCTATCTGGGTTACCAGTAATATATTCCTTATGCTGGTGCTCAAAGGCCTGTTACTCAATCAATTCCATCATACCCTGGCTATGCTCAACTTGACCATAATATAAATTTTCCCTTTGTTGCAACTTTAGAGTTACCAAATTTAAATCGGCTAACCAATGATCCAATCAACTATGCTCCTTGGTGGCCGGTGATACCTCACAAATTACCCTCGGATATTCCTAAGTTCAATGGAAACCCTGGGGAAGACCCTTCGACTCATGTCATGACTTATCATTTATGGTGTTCATCAAATTCCCTAAATGATGATTCTGTTCGACTACGTCTTTTCCAGTGTACGCCCATGGGTTCGAATGCAAAATGGTATATTGAGTTACCTAGAGCTTCTTTTGATAATTTCACTGCCCTAGCTACTATCGTTTTTACTCACTTCCAGTTACCCATCATATATGAAACTGGAATGGAAAACTAGTAAAAAATGATGAAATTAATGACTAGGTGACTAAAAATGTTAGTCATTGCAATTATTTCAAGTGCATTACTACTAAATTTGATAAATTTTATGTGACCGAACTAAAAATGACTAACTTAAATGACTAATTTAGTCTTGGAATAAAATATACGACTAGATAATAAGTGACTAAACTAAAAGCGACTAACTTAAACGACTAATTTAGTCTAGGGATAAATTATATGACTAGATAATAACTAACTAAAGTGAAAGAGACTAACTTAAATGAATAATTTAGTTCAGGATTAAAATATATGACTAGAAAATAAGTGACAAAATTAATATTGATTAATGAAAATGACTATTATAGTCCAAGAATAAAAATATGGCCAAATAACAAGTACAACAAGTATATGAATTAGTCATTTATGTCAGTAATTTTTAATTGTGTCACTCCATATTTGGAAAATTGCAATTTTGGTACCGAAGTGTTACATTTCACTATAGGTGTCTCTGAATTTACAGTGTTAAAATTATGAATACCCTTTTCTCTCTAAAGTTTAACAATGCAGATGGGTTCATCTACAATTAACATAATTGCATGTATCATCTATCAAATTTACACTAATTCCTTCATTATAATTTTAGTAAAGGTTATAATATTAATTAGATAGCCAAATTAATATTAATATCTATATTTAATATTTGGCCATAAAGTGTAATATTCCCAATTAGCCAAGCTAATGGGAATATACAATTTTGATTCAATGTTTTGTTTCATGAATAAAAATGTATGGAGGATCAATAAAAATCCTAATCAACAAAATAAATCAATTCCACATGTGAACATGGAAAAAATTGGGCTATTTACATAAGAAAAATTAGGTGTCAAAGAGACTGGAGCACTTGACCAAGTCAACCAAAACCAAATCAATAGCGTTGTCTAGATATAGTGAATCTCCTTGAGGCACAACACAGTTTTAGTTGGAGGCTTCTCATGTGAATGCAGCTAAATCATTGAGATGGTTTAGGGTTTGACAAGACTTTCATCTTATAAAAGGAAGAGGAGGACAACAAAATAAGGTTGTTGATTTTGTATATTTCTGAATATATTGTCTGTTCAGACATATATCATTCACTATTGTTTAGCTGAGGATAGTGCTATTTATCACTAGGGTGTTCCTGTTCAAGAATCCCACCTCTTCCATTGAGGAGCTCTTGGAAGAGTCTTGTTGGTCTCATCCATTATCAGGCGTTTGGCCAAGCTCATCTTCCAACTACAACACAGATCATCTTGAGGGTTTGGTTGTCCTTGCAAGATGCAGCAAGTGGAGGCTAGATATGCTCAAATCTAGGCCATTCCAGGGCCTCTTTCCACTGGGAAATTATTCTATCCCATTGGCAAGAGAGTTCTGAATCTTTGGAGCTAATATTTCAGATCTTGGCATCAGGCCAACATAGTGCTTCAACCTACAACACAGTTTTCCTTCCAGGACTGCGTTATTTGCAAGAAGGAAGTTGCAGGGTGTTTTGACACACTTTTTGAGGAGAGATCTCTAGTGTTGGGGTCCTGCCCTTCACTATGGTGATCCATGGATTAGATTTCTGATCCATGTTCTATATAGATCTGATCTGCTACCATTGTAATCATCTTCAAAAATTTATGAATACTACTGCAGGTCTGCAGCTTTAGATCTCAAATCTACTCTCTGTGTTAAATGTTTTGATCAAAACCCCAAGGGGATATTGTAAATGAGCCTTTCTAGTGTACGGATATGAAATAGATCTGATCTTTTGTACACAGATCTGCTCTAGATCTGGAGTGCAATATACAGCTACTGCAAATCTTATAAATAATGTTGTCAAGCTATTTTGCAGTCAATACATGTGTTGCATCCCTCTTTCTTGAGGAATTTCTTCTATTCTTGTCTTCTACATTTTGTTGTATACTGTAAGGGCCTCATTATGCATCTGATTTATTGCAGTCAATACATGTGTTGCAGCCCTCTTTCTTGAGGAATTTCTTTTATTCTTGTCTTCTACGTTCTGTTGTATACTGTAAGGGTGTCATTATGGATCCGATTTATTGCTGTATGTATGAAAGTTGATCCCTCTTATTGGTCTCCTACTCATACTTTCAAAAACTGCATTATTTTCCTGCAGTATTGTTGCATATTACTGCAGCCCTATTCTTGGGTGATTTTCAACTATACTAGGTGTGGGAGGTTTGTTTACCTCACCTAGTTTGATTTTTTTTTCTCCCCTTTTGGATTTAGATGCTAGATCTTCAGATCTAAGGGATCCAAGGGCTGCAAACTCATTTCAGTGCACATACTTCTGAAAAGTGTGTTATTCCAGCAGGTATTTCTGAGTGTTCCCATTTGGGGATATTACAATGGTATCGAAGATTATTTCTTGGCACAACCTGTGCTTTCATTGAAGAGCCAAAGACAATATGACTTCAAAAGAAGATGAGCCTCTTACTGACAGAGAAAAGAGGTATCTGAATAGAAGACATAATAAATTTGATTACACCGATGATGACCAAGACAAGGGTAAAGCCCCTGAATCTAGAAGTGATAAAGAAGGAGAGGAGTTTGCAAAAATTCTTTTGACGGCCATGCAAGATCTTTCTAGAGAGATCAAAGAGATGAGACTAGACAGGCTCAAGGAATCTCCTAGGAGGTTTCATCCCTATGAAAGCTTTGGCATGTATCACTACTGTAATGATCAACCAGTGAACCAACCACAAGATCCACAACGATCTACTATGCCTACATTTTTTGCTGTGGAGAATGAAGGACCACCTGAGATTCAAGGACCACCTAAGTTTTCAAGATTTTTGTCACCTCAAGGACAAAAGAAGACCAAGGCATCAATATAGAGATGGTGGATTCACTCATAATCTTGATCGACATCACTCTATGGGAAGATTCTTTTTACCCAAGTTTGATGGGTCATCCACTAGTTCTGCCAAAGCATGGGTAGAAAAGCTGGATATCTACTTTCAGTTCAACAAAGTCCCTAGGATGGAAGCTATCAAGATTGCAACGCTTCACTTTGAAGGTGAAGCACACAACTGGTGGTTCCATGGGTTGTCTACATTGGGCCATGCCAATGTGACTGCCTATTCTGAGTTTACTCAATACTAGTGGAGAGGTTTGACATAAAGGATCCAGAAGCACCTTTCATTAGCCTTGCGAAGGTGAAGTAGTTAGGTAATGAAAATGATTATATCTTTGAGTTTCTGAGATTATCTGTTATGATTCCTGATCTGTCTACAACAAGGATGGTGTACATGTTCATCGATGGCTTGGATGAACCTCTGCATGGGTTGGTTAAATCTACCAAGCCCATTACCTTGCATGATGCCATTGAGAGGGCTAGAGACCTTCAGGTTGCTTTGCCAAAAGCAAAGGAAAACTTTTAGAATAAGCCCTCTTTCCCTTCTAAAGGAAAGGAAGAAAAGGTTGCTCCTTCAAAGGAGATTTCATACAATAAGCCTCTTGATGATGAATTTCGGAAATATCTAAGAAGGAGGAAGCTATGCTTCACTTGCCAAGAACCATGGGTACCTAGACATAGATGTGCTGCTGGTAAAGCACATTATATAGAGGTCTTCTTAGATCTTGAAGAATATTAAGATGATCAACCAAGGAGGGCTCACAGCGCTAACAATGTTGGAGGAGAACCAACACCTTCAGGAGATGAGAATGGAGCAGTTTCTCCTATTGGAGGAACTCTTGCATCCTTGAGGGGAGTACCTAAGTACTTAACCTTAAGATTTCAAGGGTTAATCATGAATCAGAGGGTTTCTATACTGATTGACAGTGGGGCTACCCACAATTTCATTGATGCCCATCTTGTGCAAAGGAGGGCAATACCCACTGATACTTTTGAGGGATTCTTTGTTTTGGTCCTAAAAAATAGAACAATGCAATGCATGCATTATTTTCCATCACTTTCAGTCACCATGGGATCACTTCTTTGTAGTTGACATACTAGACACCAATGTTATTTTGGGTGTTCAATGGTTGATTACATTGGGGAAAGTCACCATAGATTAGGAGGCTTTACAAATGGAATGGGTGGACAAGAAGAGTGGTGCACTTCAAATAATCAAAGGCATGCATACTTACCTCTCACACAACACTTCCGCACAAAAAATAGAGATGGATTTGTGCAGTGGAAGCAAGGACCTCACTGTCCCTTCTCTCATGTTCATGAGATTTCTACAAGGAACACTCTCATCTAGTGGAAAACCACCTGGGAGGCCACCTGATTCAGTTTTGGTGAGAGATATCTCACTAATTGATGCTCCAAAATCAGATCTAGGAGGGATGGGAGCATTAGAAGACACAACTACAACGCTGGAAGGCTTGGGAAAGCACAAGGAGGGAGATTTTCCTCTCTCATCATCTTCACCATCCTTCATTCCTGATTCTACGCTGTTGGAGGAGAAGAAGGGAAGGTGTGTCCTTCCTACTTGTACCTTTGGCATAAGAAATTTCAAATAAGAGATCACAAACATGGCAGGCATTCCTATTAATGCATCATCAATGTTGTATTTTTTGGGGAGTGTAAATCGATATTGGAAATCCCAGCTGTTGGTGGATTATTCCAAAGATCTCTACACTTTTATGATGCTTGATGATCAGATGCATGAAGAGGGCTATCTAGTCCATGAGGGAGTCATCTATCATCATGATATGATATTCTTACCTAGAGCCTCCAAGCTCAAGGAGAGGATGCTACAAAGGGCCCTCAAAGAGTTATGTTTCATCCCTACCTATTCTATGGAGATATACAACATTATCATGAGATGCTTTGAATGGGAAGGCTTTGGAGAAGAGATACATCAACATTTCCTAGAATGAAAGAGTTATGTGGATTTGGGGCAACCAAAGGACTTTATGCAAGAATCATTTCAGTCACTTCTTCCTTCTCTTGAATGGGGAGAAAAAATTGTGCAAAATTCCATGTATAGAAGAAACATTGATGGTGAAAAATATGATCATGTAATGCAAGCTTTATTTTCTGATTTGACAAATTCTTTCACCATGTTATTGTAGGCCATGACTCCCAAGAGGAGTGTTGTATCATGTAAGTCTCATGGAAAACATTGGGCCACTGTAATTTCTGAATTTGGCCACTCCCTTGTTGTGCAAAGGGAGATTATTTTTCATGATGGGTGCTTCCCAAAGGCACCAAACATATCTCATATTTTCAGCCATGGTGAGATAACTTGTGCAGCAAGTAAGTGGTGGGGAAACCACTTACCATACATTGATATGATGTAGGTAGGAGATGCACTGTGCTGGCACCATATGTGGGACTTTGACCTATTGGGGGTTCCCATGTTTTGGCAAGATTAGCAATACCAAAAGATGAGACAACATCAAACCACTTTCAGACCTCAGGATCTAGCCCTCCTAGGTCTAGAGAGGGATCTCTCTATAATAGTCAAAGTGTATATGTCTTTGAGGCTCAAATTTAATATGTTAGGCTAGTTATAAGGCTCGTGGTTTTATTTTTTTGATTTGTTTTGATTTGGTTGTTGGGAATTAGGAATGAAGTGTTCAATATAAGACAAGGCAAGGCAAAAAATATTTTAGGCAAAGAGAGATAAATTCAAGTAGTATTCAAGACCATTAGGTTTACTTGTTGTTCAATATGCAGGCTTTCAGTTGGGCTAGTCATCTAAAGCATTGGATCCTAAAAGATAGGTGGAGTGAAAACAATCAGGGAAGAAAGTGAAAGAATGAGGGTAAACCAATTTCTGTCTATAGATCAGGTCAGAGGTCATTTAACTCCAGACCTACTTGGACATACTCTTAGGCAACTCTCAAAGAAAGGCAAGGAACAACTTGAGGGAAACTTAGATAGGTTTAATTAACTGAAAAGGATCCTAGTGAGACAGAGATAGAATTCCACACTCCCAGTGTTCCCAATTCATTTAATTAAACTCTAACAAGAACATCTAAGAAGCATTTCATTAACTCATACATCAGCTAGCAGGCAATAACATCCACTACACTGGTTAAATTAACTGAAACTAATTCTTAGACAACACATTTAGCACAAAATATTAAGGCAAGGAGAGTAGAAGCATAGGGTGCCTAACAAGGGAAAATCCTATGCCATATTTCTGATGCAAGCCAGAAGAACTGAAATGGAATGAAAAAAAACACAGAGATAGAAAAACATCACCGCAATTTTAGATCAGGATCCAAAGAAATGTGCTTGTCATATTAAGAGCAACACCAATCAGGTACAACATTTGCCAATAGCTTGAAATTCAGTGTGAAAACATACTCCTCAGCCTATCTTACAACTTTACACAGTGAGCATGTCTCAAGAGAAAAGCTTGCAATTCTCAGATATCTCATCAACAACCATTAAAATAATTTTCTCATGAGTTTTATAGCAGAAGATGAGCCGGGGAGGTAGGTGAAGAACTAAATGAAGAATTAAACTCAGAAAAGAAATAAGGCCTGAAGCCCGTTCTATTTTAACTCCTGTGCATTAATCTTTGGCATGCCTTGGACGAAGGAATGACCTTCTTCGGCCTCCATTTACTCTGGTCTGGTCCTGATGTACTTTGACTGCAGACTTTGTGGTACTTTTGGTGCATAAAAAAAATGGTAAATAAATGACTGAAAGATCTGCCATACTTGTGAAACAAATGTTCTGGTAGCTTGGGACTGTACTCAAGGCGGAAATATTCACTGGAACACGGCATGGAATAGAAATAGTATGGGCAACCCGTCCTTCCATGGAGGAAAAAATTCTGCTGATGTAGAAAACCTGCTATTCATTAATTTCTATGCTCCGTATTCCTCTACGAGACCTATGATGTCTTCAAACAGGTACTTTGCCTCTAGAACACAGAGTTAAGGCTCAAAGATCTTAATTTTCGTGCCTCAGACTCTCTGCCGCTTCATTTATATCTCTGTCGGTGAAAACTTGCTGCTGTATCAAAACTCTGTAATCATGGCGGCGTTTCACCTCCTGTACTCTGTAAAAACCCACAACTGTGTTAAGAAATCCATGCACGGAGGAGGTGGATGGTTATAGAGGACGGGCAAAGTGGTAGCGCGACGGTGGTGAAATGGTGGTTTAATATGAAACAACGGTGGAAAATGCTTTGAAATGGTGAAAACATCATAAAATAGGGTTTTGGTGGAGAAACGCTTGACGACCGTTCGATCATAACCTAGAGGCGCAGATGAACGACAGAGATGAATCTGTGGAATGGTCTATGAACATTGGGTGAGATAACATATGAAACATATGACTTTAATATAAAACCCAAAACTTTGGTTATGACGGAGATACGAAGAAATGTGGAGAAAAGCAGTGGAAGCGATTGCATGTGGTGGGACCCAGCGTGGTGGAGGGCGATTAGATCTGAGCCGTCAGATCTTCAGATCCAACGGACGGTTGCGATTAATTCGGAGCTTCGTAATCAGGAAGGGGAAGGGGTGACACATTAACATAGTTCCGATTGCGATTGGGGAAGGGAATGCGACGACCGTTGGATCTACATGGGGATCGACGGTGGAGATGTAGATCGGGGGATCGCAATCGGAGGGGACACAAAGGGGTGGTATCATAGATCTCCCGATTGCGATTGGGTGGAGACATGCGATAACCATTGGATTGGCGGGGAGATAGATGGCTACGATCTGTTCGGAGCAATCACAATCGGAGGGAAACAGGTGTGACATATAACGAATGTTCCGATTGCGATGTAGCGGGAAGTGCGATGACCTTTGGATCATGAGTTATCGGATGGTTGGGATCGGATCGGGAGATGGCATGATCAGGAATCAGAGGGGGGGACTTACGATCAATCAGAGGGGAAAGCGATCGGCAGGGGGTGCGATTGTGATCGGAAGGGAATTGCGATTGCGATGATCGGAAGGGAGCTGCAATCAATCGCATCACAAGCATTTGCGATGAACCGATCGGGGGACGCAACATAAAGGTTGCGATTGCGAAGACTTGCGATTAGCGCGGGCCGTCTGATCTTTGTGTAGATCAACGGTGCGAAACACAGCGGAGGACTTAACAATAGAATACAATCGCATCAGAGTTTTTTGGTTGTAACAAAGGAAATGCGCCCGCCCGACACTCCGATTGCGATTGGTGCTTAAGACTGAAGCACTTGGTCTTAGCGCCGGGGCGTGTGGGGGAAGTGGTTAAGGGGCTTGCGGCAAAGGGGCTAGGCCCTTAATATAAAGTTTAAAAGTTGGTTTTTTAGCCCTTTAAATGGATTTTAAAGCCGTAGGAGGGTAACGATAGGAGGACTAAGGGGAAATTTGGAAAAACAAAGGGCAAGGGTGGGATTTCATGGGGATTTTGGGGAGATTTAGGAGAGTAAGGGGGGATTTAGGGGGAACAAAGGGGACTTTGAAAAAGGGAAAAAGGGGTGAAATGAAGCATTCTACAGAGGTACAAGGGGCAGATAATGGCCTTTTTGGAGCACCATTCTTCATTAGTAAGGCTCATTGACATTAGTACAGCAGGGGGAAAACAGTCAAAGGCAGGGAACATTAAAAGGCTTCAAGGATGATGTGTTTTCAAGGGAACTGCATTCCTTGAAGGCTCATAAGAAATTCTATCCCCTTGCTTGCTTGTCAAGGAATTCATAAGGGGCTAACAGTGGCTCCACATGGGGATGGCTTCTTCTTGAAGGAGTCAAGAATTCAGAAAAAGATCTTTGGTGTAGGCCAGATGCCTGCTGCTTAAGCCACCCTTTTTCTTTGATTCTCAGCTACCACAAATATGATAGATCCGAAAAACATTCCCAACAATCTACCTACCCATCCTACAATCCTAGCATTTTTTCTTCTAGGGTGCATTTGAACTAGCAGACCCTTTACATCATTTATTTTTATAACAGAAAATAAACCTATTCTAAATCTACCCTTATTGCTCCATGAGACCAGATTAGACTATTGGTCTCATATGTTTCTCTACCTAATCTAATATCAGCTGGGATTAAATTGTCTAGCAGATTTCTTCTCTACATTCTACAACAGAAATTTAAAAACAGTCAAACTAGGATTAGACATTCTAGTTTGTTGTTGATCCAAGGCATAAAGACAGTTTCACATGGATAGAAATTTGCAGAAAACGGAAAACAAAACTGTGAAGGCTTGAAATCTGAAGCCTGAAGTATCCTTCTTCTCTTTGTGACTCAAGTTTTGAGCATGTTAGAGTCACTTCTTTTCTTCATTTCAGCTCTGGTTTTGGGCATGTTAGAGCTTATTCTTCTTTCTTCTTTTCTGGTCCAAATTTTGAGCATGTTAGGACCAACTACTTTTCTTCCTTTGGCTTAGGTTTTGATCATATTAGAGCCAACCTTTATACCTCAGAGGTTCATGTTTTGAGCATGTCTGAACCTCTTTCTTTTCCTCTATTTTTTGGAACATTTTCTCTTTTTCTTGAAACAAAAACTGCAATGGTATGTACAATGGAAATGGAAACTAGAAATTGTAAATCAGCAGAAGTAGTGCTTGAGCATCCTGCCATTGACAGGACCCCCAAACAACTCTGTACCATCTAATTCTTGTAGGAAAAAGGCATTTGGACCCACAGTGGCCTGGATGATGTATGGACCTTGCCATAGACTATCAAACTTGTCGTGCTTTCCTTTATCCTCTCTCCTTGAGTCCCACTTCAGAACTTTATCTCCGATTTTGAAATCAGCAGCCTTGGTTCTCTTGTCAAACAACCTCTTTATGTTTTCTTGAACTTTGATAGCTCTGTTATGGACCTCTTCCCTTGTTTCCTGAAGATGAATTGTTTGGTTTATCCTTCTCACCATACTGTCCTCTTTTGACTAAATCTCTTGAACCAACTTACTTACTGGTATCCCAAGGTTCGTAGGGAAAACTGCTTCTGCACCATAGACAAGCTGAAATGGTGACATGCCAATGGATTTCTTTGTTGTAAGCCTGTCCGCCTACAAGGTATGCACTAACTTGTTATGCCATGACTTTTTGTTCTCTTCTACCAGCTTTTTGATGATGGCCACTAGGCTCTTGTTTGATGATTCAGCTAATCCATTGCCTTGCTTGAGGGTAATAGGCAGTTGAATGACCAAGCGCTATTTGATACCTATGACAAAAATCAACCAATTTCTTGGATCCAAAAGCGGCGGCATTATCGGTAATTATTTTCCTTGAAGCGTGGCTGAAATGACCTTCTAGGAACCTAATGATGAATGAATGTATGGAATTCCTAGTAGGTATGGCTTTGTATTTGTTTAGTGAATTGGTACGTAATCAGGAAATCATTCATTTGTGTGCATCTGAGAAGAAGCAGGGTGAATTTCACCTATGAAATCTAGGCCCAATTGCAAAAAGGGACCTTCAACAATGATGGGTTGTAGAGGTAAGGGGAGGAGCTTTCTTTTGCTTTAAAAAATCTGGCATTTGTGGTAGGAAATTATCATCTTATGGACATCATTGAAGAGTGTGGGCCAATAGTAGCCAGCTCTGAGTATTTTGTTTGCAGTAGCCTTCTAGCTTAGGTGGCCTCCACACTCTCCTGCATGGAATTCTTGTTTAATCCTTTCTACCTCATTTTCAGGCAAACATTTAAGTAATAGGCCATTTGGATTCTTCCAGTATAAGCAATTATTAATTATTAAATAGCTCATGGCTTTCAGATTTAAGAATCTGGCCTTGGCCTTTGATAGTTCAGGAGGGGCATTGAGGTGTGTAAGCACATACAAAATGCCAGAATACCAAGGAGAGCTCTGAAACTTTTCCTCAATAGTGGGATTAGGCAGTTCTTGTTGCTCATCCAAGGTATTTACCATGTTAATGTCTAGGGCTTGTAGATTTGATTCAACCATTAATTGAGCTAGGCCCTGACCTTTAATCAGCTTGCTGGGTTTTATCTCAGGGTCGTATTCTAAGATCACAGCAATCCATTTTCCCCTTTTCCCATCTGGGTCCTGGGACAAAATATATTTTAATATTATGTTAGGCACATAAGCTATGGTGTGGGAATGAAATATGTACACCCTAAAGTATTTTAAGGCCTTAATCAGAGCATAGGCCTGTTTCTCTATTATGTTGTATTTCAAGGGTGCATCCCTTAGTGCTTTGCAGAAAAAGGAAATTGGTTGTTCCATTCCCTCTGTGTTTTTCTACAGCAAGACTGCAGCCACTGTATGCTCAGAGGCAAATGAAAAGATCTGGAAATCTTTAGAGAAATCTGGGCTGATCAGAACAGGAGCTTGGGTGAGTGCAAGTTTTACTGATTCAAAAGATTGTTTATCTCCATCAGTCCACTTAACTCCCACACCTTTCTTCAGCATGTTAGTCATATTCCTAAGGTGTTCAACTATGTTGGGGATAAACCTCCTAAGGAAGTTAATCTTCCCAATGAAGGAATGTAATTCTTTGATGTTTCTTGGGTGTGTGATCTGTAGTATTCCCTAAACTCTTTGTGGGTCTATCCTGATTCCCTTTTCTGATATAATGTGTCCAAGAAGCTTTCCTTCTTGCAGCCCAAATACAATCTTTTTGGGATTCAATGATAGACCAAACCTTCTACATTTTTCAAACACTTTTCTCAGATGTTTTAGGTGTTCTTCTTCAGTCTTAGAATAGACTGTTATGTCATCTAAGTAAATAACAATGAAGTGTCCTATCTCATCTGAAAACTCTATATCCATTTCCCTCTGGAAGGTTGCACCAGCATTCATCAGTCCAAAGGGAATTTTTACATACATAAAGGTGCCCCATGGAGTGGTAAAGGCTGTCTTGAGTTGGTCTTCTAGGATTACTAAGACTTGGTTGTAACCTGAAAAAACATCCAACAAAGAAATTCTTTTTGAGCCTACTACTCGCTGTAGAATGTGTTCCATTTTTGGCAAAGGGTAGTTGTCTTTGAGTGAGGCTCTATTAAGATTTCTGAAGTCAATACATAATCTAATCTCCCCAGTTTTCTTTCTCACAGCCACTAAGTTTGAAACCCAATCAGAGAACCTTACGAGAACTATTATGCCTACCTCATACATCTTTTTAATCTCTTTTTCCACCGCGGGCAATTGTTTCGGGTTTATCCTACGAAGTTTCTGCCTAAAGGGTTTCTAATTTTCTTTTAAAGGTATTTTGTGTTGTATGATGTTCGTGTCATAAGCCTTTAAGTCTTCATAACTCCACGCAAACACGTCAATAAATTCCTTAAAAAGGTTGATGTATTCCTTTTTCATGTTCCCAGGAAGAGACTTAGCCAATTTAATTATTTTGGGATTATATTTTGTGCCTATGTTGCGTTCTTCTACGTCAGAATCCACGTGCTCAATGGTGGGCTTTTTTGCCACATCATCGAAGTCAAAAAGGTCTTCTAACGGCGCCAGATCTCGAGGTATGTTCTTATCTTTGGCCTGCAGCACCTTTACTTCTTCACTGTCTGCATTTTCACACTCCGTGGTTGAATTTCCAGTTTCTTCATTTAAAGCATTTATTTCTACATCGTGCGGTGCAGTTTCTTCCTCGGCCAAGGGTTCCTCACTTAGGCAGCTATCACTAGACATAGAGTCTGAATCGGAAAACTCAAACTCGTTCTTGCCCATCAAAAAATCTTCAATTTGTTTATCTCCCTCGAAAACCTGCCAGTATTTTTCTTTATCCAGCACCGCAGGCCTGAATTTGGTCTGAATGATGATCTGTTGGTCGCTTGGAGTCTTAGGGTATGAATTGTCTAGGCAAGCTAATCCATTTGCAATGGCGTTCTGGTTTCTAGGAACAAACACTAATTCGTATTCAACAAATGTTTTCAATATGTCCATAGCATCGTTCCTATATGCTCTCAACCTAGGGTGTTTGGCTGTGTATTCACCATTCATCTGTTTGATAACCAATTCAGAGTCTCCCTGCACGGCTATTCTACGGGCTCCTATTTTCTTCAACATATTTAAACCCAGGATAAGGGCCTTATACTCTGCAATATTATTGGTACATTTGAAATGTGGATTGCAGGCATGGCTTTCCACGTAGTCGCTCTCTGTGTTACGTAGCCAAACCCCAGCTCCGACAGTTCTTCTTGTGCAGGACCCATCGAAACTCATTTCCCACAGGGGTTCATTCTCATTTTTGTTATCATTTCTTTCCCTACAGCTGGGTTCGCCATTATTTTGCATTATAGGGTCTGCACTAGGCTGTGGGTTGTTTAGTTTTTCGTTATGGGTGTGGAAGTCAGAGAGGTGACTAGCTGGCTGATCGCATTCTGTTTCTGGTTCACTTTGCATTGTTGTTTCAATGCACTGTTCAAAGTTTTCTACGTCTTCCTCCTCCGAGTCTAGGGTAGCCATTATGTTAAAATCCATTTTCTTTGTTTCAACATGTGTACCTTTGCTTGTATCTACGTTTTCAGATTCTGGTCCTCCCAAAGATTCATCATTGCAGAAGATAAAGGAATCTAGGTCTGTATGTACAGAGTATAGAGGAGAATTTTCAGGCTTTTTAGGGCTACTAACCAGGAATTTCATTTGTGCTTCCCTGTATAGTCTTCTAAGTTGGCCAAATATTTGGATTGTGGCATAAGCCCCATCCATCTGCATTGTTCCTTGCAGCTTGGCTCCCCATTATCTTGATAATAACATGCCATACTTGGGTGGCACATCTGCCACAACAACATCCATGACCATACACTTGGCAGGAATCTGAGTAAGGCTCACACATAAATCTTTGAATAGGCCAAGACACTTTACTCTACTAGAGTCAAATGAATATAGGTCTTTATAGGGACAGGTTATCTCTAGGCCTAATCTTTCCATCACTACTTTAGGCATCAGGTTGTGTGATGCCCCAGAATCATGCATTGCATTGTGGAGAATCTTATCATGGATGTTGAGACTGATATAGAAAGGTGGTACTACCCCTTCCTGAAACTTTCCTTCTATCTTTGGACCAAACAGAAGGGCAGGTTGATCATCACTCAGATTTACAGTGTCACTGTTCTCACCTAATTTTAATGCTTTCAAAATTTGGCCTTTATATACATCCTGAGTGGCCAGCTCAGAGAGTGGGACAGAGATTTTAATTTTTGCAATGTCACTCTCCAAATTGAAAGTGGACTGACTCTTTGGAATGTTTGACTCTGTTTTGTTAGCCACTGCCTTAGTGGCTGAATCAGTGTGTTGATTCTCACTATGCACACTGTTAGAAACTGTTTTATCAGGAGCACTAACTGTAGTGTCCGTGCTGCTAGTTGGTTTACCATGTGTATCAATGTTTTGGTCGTCTTTCCTTTGTTCTTCCCAGAACTCTCAGTTTCTGATTTGTTAATTTCAGCAGTTTCTTTAGAAGTTTTCTCAATTATTTTCTTGATGGTGACCTCAGAAGCCTTTGGTTTGGCAGTTTCTTGGCTCTTTTTGCTTCTAAGTTCATATTGTTCTCTGACCTGCATCATGGCATTTTCAAATCCTAACCTGTAATATTCAGATTCAGACCATTCCTCATCCCAACTAGAGGGTGGGGAGTGATCTTCTTATGTGTAACAGTTATGGATCGAATCTTCTATTTCAAACATGTTTATTGTGTTCCCCTTAGACTCTTCTATGATTCCCTCATCTTCATCTAAAAAGTTTTCTTGGAATGGGGGAATAACTTGCTGATCTGATTCTCTTTGTCTGTTGGGAGTGGCATTGTTTCTTCTAAAGTTTTGGTTCTGGTTATGGTTTTTATTTCTGTTTTGATTACTGACTGAGACAACCATTTTTTCTACCATTTGGTATAGCTTATCCACCCTTTTAGACAGATGGTCATGATTTGGGTCAGATGTGGAAGCTATATTGTCATCTCTATATGTTACCCTTTTCTCGACTCTTAATCTTGCTCTTTTCTCAATCAGATTAGCCTCTACACTCACTGCACCTTTTTGCATGTCTTCCAATGTGTTGTAATCTCTTTCCCTAAGCTGGTAGGCCATGTCAACATCAAAGCCTTCGGGGTATTTTGCTAGGGCCATACCTTGGGGAGGTTTCATGTGTGGAGGGAGAGCATTGTAAATGCTGTTAAATCTCGTTGTGTAATCATGGACACTCTCTCCTACATTTCTTTTAAGGCTCATATATTCTGCTAGGAGTTGGCGAGGGTTGGCCTTAACCTCCCATTTGTTTAAGAAAGTCTGATATAGAGATGGAAGGTCATTAATGCTACCCGGAGGTAGGCCTTTAAACCATTTCTTCACATCACCCCCTAAGCTCTGGGAAAAGATTCTCATTTTGACTGTATCATCATCTATTTCCATGTAGTCAAAAGAATATTCCATCCTATCTACATGGTATTGGGCTGTGGTAGACTCTTTTGCAGTGAAGTGTCGGACCTTTGATTAATAGTCATTGGGTAAGGGTACTAGAGGCTGGGGTAAAACCAAAGGCACATACCAGGCTTCCATAATGATGTTCTGATGAGGTAAAGAGTTAACTTGAGCAGCTGGTATATAGATGATAGCGATATTGGGACTAGCCAAGGTTTGTTGAGCAGAGTTAGGGTGGGAGAGCCCCAAGTTTTGAATGAAGTGAATATCAGGAGGTGTAGATGAAGGGGTCTATCTGTTCCCACTGTATTTACCACTATTAGATGGTGAACCGGGAAGCTCAGGACCTGGCTGATCGAGATCACCGAATGACCCAGTTCTTGGTTGTCTATTAGGCAGGTCTAGGTTAAGAGGAAAGCGTGATAGAGCTGTAAGGTCTTTTGGTGCAGAGTTAGCTCTATGGATGTGACTGGAAATAGTTGATCTTCTAGGTGTAGGTGATTTCTTGAGGATGCTCTCAGGGTTATCAACTATTTTAGGTGGGTTTGGGTTGGGATAAGCTCTTGTATAAATGTTCCTTGAAGCCAGAATGTTGTTTTCCAACAAAGGAGCTTAACCCTACTGTTTACTTTTATTGTGGTTGATGTTGCAATGGAGGCTGGTCTTCCAGTGGAGTCTAATGTGAACCAAGATAATCGGTAGGCCTACTGATCACCAGTGGAGTCTTTTAATCGTTTAGGAAATATGGAGTCACTAGGTGGAAAGGTTTGGGATGTTTTGGAGGGTACAATGTCCACCACAGTGTCTAAGAGATGCCCTCTTTCAAGGATATCTACCGAACACAACAAACTCTAACTAGTGATTAACTGGGAGGGCATTTACCAGATATGTCACCTCTGAAAGAGTGTGAGATCTGGAGGCTACCTGACCCTTTCCAGACTCTGTCCTAGAGTATGGGAAAACACAAAAAATGCTATAGTGGTTGATGTGTGAATAGGAATGTTTAACTTCCAACCTAACCAGAGATTGTAGGTTTCTGAGGTCCTTAGGATGTAGTAAGATGGATGGTACTCAGATTATTCCCCAGCATAGTCACCATTATGTTGGGGTTCCCATGTTTTGGCCAGATTGGCAAGACCAAAAGACGAGACAACATCAAACCACTTTCAGACCTTAGGATCTAGCCCTCCTGGGTCCAGAGAGGGATCTCTCTATGATAGTCAAAGTATATATGTCTTTGAGGCTCAAATTTAATATGTTAGGCTAGTTATATGCACAAGGTTTGTTTGTTTGATTTTTTTGATTTGGTTGTTGGGAATGAGGAATCAAGGATTCAATATAAGACAAGGCAAGGCATAGAATATTTTAGGCTAAGAGAGATAAATTCAGACAGTATTCAAGACCATTGGGAAAATGGAGTCAGGAAAGCGTTTACTTGCTGTTCAATATGCAGGCTTTCAGTTCGGCTAGTCATCTAAAGAATTGGATCCTAAAATGATAGATGGAGTGAAACAATCAGGAAAGAAAGTAAAAGAATGAGGGTAAACCAATTTCTGTCTATAGATCAGGTCAGAGGTCATTTAACTCCAGACCTGCTTGGACATACTCTTAGGAAACTCTCAAAGAAAGGCGAGGAACGACTTGAGGGAAACTTAGATAGTTTTAATTAACTAAAAATGATCCTAGTGAGACAGAGATAGAATTATACACTCCCAGTGTTCCCAATTCATTTAATTAAACTCTAACAAGAACATCTAAGAAGCAGATTCATTAACTCATACATCATCTAGCAGGCAAAAACATCCACTACACTGGTTAAATTAACTCAAACTAGTTCTCAGATAACACATTTAGCAGAAAACATTAAGGCAAGGAGAGCAGAAGCATAGGGTGCCTAACAAGGGAAAATCCTATGCCAGATTTCTGATGCAAGCCAGAAGAACTGAAATGGAATGAAGTAAAACATAGAGACAGAAAAACATCACCGCAGCTTTAGATCAGGATCCAAAGAAATGTGCTTGTCATATTAAGAGCAACACCAATCAGGTACAACATTTTCCAATAGCTTGAAAACATACTCCTCAGCCTATCTTACAACTTTTACATAATTGACATGTGAGAAAAGCTTGCAATTCTCGAATCATCGACAATATATTGAAATAATTTTCTCATGAGTTTTATAGCGGAAGATGGCGGGAGGTAGGTGAAGAACTAAATGAAGAATTGAACTCGGAAAAGAAATAAGGCACGAAGCCCATTACGTTTTATCTATTCATTAATCTCGGCATGCCTTGGACAAAGGAATGACCTTCTTCGACCTCCATTTACTGCAGTGCAGTCTGATATGCTGATCTGAACTTCGTGGTACTTTTGGTGTAAACAAGTAATAAATGGTAAGAAAGGTACGCCATACTTGTGAAGAAAATACTCTGGTAGCTTGGGGTACTCGAGGCGGAAATCTTCTGGAACACGGCATGGAATAGAAACAATATGGGCAACCCATCCTTCCATGGAGGAAAACGTGCTGGCGATGTAGAAAACCTACTATTCATTAATTTACGTATCGAGTATTCCTCTACGGAACCTATGATGTCTTCAAATAGGTACTTTGCCTCTAAAACACGAGTTAAGGCTCGAAGATCTTCATTTTCGTGCCTCGGACTCTTTGCCGCTTCATTTATATCTACGCTCGGTGAAAACTTGCATTGTCATCAAAAGCTTGTGTAATCATGGCGGCGTTTCACCTCGTACTTTCTGGAAAAACCCTCTTTGTATTAAGAAATCCATGCATGGAGGAGGTGGATGGTTACGGAGGACGAGGGCGAGTGGTAAGCGTGACGGTGGTGAAATGGTGGTTTTATCCTGAAACAACGGTGGAAAATGCTTTGGAAATGGTGAAAACGGCTAAAATAGGGTTTTGTGTGGAGAAACGCTTGATGACCGTTTGATCCTTAACACGGAGGTGTAGATCAACGGCGGAGTCCAATCCCAGGTGGAGCCGGTGTATGAGACATTGGGTGGAATGTATGAAACATATGAATTTAATATAAAACCCAAAACTTGGTTATGACGGAGATACGAAGAAATGCGGAGAAAAGCGGTGGAAGTGATTACATGTGTGGGACCGGCGTGGTGGAGCGATTAGATACGGCGAGTAAGATGCTACCAGATCCAACGGATGGTTGAGATTAATTCGGAGCTTCACAATCGGGAAGGGAAGTAAGGGTGACATATTAACATAGTTAGTTGCGGTGGGGAGAGGAATGCGATGACCGTTGGATCTACACGGGGATCGGCCGGTGGAGATGTAGATCGGGGATCGCAATCGGAGGACCTGAAAGGAGCGGTATCATAGATCTCTGATTGTGATTGGGCGGGACATGCGATAGCCGTTGGATTGAGGAGACGGACGGCTAGGATACTGTTCGAGAGAAATCGCAATCTGGAGAGCTTGGGTGAGTATATAGCAGTGTTCCAATTGCAATGTGAGTAGGAGGCTGATGACCTTTGGATCGTGAGTTATCGGACGATCGGGATCAGATCGGGAGATGGCATGATCGGGGAATGGGAGGGAGGAATTGCGATCGATCGAAGGAAAGTGATCGGCGGGAGTGCGATTGCGATGAAGGGAATTGCAATGGCGATGATTGGAAGGAGGCTATGATCAATGCTTATCCTACCATTTCGTGGTAGTGGAGACGCAACATAAAGGTTGTGATTGCAAAGACACGGTCCAGCGTGGTACATCAGTCTTCGTGTAGATCAACGGTGCATAACACAACGGAGGACTTAACAACAAAATACGGTCGCATCGAGTTTTTTCGGTTGTAACAAAGGAAATGTGCCCAGACACTCCGGTGGGTGGTGCTAAGCTCGTGCGCGGGTCTTAGCGCGGGGGCGTGTGGGGAAGTGGTTAAGGGGCTTACGGCAAAGGGGCTAGGCCCTTAATATGAAGATTTAAATTAGTTTTTAAGCGATTTAAATGGATTTTAAAGCCATGGGAGGGTAACGATAGGAGGACTAAGGGGAAATTTGGCAAAACAAAGGGCAAGGGTGGGATTTCATGGGGATTTTGGGGAGATTTAGGAGAGTAAGGGGGGATTTAGGAAGACAAGGGGGACTTTGACAAAGGGAAAAAGGGGTGAAATGAAACATTCGGTAAAAGGGGTAGATAATGGCCTTTTTGGAGCACCATTCTTCATTAGTAAGGCTCATTGACATTAATACGGCGAGAGGAAAACGATCAAAGGCGGGGAACATAAAATGGCTTGAGGATGATGTTCTTTCAAGGGAAATGCATTCCTTGAAGGCTCATAAGACTGTCCCAGCCCCTTGCTTGCTTGTCGAGGAATTCTTAAGGGGCTAACAGCACGGCTCCCACATGGGGATGGCTTCTTCTTGAAGGAGTCAAGAATTCGAAAAGATATTGTTCGACGAATCTGTACAGCAAGCCACACTTTCTCTTTGATTCTCGAAATTTTGCCACAAAATATGATAGATCGGCAAAACATTCTAAAATGATCTACCACCCATCCTACGATCCTAGCATTTTTTTCTTCTAGAGTTTCATTTGAACTATCGAGACCCTTTAAATCATTTATTTTTATAACGAGAAAATAAACCTATTCTAAATACATAGCTTGCTCCATGAGACCGGATTAGACGGTTGGTCTCATAGGTTTCTCTACCTAATCCCAATATACATTGCGATTAAAACATCTAGGTAGATTTCTTCTCTACATTCTCTGACGAAATTTAAAAACGATCAAACAAGGATTAGACGGTCTAGTTCTTGTTGATCAAAGACATAAAGATAGTTGCACATGGACGAAATTTGCAAGCGAAAACAAAGCATGAAGGCAAAATCTCTGAAGCTTGAAGTATCCTTCTTCTCTTTGTGACTCAAGGATTTTGAGCATGTTAGAATCACTTATTTTCTTCATTTTATTTCAGTTTTGGGCATGTTAGAGCTCATTCTTCTTAATTCTTTCTTTGGTCCGGATTTTGAGCATGTTAGGACCAATTTGTTTACTCTTTGGCTCGGGTTTTGATGTCATTAGAACCAATATTTTGCACATCGGAGGTTCATGTGTTTTAAGCATGCGAACCTCTCTTTTCCTCTGTTTTTGAAACATTTTCTCTTTTTCTTGAAAATAAAAATACAAGGGTATGTACGATGGAAATGGAAATTGGAAATTGTAAATCATCGAAATGTTTGAGCATCCTTATTGACAGGACCCTCAAACGGCTGTATAAAGTTCTTGTGGAAAAGACATTTGGACCAACGGTGGCTGGATGATGTACGGACCTTGCCACAAATTTTCAAAATTGTCGTGCTTTCCTTTATCCTCTCTTCTTCAGGTCACTTGAACTTTATCCCCAATTTTGATATGACAGCTTTGGTTCTCTTGTCAAACAACCTCTTTGTGTTTCCTAGCTGTGCTCTCTTAGACCTCTTCCCTTGTTTTGCTTGGAGATGGTCGTTTTGGTTTAACATCCTTCTCACCATCTTGTCCTCTTATCAGATCTTGGACCGGCAATCAACGTACTCCAAAGTTTGGTAGGAGAAGCCCTTACTTGACAATTCTGTAAATGTGACATGCCAATGGATTTCTTTGTTTTAAGCCCGTCGGCCCACGAGGCATGCACTAACTTGTTATGCCATGACTTTTGTTCTCTTCCGGCGACTTTTTTGATGATGGCCACTAGGCTCTTGTTTGATGAGGATTCGGCTAAACCATTACCTTGAGGGTAATAGGCATTTGAATGACCAAGCGCTATTTGATACCTATGAAAAAAATCAACCAATTTATTGGATCCAAAGAATGTACTCGATTATTTTCATAGACGATAGCCTTGAGAGAGGATATGACCTTAAGTTTAGGAACCTAATGATGAATGAATCTATGGCATTCCTGGTATGGCCTCTATCCACTTAGTGAAGTAGTATGTGGATGTTAAGATCCATTTGTGTCATGCGAAGAAATGAATTTCGTTCTCCAATAAATATAAACCCATTGCATAAAAGGACCTTCAACGGTGATAGGTTGTAAAGGAAGGGGGAAGGAGTTTTCTCTTGCCTTCGAAAATCGGCATTTGTGGCGGGAAATTAACATCTTATGGATGTCATCAAAGTGTGGACGTGTGCTAGCCACGAGTATTTTGCGGTGTGCTCAGTTCAGGTGGCCTCAACACTCTCATGGAGTTCTTGTTTAATCTTCTTTGCCCTGCTTCATGCAATATTTAAGAAATAGGCCATTTGGGTTTTCCGGTATAAAGTTTTCATTCAAAATGCGGTAGTTTTGGCTTTTAGTTTTATGAATGCGGCATAGTCTTTGTGATTGGAGGAGCATTAGAGTTCTTGGAAACTGTAAAAGGATATCGAGTACAGGGAGTTACAGAAACTTCTCTTCAACAATGAGATCGAGTGACCTTCTTGCTCATCAAGGCGACTACCATGTTAATGTCAAGGGCTTGCGAGATTTGATTCAGCCATTAATTTGGCTAAGCCCACGACCTTTGATTAGTTTGGCGGGTTTTATCTCAAGGTCATATTCTAAGATCACAACAATCCATTTTCCCCTCTTCCCATGCGGGTCTTGGGACAAAATATATTTGACTATTATGTTCGACACATAGTATGGTGTGGGGTACAGCCTTTTCAGATCCTTTAAAGCACTTAACAGAGTGTAAGCTTGTTTTTCCATTATGTTGTATTTCAAGGGTGCATCCCTCGGTGCTTTCTTGAAAAAGGAAGTGGGCTCCATTCCCTCTAGATTTTATTGGTAAGGCGCAGCAACGTATGCTCGGAAGGAAAATGAAAAGATCGGGGAAATCCTTTGAAAATCGGGGCTAATTAGAACAAGAGCTTGGGTGAGAGAAAGTTTTCTTGATTCGAAAGATTGTTTAGCCCAACGGTCCATTTTAACTCTCCTACACCTTTCTTGACTTATGTTAGTCATATTCCTAAGGTGTTCGGCTAGATTGGCGGGAATAAACACTCTAAGGAAGTTAATCTTCCCGATGAAGGAGGTATGGTGTGATGTTTCTCGAGTGTGTGATTTGTAGTATTCCCTCAAATTTTTGTGGGTCTATCCTAATTCCTTTTTCGATATAATGTGGCCAAGAATTTTTCCTTCTTGCGACCCAAATATAGTCTTTTTTAGGATTTAATGACGAGACCAAAGCCTTCTACATTTTTCAAACACTTTTCTTAGATGTTTCGATGTTCTTCTTCGGTCTTAGAATAGATTGTTATGTCATCCAAGTAAATAGCAATGAAGTGTCTATCTCATGCGAAAAAGATATATCCATTGCTCTTTGGAAGGTTGCACCGGCGTTCATCGATCCCGAAAAGATTTTTACATACATAAAGGTGCCCCATGGAGTGGTAAAGGATTTTGAGTTGGTCTTTTGGTATTACTAAGACTTGGTTATAGCAGAAAACCATCCAACAAAGAAATCCTTTTTGAGCCTACTACCCAGCGTATAATGTGTTCCATTTTGGCAAAGGGTGGTGCAAAATGTTTGAGTGAGGCTCTATTAAGATTTACGAAGTCAATACATAATCTAATCTCCCAATTTATTTCTCACAACCACTAAATTCGAAACCCAATCGAACTTATACGGGGAACTATTATGCCTACCTCATACATCTTTTTAATCTCTTTTTCCACTTTGGTAATTTTGGAGTTAATTCTGAAGTTTTACTGAAGGTTTTCGATTTTCTTTCAAAATTATTTTGTCTTGTATGATGTTCTTGTCATAGGCCTTTAAGTCTTAATGACAAACACGTCTACAAATTCCTTGAAAAGGGCGATGTATTTCTTTTCATGTTTGCGGGGAGAGACTTAGCCATTCAATCATTTTGGGCTTATCCTCTTGGTATATGTTGCATTCTTCAACTTCAAAGTCTTTGCGTGCTCTATGGTAGGATTTTTTGCTACATCGTCAAAGCCAAAAAAGATCTTCTAAAGGCGCGGGACCTCGAGTATGTTCCTATATTTGGCTGTGACACCTCTACTTCTTCACTTTGTCACACTTTCCCTCTGTATGGACGAATTTCCGATTTCTTCATTTAAAGCATTTATTTCTACGTCTTAGGGTGGAGCTTCTTCCTCGTCGATGGTTCCTCACTTGGCGGCTATCACTAGACGTATAGTCCCGGATGGAAAACTCAAAATGCGTTTACGCCTATCGGGGAAATCTTCAATACGGTTGTCGCCCTCGAAAGACACATGGCTATTTTTAATATTGTGCTGATGCAGATACGGATTTGTATGATAATTTGTTGGTCGCTTGGAGTCTTGGGGTATGAAGTGGCTAGGCGAGCTAGTCCATTTGCAATGATGTTCGATCTAGGAAAAAACACTATTTCATATTCAACAAATGTTTTCAATATGTCACGGAATCATTCCTATATGCTCTCAACCTGGGGTGTACGGCTGTGTATTCACTAGTTCACGTTTCATGGCTCGAGTCTCCCTGCACGGATATCTACAGGGCCCTAATTTCTTCAATAGATTTAAGCCTAGGATCGAGCCTCGTACTCTGCAATATTGTTTGTACATTTGAAATGCAAATTGCGGACATGACTTTCCACATAATCACTCTTTGTGTTATGTAGCCATACCCGAAGCTCGGCGAGTTCTCTTGGTGCATGACCCATCAAGTTCGGCCTGCAAGTTCATTTTTTGTTTTAACAATCATTCTCTATCGTTGGGTTCGCTATTATACATAGTATTATAGGGTTGTTCAGCTTTAGGTTGTTTTTGTTTTTCGTCGTGTGTGTGGAAATCGGAGAATTTGACTAGTTGGTTGATTACATTCTATTTGTTTGGTTTACCTTGCGTTGTGGTTTCGGTGCCTTTGTTCAAGGTTTACGCATCTTCCTCCTGCGAGTCTATGGTAGCCATTATGTTAAAGTCTATTGGTTCTATTTCATCAAGTGTACCTTTGCTTGTATCATGTTTTGGTCCCCGTTCCCAGAGATTCATCGTAGCGGAGGATAAATGTGATCAGTCTGTATGTATAGAGTATAGAGGAGAATTTTCGGGCTTTTCGGGGCTACTAGCAGGGAATTCATTTGTGCCTCCTGTACGGTCTTCTAAGTTGGCCAAAGATTGGGATTGTGGCATAAGCCCCATCCTTGCCTTTGGTAATCATATGACTTGGCTCCTATGATCTTGATAATAACATGCCATACTTGGGTGGCATATCTGCCACCACAACGTCCATGACCATACACTTTCTTGGAGATACGGGCAAGGATCACACATAAATCTTTGATCAGGCCAAGTTTTCTTTACTCTTGCTAGAGTCAAAAGAATATAGGTCTTTATAGGGACGGGTTATCTCTAGGCCTAGTCTTTCCATCACCACTTTAGGCATTAGGTTGTGTGATGCCCTAGAATCATGCATTGCATTTTGGAGAATCTTATCATGGATGTTGAGGCTTGATATAGAAAGGTGGTACTACCCCCTTTTGAAACATTCCTTCAATCTTTGGACCAAAAGAAGAGGCGGGTTGATCATCACTTTCCGGTTAGAGTGTCACTATTCTCACCTCGTTTCAACGTGCTTTCAGAACTGGCCTTTATATACATCCTGGTGGCCGGCTCGAGTGGGACGGTATTTTAATTTTTTCCATCTCACTCTCCAAATTGAAAGTGGAGTGACTCTTTGGAATGTTTGATTCTATTTTGTTAGCCCTTGCCTTAGTGGGCTGAATCGATGTCTTGATTCTCACTATGTACAATGTTAGAAATGGTTTTATAAGGAACACTAGCTGTAGTGTCAGTCTTTTGCTAGTTGTTTTACCACATTATCAGTCATTTTTCGTTTGTCTTTTCCTTTGTTCAAGAACTCTCGGTTTGATTTGTTATTTTCGGGAGTTGCTTTAGAATTTTTTCTCGGAGGTATTTTCTTGATGTGACCTTAGAAGCCTTTGGTTTGGTAGTTTCTTGGCTCTTTTTTTCTTGTAAGTTCATATTTTCGACTGCATCATGGCATTTTTCAAATCCTAACTGTAATCTTGATTCGGACCACTCCTCATCCCAACCGGAGAAGTTGGAGAGTGATGTTCTTGCATTGTAACATTTGGATAGATCTTACTCTTTTAAAACATGTTTATTGTGTTTCCCTCGGACTCTTCTATGATTCCTCATCTTCATCTAAAAATTTTTCTTGGAATGGGGGAATAACTGGCGATCTAATTCTCTTTGTCTGGCAGGGTGGCATTGTTTCTTCTAAAGTTTTGGTTACGTTTATACTGTGCGACAACCATTTTTTCCATCATTTTGTAGTATTTCCATGTTTTTGGATAAACGTTCATATTTGGGATCAGATGTGGAAGCTACGGCGTCATCTCTATATGTTACCCTCTTCTCACCTCTCAATCTTTCTCTTTTCTCAATCCCAGTTAGCCTCTACACTCACGGCTCCTTTTTGCATGTCCTCCAACGTGTTGTAATCTCTCTCCATAAGATGGTAGGCCATGTTAGCATCAAAGCCCCTCGGGGTATTTGGTCGAGCCATGCCACAGGGAGGTTTCATATGTGGAGGAAAGAGAATTATAGATGTTGTTAAACCTTGTTTTGTAATCATGGACACTCTCCCCCACGTTTCTTTTAAGGCTCATATATTATGTTGCTTGGAGTTGGTGAGGGTTGGCCTTAGCTTCCCATTTGTTTATGAAGGTATGATGTACTGGAGCTAGGAGGTCATTGATGCTACCCAGGAGGTAGGCCCTTAAACCATTTCTTCACATCACCCCCTAAAATGTGACAAAGTTATCATTTTGTTGTATCATCATCTATTTCCATGTAGTCAAAGAATCTTCCATCCTATCTACATGGTATTGGGTTGTGGTAGACTCTTTCGCGGTGGTGTGGATCTTTGATTGATAATCGTGGGTAAGGATATTAGAGGTTTGAGGTCAAAATAGGCGCATACTAAGAAATTTCGCCATAATGATGTTCGATGAGAGTAAAGGGTTAGCCCAGTAGGTTGGTATAGATGATAGGGATCTTAGGACAGTGAGGTTTGTTGAGCGAGATTTAGGGTGGGAGAGCCCCAGTTTTGAATGAATTGAATATCAAGAGATGTAGATGGAGGGGTTTGTCTATCCCCATTGTGTTTACCACTATGAGATGGTGAGCGGGAAGCTGGACACAGCTGATGGGGTCACTAGAGCTAGCTCTTGGTAGTGTATTAGGTAGGTCTAGGTCAAGAGGGAAAAAGTGATAGAGCTGTAAGGTCTTCGGTGCGAGTTAGCTCTATGGACATGAGCTTGAATATAGTTGATCTTCTAGGTGGTGGGCTGATTTCTGAGGTGCCTCTGGGTATCAACTATTCTGATATGGGTTACCTGGGTTGGGATCAAGCTCTGCACAACACAGAAACTGAATGCATTTTCCAACAAAGGGCTTAACCCCTCTTTTATTTAATTTTGTGTAGTTGATGTTGCAATGGAGAATTTGGTCTTCAGTGGAGTCTAATGTGAACCAAGATAATCGAAGGCCCTGCGATCACCGGTGGAGTCTTTTAATCATTTAGGAAATATGGAGTCACTAGGTGGGAAGGTTTAAGATGTTTTGGAGGTACAGCACGAAATTAATGCAGAGATGTCCTCTTTCAAGGATATCTCACAGACACAACAAACTCTAACTAGAGATTGGTTGGGAGGGAATTTACGGATATGTCACCTGCAAGAGTGTGAGATATGGAGGCTACCTGGCCCTTTCCGGACTCTATCCAAGAGTATGGGGAGAACACAAAAAATGGTATAGAAGTTGATATGTGAATAGGAATGTTTAACTTCCAACCTAACCCGAGATTATGCCGAGGCTCTTGTAGTGTAGTAAGATGGATGGTATGATTGTTCCCCGGCGGAGTTGCCATTATGTTGGGGTTCCCATGTTTTGGCAAGATTGGCAATACCAAAAGATGAGACAACATCAAACCACTTTCGAGACCTCGGGATATAGCCCTCCTAGTTCCGAGAGGGATCTCTCTATGGTAGTCAGTGTATATTTCGAGGGCTCAAATTTAATATGTTAGGCTAGTTATAAGGCTCGGGGTTTTATTTGTTTGATTTGTTTGATTTGGTTGTTGGGAGCTGAGACAAGTCAATATAAGACAGGCAAGGCAAAGAATATTTTAGGAAAAGAGAGATAAATTCAAGTAGTATTCAAGACCATTGGGCAAATTGATCAGAAGGGTTGCTTGTTGTTCAATATGCGGGCTTTCGGTTGGGCTAGTCATCTAAACATTGGATCCTAAAAGATATATTGATTAAACAATCGGAAAGTGAATGAGGGTAAACCAATTTGTCTATAGATCGAATTCGAGAGGTCATTTAACTCAGGACACCTTGGACATACTCTTAAGCTGACTCTCAAAGAGAAAGGAACAACTTGGGGAAACTTAGATAGGTTTAATTAACTAAAAGGATCCTAATGAGACGGAGATAGAATTCCACACTCCCGGTGTTCCCAATTCATTTAATTAAACTCTAACAAGAACATCAAAGTAGATTCATTAACTCATACATAATTATGAAATATCCACTACACGTTAAATTAAGCTGACTAATTCTTGTTCTTACATTTAGCATAAAACATTAAGGCCCGGGAGAGCGAGAGCATAGGGTACTAACAAGGGCAAATCCTATGCCATATTTCAATACAATAAAAAAATTAAAATGGAATGAAATAAAACAGGGAAATGAAAAAACATCACACAGAAAAAGCACTGGTCAGGATCCAAAATATTAGCATCATGTCTGAAACAACACCAATCGAGTCTGCATTTCCAATGGCAAATTCGGTTAAATACTCCTCAACCTATCTTACAACTTTACATTGAGCATGTCTCAAGAGAAAAGCTTATGATTCTGAATCATCGGCAGCAAACCCTGTCTTCTCACTTCAGTTTATAAATGAGCCGAGGAGGTAGGTGAAGAACTAAATGAAGAATTAAACTCGAGAAGAAATAAGGCACGAAGCCCATTCTGTTTTAAATCCTATGCATTAATCTCTGGCATTATGGTGAAGAATGATATTCTTAATCCATTTATAGATGCAGTGCGATGTACTTTGGTAATAGACTTTGTGAGGTACTTTTGGTGCATAAACAAAATGATAAATAAATGATTGAAAGGTCTGCCTTGAAACAAAATGCTTTCTGGTAGCTTGGGGTGTACTCAAGGCGGAAATATTCTTTGAGACACTGTATGAATAGAAAATATGCTGCTGTCCTTCCATGGAGGAAACATTCGCTGATAGAAAAACTACTATTCATTAATTTACGTACTCCGTATTCCTCTACGGGACCTATGATGTCTTGGTAATTGCTTTTCCTCTGAAGCAGGTTAAGGCTGAAGATCTTCATTTCGTGACTCGGACTCTCTGCCTTCATTTATATCTTTGTCGGTGAAAACTTGTTGTATCAGCACAATGTAATCATGGTGGCGTTTAACCTCGTACTGCACGAAAACCCACAATGTGTTAATAAATCCATCACGGAGGAGGTGGATGGTTACGGAGGGCGGGTAGAGTGGTAGCGTAGGCGGTAGTGAAATGGTGGTTTAATATGAAAAGAATAGTGGAAAATTATTTGAAATGGTAGAAAATGCTTTCATTCAGTTTTGGTGGAGAAATGCTTATTGACGTTCGATCATAACTTGGAGGCATAGATCAACGGCGGAGAATCAATTCGTGGAATGAAATTCCTCGAGCATTGGGTGAGATAACATATCAAACATATGACTTTAATATAAAACCTGAAACTTTGTTTATGACGGAGATACAAAGAAATGCGGGGGAAAAGCGAGTGGAAGCAATTGCATGTTGTGGGACCGGCGTGGTGGAGGGCGATTAGATCGAGGCCGTCGGATCTTCGGATCAACGGAGCCGAGTTGAGATTAATTTAGAGCTTTGCAATCGGGAAGGGCGGGGGTGTCACATTAACATAGTTCCGATTGTGATTGGGGAAAGTACGACGACCACTTGGATCTACACGGGGATCGACGGTGGAGATGTAGATCGGGGATCGCAATCGGAGGGAAACAAAGAGAGGGTGGTATCATAGATCTCCCGATTGTGATTTGGGTGAAGACATGCGATAGCCGTTGGATTGGCGGGGACACGGACGGCTAGAGGATGCGGTCGGAGCCGTCGCAATCGGGAGACAGAGTGTGACCTGTGAATGTTCCGTTGCGACGTAGCAGGAAGTGTGACTAACCTTTTTGGATCATGAGTTATCGGATGGTCGGGATCGGATCGGGAGATGGCGTGATCGGGAATCGAGAGGGAGGGACTTGCGATCGATCGAAGGGGAAAGTGATCGGCGGGGGTGCGATTGCGATGAGAGGAATTGCGATTGCGATGATCGGAAGGGAGGCTGCCGTCAATCGCGTCACAAACATTTGCGATGAGCCGTCGGGGCGCAACATGAAGGTTGGGATTGCGAAGACTTGCGATTAGCACGGGTCGTCCGTCTTCGTGTAGATGTGATGCGAAACACATCGGAGGACTTAACAACAAAATACGATCGCATCGGAGTTTTTCGGTTGCCCAACAAAGGAAATGTACTGCCCAACACTGCGATTGCGGTGGGTGGCAAAATTTGATTTAGCAGTGCTTGAGTCTTGCAGGGGTGTGTGGGGAAGTGGTTAAAGGGGCTTGCGGAAAAGGGCTAGGCCCTTAATATAAAGTTAAAAGTGGGGTTTTTAGCCCTTTAATGGATTTTAAAGCCATAGGAGGTGCGATAGGAGGAATAAGGGGAAATTTGGCAAAACAAAAGACGGGTGGAGTTCTTGAAGTTTTAAATTTAGGAGAGTAAGGGGGGATTTAGGGGGAACAAAGGGGACTTTGACAAAGGGAAAAAGGGGGTGAAATGAAGCATTATGTAGAGGTACAAGGGGTGGAATGTGTTATTTTTGGAGCACCATTCTTCATGAGTAAGGCTCATTGACATTAGTACGGCGAGATATTTAAAGAAGGCAGAACATAAAAAGGCTTCAAGGATGATGTGTTTTCAAGGGAAATGCATTCCTTGAATGCTCATAAGACATTCTAGCCCCTTGCTTGCTTGTCAGGGAATTCTGAGGCTAACATGACCCACCTCCTCATGCTCAAATTTCTATTTATGTATATGTAATTATGCTTCCATACTTGGATGATATAGTTGTAGTTTTCGGGGGTTGTATAGTGGGACAATGGGCGGTTTGTATGTACCACATGGGATGGAAACTCTCTGTACCTTGCTGTGTGCAGAGAGTGTTGGACCAACCATGTTTGTTTCTGTTGAGTTCTTGACTCCTTGTGGGATGGATTTTGTACATTTCATGATGACTTTAGAGGAGCAGTTCATGGAGGCTTGGATTAGTGAACACCTAGCTTATGAGGAGGAATTGATCCATGATGGTATCACCAATGAAGAAGTATTCTGACACTCTTATCATTTCTTGAGGACAAGCAACATTTTGGAGGAGGAGCGCAATATTCCCAATTAGGCAAGCTAATGGGAATATACAATTTTGTTTCAATGTATTGTTTCATGAATACCAAGTCGACTAGGACCAAATCAGCAGGTGTTGTCTAGATACGATGAATCTCCTAGAGCTGCTTGATTTTAGTTGGGAGCTTCTCATGTGTCTGGCGTGATCATTGATATGGTTTAGGGTTTGATACTTTCATCTATAAAAGGAAGAGGAGGACAACGAAGAAGGTATTTGATTGTGTATATTTCTCAATATATTGTCTATTTAGACATATATCATTCTCTGTTGTTTGGGGATAGTGATGTTTAGCACTAGGGTGTTCTTGTTCAGGAATCCACCTCTTCAATTGAGGAGCTCTTGGAAGAGTCTTGATGATCTCATCCACTATCGGGCATTTGGCCAAGCTCATCTTCCAACTACAACGCGGATCTTGTTTGAGGTTTGGTTGTCTTCATTGTAGCAAGTGGAGGCTATATGCCTTGGTCCTAGGCCATTCTAGGGTCTCTTTCCACTAGAAAGTCTTATATCCCATTGGGAAGAGTTTGAATTCTTGTTGATATTTCGGATCTTGGCATCGAGCCAACCCGGTGCTTCAACCTACAACACAATTTTCCTTCTAGCTGCGTTATTCAGGAAGGAAGTTGCGGGGTGTTTTTGACACACTTTGAGAAGATCTACGATGTTGGGGTCACGCCTTCACTATGGTGATCCATGGATTAGATTTACGTCCATGTTACGTACGAATATAATGCGCTACCATTGTAATCATATTCGAAATTTTTGAACACTACTACGAATCTGGCACAGCACTAGATCTAGGATCTACTCTCTATGTTATGTTTGATCAAACCCCAGTCTTGTAAATAGGCCTTTCTAGTGTACAGTCTGAAATAGATCAAATATTTTGTACAAAAATCTGCTCTAGTCACAGTGTAATATACGTGTTATTCTTATAAATAACGTTTTCAAGCTATTTTGTAGTCAATACATGTGTTGCAACCCTCTTTTTTGAGAATTTATTATCTTGTCTTCTTGTTCATATCTGTGAGGCCTCATTATGGATCTGATTTATTGTTGTATGTATGAAATTTAATCCCTCTTATTGGTCTCCTACTCATGCTTTCAAAAACTGAATTATTTTCTGCGGTATTGTTGCATGTGTTGCAACTCCTTCTTGGGTGATTTTCAGCTATACTAGGTGTGGGGTCTGTACACTCTTTCGTTTGATTTCTTTGCTCCCCTTTTGGATTTAGATGCTAGATCTCCGGATCTAAGAGATCAGGGAGCTACAAACTCATTTCGGTGCACATACTTCGAAAAGTGTGTTATTCCATCAAGTATTGCTGATGGCTTCCCATTTGGGGATATTACATAAATTTAATTTTTAACTTAAATTTGGTTTATATTACAGTGTGAGTTTTTTTTTAAGTCTAAGGTTAAATATTCATATTTACATTTAATAAATAGATAAATAAAACATTTCTTATGTTAAACATGTGTGTTCATTTAAATCTAGTATTAAATCATCATATTTACATTTGATAAATACTAAATAGATAAATAGGTATGAAAATTTATTAATTTAAGTATGTTTAATTAATTTTTTAATGATGTATGAACCTTTTTTTTTTTTTTAGTCAATGTTATATTCTTGTAGGAAAAAAGGAGTACATATGACGATTGCAAAACAAGTGGTCTCACCTCGAATGGGTTTGTTGACAAAAATTTGCACCGGATGCGAAAAAATACAAGAGGGACTAGGGACATTGTCCATAAACGGTTGGAGCGAGAGGCACCCAAAACACATATAAAACATAAAGAACACCAAATAGCATATTGAAGTCTTCGAATGTGATGGATGCGAATTTGTCGGGGGTTGTTCTCGATGCCGGTGGAGGGCCAAGTCACGCGTAGTGCCCTTCAAAGTGCGCCAACCAAGTCTCAAGCCTTGCTCTTTAGTGAGTTGATTTTGGCCTTGCCAAGCCACTACCGGACTCTCCCAGGACTTGACGCGTAAATAGTACATTCGGTCTAATGTTGCCATCGCATGGCATCCTCCTCACAACATAATCTCTCATTTGTGTCCCTCTTTCCATTAAGAAGTTTGTTGATAAGTGCACGACAATTCTCTAGGAAACAATGTTGTATAACACCGCCCCTCATTTACCTCAAATCAATCAGCCAGTTCCATTCCACCCTGTACTCTCCTTTGACGACTCGATTTTGAACCTTCAAATCCCCCACCTCTATTATCCCCCCACTTACCCCTACTACTCCTCCCCCCCGTAATTTGATTAATAATCAAAGTGGTAAATCTGTTACAAAGAGATCCCTGGCTTATGCATAGTAGGGAACTTGAAGCCCTTTCCTATAGCTATAATAAAACTGCATAGCTTAGTTATAAGGTGTTAACAGCAATATTAAATAGGATATCTACATCATCACCATCTAGAAATGTAATGAAAAGAATATTCTTTTGATTACAAGACATGCTATATAACCTACGATGATGGAAACGGCCTTCATTTTTGTTTAAGCCTCGATTTTCTTGATGGGGGAGATGGTGAGGGTTTATTAGCATATATGAGTATATGGCATGAACCACAGTTTTTGGAGAAATAATTGGAAAGACTCCTTTTAGATATAATGGTACATTGACGGAGAAACCAATATGTAATATGATATCCAATGTCTCCATAATTCATTTCTCTGTCGAGATTTATTCGTTGAATAGTCATAATGTCCCTTAACCCGACATGGTTCTAGGTTTATGTACCCAACTCTGTGACGGTCCAAAGACAAGATAAAAGCCCTACAATGTCACCATATTGAGCTCAAAGGTGTAGTAGTGAATTAGAGACAAGATCAAAGCACTAAACATCCTTATATTGAGCTGAAAGCGTATTGCGATAATGAGAGGGTTTGCAAGTTTGTATAATGGGATTTATCATTCATTTCATTTTCCTTTCTTTTTAAAGCGCACCGATTTGAGATCCATCGACTTGTTAGAAAGCGTTTTGGTGAGATACCCGATGAAGCTCCAATATATTGTCAATGCAATCTAATTCCCTTGTCGTGAATCCTACTTGTGCTTATCTAAATGTCAAAGATATCCATGATAACGGGATCACGATGAAAAATTTGGATCAAAGGTAGTTTTGGCGATTGGGTACATGATCTTGACCACTTGAAGACAACAGTGAGAAATCGATGTGTATTCTTTTGGAGAATAGTGTTATTGGAGTTCTTGTGTGCAAGGGAAAATCTTAATCTTGTTTTTCCCATAGAAAAATTCAATATAGAAGAGTGGAAATACTGCTTGGTGAAAAGAAAGCTGAAAAATCATTGAAGCCCTCACCTTGTTGGGACCATCGGCGCTCTAGGTTCTCTGAAAATGTTTAGGGATACTACCAAAAATTTCTTGCAAGATATGGGCATCGAAAGGCCTTCCATTGGAGATGTTTCATGGAACTTGGAATATGCATTTCAACTCAAGAGATATCCATGAAAAATTATCTAGATGAGAATAGTACAAATCATATTGCGGATGTTCCTTTGTGCTACCGAGATCTGACCTTTTGGTACAAGTTAGGTATGACTTCAAGTCTTGTACGAAAGTTCTCAATTTATAGATTTCATTAATGAGAATATGGCATTTGGAGTTCTCAACATCCCACGGAGGGATAGTTCGAGAATTTAGCTATTGTTTGGAACATGTTCTCCTTAGGTGGATATAACACATAGTGGATCCATACCTTGGTGGAGTTCCTTGCCTCAGGATTTTTGCACAAGATTCGGGGCAAAGTGAATACACAACACTAGTGGCTTTGGTTTGGGAGGAGAGCTACAAGTATGTAGAATAGATTGAGGGCACATGCATTATGTTCCTTTTAGCTGCAGAGTCTAAGACTTTTATACTAGCGTTATTGGATGAGGTGTTCGTTGATGATGATTTAGAAGATGCAACCACAAGCGTTGTGTTCTCTGGTGGTGAATCCTTGTGGGAGGTGATAAAAAAAATACTCCTTTGCGATGTTCCAAATTAACCAAATTAGCACATGTAGATAGAACATTGCGAATGTAAGTATTAAGTTTATTGTATTTTATATCACATTAAAAATCTAGTGCCTCCTCGTAAAATCCTCTCTTCATATAATCACCCACCATTACGAACGTTACCACATTTGGTTTTAGAATTTAGTTAGTGTAGGTAGGGTTCCCCTATCTCCCATCTCTCTATAGAGTAATTTGGTCACATATTCTTTCTCCGATATTGGTTCCTCTCTCTTAAGTCTATCTCTCATCCTTCTTCTCTCTCCCTTTATCTCCTACCTCCCTCTCTTTTGATCCCCAATCTCTCTCTCTCTCTCTCTCTCTCTCTCTCTCTCTCTCTCTCTCTCTCTCTCTCTCTCTCTCTCGCTCTCTCTACCCTTCAATCCTCTCACTATATCTCTCCCTCTCTCCTTCTTTCATCACATACATGTTGTCTTCTCTCCCTCTCTTACCCTTCTCTACCTCTCTCACTCCTCTCCCTCTCTCCCAAACCCCTTAACTTGATAACTCATTATTCCCCTAACCCCAATCCCTAATCCCTTAACCACTAACTCATTATTCCTGACCTAAAACACACCTAAATCACTCAGCCCCAGCCCTAACACTTAACCACTAACTCATTATTCCCTAACCCCTAACCCCTAAGTCCCTACTCCCCTAAGACCTAAACCCCTAATCCCTAATCCCTTAAACACTATTTCCGGTATTCCCCTAATCATTATAACAGTCCTCCTTAAAACCTATTGGGTTAACATTCTAAATGGCAGATCTAAGTTGGTTAAAATCGGAGTTAATTCCCCTTGTTGGCAAGGTTAAAATAGTTAATCTTCGATATAAAAAATGTAGATCAAATATTTCATTAAAAAAGAGGAACCATACCCTCTCTTCAGTATACCTATCAATCAACTTAGCCTCTTCTTGCTCCTACATGAATGTAGTCTTGCTTATTTGGTACGGAAAGGTTTCACATTATCAACTCTTTGTTTTGGAAAACTTTAGTTTGTTTTAGCAGTTACATTCTTCAGCTTCTCCTTTAAATCATCTAGTCTTTTGTTCTCTCTCCAAATTTGTAGTGCTTTCCATCCCTCTCGATCTCATATGTTTCCTTGGTATTAAGGACAAGTTAACACCATTAAGGTCTTTGCAATAAACAAGGTATTTTAGGGACACGGTCGGGTGGAGGCAGTATTAGAGCCAACTTTCTCATGAATATGGGACACTCGAACTTAAGCACTACGTAGTAGTCATGAGGTGCGATGTGGTTGTGTAGAATTCATCGGATGGCTATTCTCTGGAGCTTAAATTGTGTGACAACATTGTGTTTGAGATTTGTGGAGATTAGACTTATCACATTTGGTTTAATTGCAATAGACATTTTCATCAATAAATGTAAAGAAATAGAAAAACCAGTACTATGAGGTAATAAATAGAGAAGACATGGCAATAAGCAACAATACCTACAAAATTGTAACACATTAATACACGAAAAGAATAATCAACTATTGCACACAAAGAGACCAACAAAACTATCATCTTGGCCCCTAACCCCTTAAACACTAATTACAAACCTAATATTCACCCTAACCTCCTAAACCTAGCCATTTAACCCTAAGCCCCTAAACCTCTAAAGCCTTAGCCCTAACCCCTAACCCATTTAACTTATAACCACCTAAACCTAAACCCCTAACCCATTTAACCCCCTAAACCTAAACCTCTAAACCCTTAACCCCTAACCCCTTAAACCCTATTTCTCGACCCCTAATCCATTTAACCCCTAAACCCTTGAAACCCTAACCCATTTAGCCCCATAGATCTAACCCCATTAACCCCTAAACCCTAACCCCTAAAATCCTTAAATGTTAAATCCCCTAACCCCTAAACCTCCCAAATCCTAAACCATTAATACTATTTAAACCTCTAACACTTCAAGCCTAATTCCCAACCCCTAACCCATTTAACCTCGTATACCCCTAAACCCCTAACCCATTTAACCCCCTAAACCGTAAACCTCGAAACTTCCTAACCCATTTAACCCCTAAACGTAAATCTCTAAACCCTTAACCCATAACCCCTTAACTCCTAACCCATTTAACCCCCCAAGCCCTAAACCTATAAACCCTTAACCTAACCCATTAAACCTTAATTAAGACCTAACCCATTTCCTTCCACCTAACCCATTTTAACCCACCTACCCTAACCCCATTAACCCCTAACCCCTAACCTATAAATCCTTAACTTCACAAATCCCTGAACCCCTAAACCTCTAAAACCTAACCCATTGTGTTGATATTGCAGCAGATGATGAGCTTAGTGAAAAGTCGCCTTTACTAAGTGGGCCTACAAACTATTTTTGGCGCAAGTCTAGTACACCGACATATGGATCATGTTCTATGAGTTGCGGGATGCTATTTGTGGATGGTTGGTCAAGTTGGAAAAAATAGATGGACTTCTATTTTAGACATATTAGGCGGAATCTATTTTAGATTGCCGATCTAAAAATAGATATGTCGAATATTATTAGCTCTTAATAATACTTGGACTCTAAACATTATCTTATTCTCTTAGAGCACTTCAATTAAGTGCACGAGATGTGGCACGGGGTATGAGAATGAATTACGTTATTCACGAGGGTTAAGTGGAGCTATTGCATGGATACTTTAGTTAGAACTCATGTGATAGAGTTTGGTGGAGTTGATTGAGGAATTTAATGGAGTTGTGTTCGGTTTACAACTAATCTAAACATAGTTGAGCTATTTGTATCTAGTTTAATTGATTGATAAAATTAGTGAGAGTGGTGTGAATTAATTATTAATTAATTCACTAATTATAAACTCATTAATCAACTAAAGAATACATCGATTAACTTCGGTGCATGGACGGTTGGTGGAGACAGTCAAGGGAATGATGAAAAGCCGGAGTTAACTATCGGTTGTGACTATCTTGTTGCATATTTGCAACAACCGATGGAGAAGAGCCCATGAGGATTGTGCGGTACAAGTTAGGTGGTTTGTAGAAATTAGGCGAATAAATCACTTATTCACGGAATTAACACAGGTCATATATCAATTTCGAATTGCATACATAACACATAACCTTCTTCTACAATTAATTGTCACATGCGGAAATAACAGAAGCAATCTCACATCAAATTCAATCACACATTAACTCAGTATGTATGGGGAAAGCCTATAGCTGAAAACCCCGCAGCTATTGTGTATATTATAATGGAGAAATCAAGTAACCAAACAATTACAATACTCCTCACAAGTACTCAGTACTCTCTCATGAAGTTACTCACAATCTGACTCAGTTTTGAACAAGTCTGAGGTTCAAAACTCCCCGCCAATTGCCTTGCCTCTATTGCGCAATCATGGCTTGTATATGAAGAGGTTCAAGGTTCGAATCCCCTTCCCTTGATTGCGTAATTGTCATGGAAAATTCCTCCAAGTGTAATGCAAATCTCATGCAAAACAAATCTACCAACTGATAGCTTTACTCACCCTTTCATCTACCTCTTCCACTGGTCTCCACTGAACTGATCATGCACTGTAGTGAGCTGAAGTGTTCTTGAGTTGACTAATGAGTTAATATTTAGTAAATTAAATATTATTTAATTTACTCCACTCATATCTAGTTGATTAGTTAGTTAACTAATCCCAACTAGTTCAACTAAAACAAACAGAACACAACTCCACTATATGTCCCGTTAACTCCTCCAAAACTTCTGCCACTGAAGTCTAACTGAAGCCAACCATGCAAGATGCCATCAAACCCTAGGAACCACGTGATTCCTTGTGTGAGTTGCATGAGCCACCTCCATGACTCAAACTGAAGTGCGCCAAGAGAGTAAACTGCTGTTTATAGTCAAAATATTATTAAGGGTAAATAATATTTGACTTCCATATTTTTAGGAGATCGGTCTAAAAATAGCCTGGGCTATTTTCTTGTTGATCAATTGGTTGGAAGAAATCCAATATTGTTATGGGAAGATTGTATTTACTATTCAATTTCTCCTTAACTACTAAATCTCCTAACCCCCTAAACCTCTAAACCCCTAACCCATTTAACCCCCTAAACCCTAAACCTTTAACCCTTAACCCATAACCCCTTAAACCCTAATTCCCAACCCCTAACCCATTTAACCCCCTAAACCCCTAGAACCCTAACCCATTTAACCCCCTAAACCCTAACCTCGTTAACCCCTAATGGCCCCTAGCCCCTAAAATCCTTAACTGCTAAATCCCCTAACCCTCTAAACCTCTAAACCCCTAACCCATTTAACCCCCTAAACCCTAAACATCTAACCCCTTAACCCCTAATTCCCAACCCCTAACCCATTTAACCCCCTAAACTGTAAACCTCAAAATCCTTAACCCTTAAACCCTAATTCCCAACCCCTAACCCATTTAACCCCCTAAACCTCTAAAACCATAACCCATTTAACCCCCCAAACCCTAAACCTCTAAACCATTAAACCCCTAAACCACTAACACGTAAACCCCTAACCCCTTAACCCCTTAACCCCTAAACCGTTAATGCTTAACCCATAACCCATTAACCCCTCACCCCTAACCCCTAAAATCCTTAACTACTAAATCCCCTAACCCCTAAGCCCCTAATCCCTAATCCCTTAACCACTAACTCATTATTCACCTAACCCCTAATTACGCCTAAATCCCCCAACCCCTAAGCCCCCAATCCCTAATCCCTTAAGCACTAACTCATTATTCCCCTAACCCCTAAATCCTAATCCCCCCAATCCCTAACCCCTTAACCACTAACTCAATATTCCCCTAACCCCAATCCCTAATCCCTTAACCACTAACTCATTATTCCCCTAACCCCTAAGCCCCCAATCCCTAACCCCTTAACCACTAACTCATTATTCCCCTAACCCCTAAATGTTAAACCTCTAACCCCTAAGCCCCTATTCCCCTAACCCCTAAGCCCCTAATCCTTAATCCCTTAACCACTAACTCATTATTCCCCTAACCCTTATAAAAATCCTTAAAATCTGTTGGGATTAGCCATTCCAAACAAGAGCAGGTCTAGTTGGGACCTATGATCGGGTTAATTCCCCCTTGTTGGCAAGGTAGAATACCATGAGCAAAACCATGGATTGCAAAAACCCCTCCTAAATTTACTATTTTATCTCAATTTTATTTTAATAATTGTTTAATTAATTTCTTTAAAAAATCTTCTAGATAAATATCATAGAATTTTTAAGGTCAACGCCTTTCGAACCACTGATTGTGTGGTTCACCATGGTTCATCATCAATGTTTTTAAAATAAATTTATTAAAATGAAATTGAATTGATTTTTGAAGCTTCCTTTTAAACAATTGTTGACATTACAAGGAATCATGGAGTGTGCTCAACGTCCATCAAAACAATAATGGGTATGATATTAAAAATGATATTTGGAGGGCATAATATTAAAAATGATGTTTGGAAAAATGGAGGGAGGGAGTATTCATTTTTCGTTTAAATTTTATCCCTTGCATTAAAATAACATTTCTCCCACCCAGCATGGAGCGGGAGCATGGAAGAAGCCGTCGGCAAGGATTTTTGAGGGTTTGCAGGTGTGGGAAGCAAAAAAATATGGAGAAAACGCGCAGAGGAGGAAGGGGACGTTGGCAGGTGGTATGAAGGTGAATGGAGTAGTGGACGGATTAGGAAACCATATGATGAGGGAGACAGACGTAGGCAAGTTTTGCAGGTCAAAAAAGAAATGGACGTGGAGGGAACTCGTAGGTCGAGCAGGAAGAAGGGTGACTACGTGATGAAAATCCACGAGCTGGAAGAATAAGAAGGATGGACGCAAAACGGGGAAGGAACCTCAAGTGAGGAAATGAAAGTGGATTGAGGGAAATGATGGTAGTATTAAGAAAGAGAGAGCACGCAGATCTGAACACAGGCCAAAGGAGAAAATATGGACGCAACAACAGCTGCGAAATGAGGGAAATGATATCTGGAAAGATTGACGAGGAGACGGACGCAGAAGAATGGGGATGTAAAGGCAGAGGAGACAAAAATGAAGAGAGAAAAAAAAGGAAGAAGCGAGGTGCAACAAGGAAAAATGCAGCAGAAAAAAAAAAGGGGGGCAGAGAGGGTTTGAAGTCCTTTTAAAAAAAATTGAAAATTATTTTGCCAGGAATTTGAAGAAATTTTCACTCCAATTGATTTGAAATTTTATCTTTGTTAAACCCAATTTTTTTCCTGGAAAATAAAAAGGTTGGCCATGGGAGAATGTGGTGTGATAGCTGAAAACCATGTTTTATGTTCCTGCAAATGATAGTGCTATGGCATGTTTCATTTTTACTCTACTGGTTTAGAACACGATTGGCGGGAAGGAACATATCAAGTTTATTGAAGAATGCTTAGGCACTATTGTTGGATCAGCATTGCAGTTTCTAGAATTTTGCTCAGAATTTGAACAAATATGTACATCTTATCCAAAATTTGTTTTAAGCTCATATCTATGGTTCAAACTGAAAATTTTTCACAGTGGATATTTTATTTTACATTGCCATAGTTATACATTTAGCAGTACCAATTTTTTGCTACAAACACACTAGTGTGACGGTATGAAGTGGAAAAATTTTAATACTGGTCAATTTACACCCTGATCTGGGCTAACATCACTTTCTACTTATTCATTTCTTGATTTATGCATGTTAGATATAGCCCACAACACCTTTCCATTCTTTCAGAGCTATGATTTTACACTAGTTAACAATAATTGTTATACAAGTTCTTTGATTGTTAAAATAAAAGTAATCTTTCCAAGGCAGACTTTTGGAAGTATCTGTAAATGGGTCTTATAGATGTACCTTACCGATAGATGAAAATATATGCTATGCTTAGTGAAAGTGAAATACCAAAGCTTCTCTGATCATCAAGAAAATATGGTTTTGTAAGGTCTCCATATTATAATGAATTTCCATTGTGTTGTTGTCCATGTTGTCCACATGCTTATATTGCAACTATGAAAGTTTAGTCCCAATTTTCAGGCCTTGGCCTTGATTCTATCTAAGCATCTCCTCTTGTTATAGGGCTTTGACACATGCTTACCATTCAACATAGCAGTATATGATAAACTTTGTATTCATAAACAAATGAGTAATGATGACTCAGAAATGCCACTAAATGAACGAAAAAAACCATTGTTCGACGGGGATTTGTCGCTTAGGGTGGGAGGGGGCACCTCCATGTTTCACATGTTCCCAAGGTGTCTTTTTCTTGTAGGATGCTCCAAGAAACATTTTTCCACATATCTCTTCTGGGAAATGCGGTGAAACATAGAGGGAAATGCATTTTCCCAAAAGGGTTTTTTTATTTTTCCCTTTTTTGCGACGATTGAAGAAAAATTTCTCTACATATCTCTGTGGGAAACGTAGATGGAAAATTTTCCCTAATGTGAACGATGCATTTTCCAAAAGGAGGATTTTAAGCTTTTCCCTATTAAAAAATGTGCTTTTGGATGACTCTTTTGGATGTCTCTTAGAAAAAATGAGTTGCCAATTTTTATGGTGGCCCAAATGCTTCTACTTTCTTGTTTGACCATCCCTATATGTGCAACCAAGACTACGATTCCTTGTATTCCTTCTCCAAGTGACTCTTTATTCACGTTGTGTTCACTCTTTCCAATTCCATTGCAACCCTCGCCTAGTCCAATATACCATCATTTCGACACAAGTCGTTGATCCACATTGTACTTTTGACTAATCAATGCTCATTAAATTGTACTTTGTCAATTTTGGATTTTTGGCCATGTTATTAGAACCCCATTGTTGAGGTTCCTAGTGCAGTCAATGTTCTATATCCACATTGTGTTCACTCTTTCAAATGCAAGTGCAACCCACACCTAATCCAATATACCATCATTTCGACATGAGTAGTTGATCCACATGGTAATTTTGACTAATCAATACTCATTAAATTGTGCTTTGTCAATTTTGGATCTTTGGTGATGTTATTAGAACCCCATTGTCGAGGTTCTAAGTGTGCTTGATGTTCAAGGTGATCAAAGGTTATATATCTTTTGCCACTTTTAGTGGTATGTAGAAGTAATTGATTAATTTCTAGTAATAAAAGTTTATTCCAATTATATATTGTGCGAGCTTTTAAAAGCCAAAAAAAATATCTATCACTTTTCGAATAATATCATTGGATTGTTTACATATATAATCACAAAATATAGCAATAAGTGAGACAAAAAGCTAGATATGGAAGGCAACAACCCCCACAAAATTATTAGTCGTATAGTCTTGGTATTCTAGCACTTGTGGAATAAGTTAGAGAGCTTCTCTGCTAGGGTATTGAGTTCATAGTATATATGCCACAAGAGAACCAATCCAAATTGTTGTAGACTTGTTTGATACCTTGCAAAATGTGAGCCAAATGAGGGGTCTCTATGCTGCTTTGTCGTAGATTCAATCTTTGAATCCCCCAAAATATTTAGTTTTTTGACATCTTTTTGGTTTACCACATTGACAAGAGTCTAAAGAGTTGAAAATTCAACTCTCATGTTTGTGCCCATACTTGGAGCATATTTGATATGCAAAAAATGAGCAAGTTCTGCATATTTCTTTCCACAATGATTTTATTTCATTGCTTTGATCTTTGATGTTGTGTCATCAATTAAAGATTCCATTCCTCCATTAGCAGGAATGCCTACATACAACCTCCACTTTCAGGTTTTGTTTCTTTAAGTGGTTCATGCCTAATGAATTTCTATTCATTGATGCTACAATCCATTCTGGTGAGATGCTGGATATATTGAACCATTCCCACAGGCTTCAGAAACAACTCTGGCTCCAATTCAAGTTATGGATGGAAAGAAAAACTCCTTGCCAAAGTCTCTTATAAATTAATCAAGTTCTCTTGTAGTTGCATTTGTCAACAACGAAGATAATTGTAGTTTACAGTTTTCCATTAGTCCTCCATCTGAAGTATTGACTATAGATAAAGCAGATAGAGTTAAACTGTCACCAATGAACATGCCTATTGTGACAACATGTGATCTCTCTGATGGTACGGTTTCAAATTGTTCTGTAGTTTTTGCACTTGAGTCTGGATTAGATCATCATACTATTTAAAAGCATAAAATCATATCTAAAAAAAAAACAGGTATTTCAACAAATGAATGTTCAAATAAGATGACAAAATCTGAGTAGAAGCATAAAAAGCATCAAATGCAACAACATGTGGCATTGGTAGGAAGCTCTTCAAATATGGAAAGGGAGTAAAAAGGAGAGGTGGTTGCAGAGGAGTCTAAACTTATCAATTCTCACAGGCAAGTGGAGGAGTTAATTTTGACTCAAACTTCATCATCTACCTCAACAACTCCTTTAATGACAACCCTATAGAAGACAGTTAAAGCTATTGTTGGAGGGGATAATTCTGACCTAGCTATAGAAACAGTTCTGCATTTTTCACTGCCAAATCCTGATTATGCAGCCCATCCTTGTGGTTCATTTATCAATCCCACAAAATGTGAAAGATACTATTGCCAAAGAAGTCATCAAGAAACCTGGTTAATGTTGTGGACACTCCCTCATTAATATCAGGAATTTCATCATCTGTAGATGAGATCACCAAAATGGATATTTCCAGGGGAACCTTAAAACCTTTACAAGATTCAAAATATGTGAGTGAATTGATCATTGCTGATATGTATTCATCTTTGGGAAGATCTGGTGAGGTATATGAAGGAAAAACAGAAACTTCTTGGCCAATTATAGAGTTTTCTACAAAGGACGCCTGAGTAGTGAAGAAAGCAACAGAAGGTATGAATTTTGATAACAATAATTTTCTTGTAGGAACATTGAAGAAATCAACATGTAGTGAGGATGGCATTAAATCATATTCAAAACTTATAAATGTGAAGAATAAACAATCTGAATCAACAAGTAATAATGCTAGACAAAGTTGCAACAATAATTTTGTTAATTCTATAATTGGAGAGAAGCAAGATCTTGGAAATGTTATCCATCCTGAGCATGGGACTGTTGTGGCTTATGATTCCCCATCTGAGTTGTCAAGTTCACCTAATTTTGACATAAACAAAGTGCTAGGTTATTTTTCCAATTCTGTCATTGGAAAAGAAAAAGCTATTTTTCATGTTGGGGAGAGAAAAGTCAATGGAATGCATGAGAGCAGGTTGGAATCTCAACTGGATACACATGACAATGGCACAGTGGCTGTTGATCAAAATTTTCTCAAAGAGAAAAAGGGTGAAGTGTTAGCCGTATCTGAGCAGTCAACAACAAATATAGGCAAGGTTTCTGAATGGGAATTACAATCAGAAGCTACAACAGTCCTCCCTAAAGCTGATATGGCTATTTTGGAGGAAAAACCAAGTTTTGTGTCTAGTAACAAAGTTGTTGACTACAAACAATCTTCTGGATATAGAAACAAAGGTAGGGTTAACCATGATAGTGCTAAATTACTTGGGGAAGGTTCAGCTGCCAATGTGAAGGAAATTGACACACAAGATAAGGGTCAAGTATCCACCACTAACATTGATATTTGTGAAATTTCTGCTCAACTTTAGGTGTCATCTTTGCCTGTTGAAAGTGAAGGCTAGTAGCTAGATTGACAGAAAAGGAAAATAAAATTTCTTCCAATGTTTCTACGAAGAATAATGTTGCAAATATTGGTGATGCTACCAAGTTAGTAGTTGTCAATAAGAAGAAGAAAAAGAAGGATTTTTCCAGTAAGGAAAATGTTGCAGTTCCCATTCAAATTTATATAATGATTATAAGGTTCAAGAGGAGAAGGAGGAAGATGTGAACCTTCCAAAACTATCCAAAATAGTAACCGATGATGTCAAGATTAAGACTTCTTCAAAAGGGCCTGAGAAGAAAGTCCTAAAAGAAGTGGATGACTAGGAAGATGCAGCAGAGATTTCAACTCCTATGAATCAAGTAGCTATTTTAGTTACAGAATGTTCAGGAGACAGAAAGTACTCCAGAGATTTTTTATTGACAATTAAGGATCAGTGCAAAGATCTACCAATAATTTTGAAATTTTTCCAGACATTATTGAATTACTTGGAAATTTCCAAGAACCTACAAGTCATGTAGGAGAGGTTGATGCATTAGCAAGCACTGCAAGAGGATTGGACAGGCAACTGAGTGGGAATTATCTACTTGAACGTCGTGGGATAAATATGGCCAGTTTGGATGATGATAGATGGGCCAAGCCGGTGGATGCTTTTGTTGATGGCTATTATATGAAGATGGATGTTGATCTTAGTGGTTCTTCTGTTGTGTTTCGACCTGGAAAAGGTTATAATATTGGCTTTGCAAGAAATATTTGTGCAACACAAATGAGTATGAATGTCATCCTTCTTGGAGGGCCTTATGTGCAAGCACCACTTCCACAAGTTGGACTAGTGAGAAATAATTCTGATGCTGATAGGTTGCAACGTGTTTCTAGTTCGCATAAGGGTTTGATTCCTCCTCCATAGTCTTCTCTACCCACAGTTCATATATCAAAGAATTGATATGAAGTGGGCAAGGTTTCTGATGAGCATCAGTTGAAACAAAGACAAATTAAATCCATCCTTAACAAATTAACGCCCTAAAACTTTGAGAAACTTTTTGAACAGGTCAAAGAAGTGAACATTGAATCTATATCATATCTTCATGGTATAATATTCAAATATTTTAAAAAGCCTTGATGGAGCTAGATTTTTGTGAAATGTATGAAAAATTCAGTTTTCAACTTGCTGCAAGAATACCAGAATTTTATGAAGATAATGAGAAGGTTGATTTCATGCAATTTCTTTTGAACAAATGTCAGGAAGAATTTGAAAAAGATGAAAGAGAAGAGGCTGAGGCTGAGAAAGCAGAAGAGCATGGTGAAAATATCCTTTCAGCAAAATAAAGACGGGAGAAGAAGGTTGTAGCACGATGACGAATGATATGAAATATAAGTTTTATTGGTGAGATTTATAAAGAAAGTATGTTGACCAAAAGAATTATGCAAGCATGCATCAAGAAATTAATTGGTGAATTTCAGCATCCAGAGGAGGAAAATGTTGAAGCTTTTTGTAAATCGATGAGCACTATTGGTCATATTATTGACCATTCAAAGGCCAAGGAACATATTGATGCTTACTTAGATAGGATGATAAAAATGTCCAATAACCAAGGGCTTCCCTCTAGGCTGAGGTTTATGTTGAAGGATCCGATTGATCCAAGGAGGAATGGATGGAAACAAAGGAAGAAAGTTGAGGGCCCTAAGAAAATAGAGGAAGTGCATCGGGACTTTGTGCAAGAACTACAAGGACAGGGAGGCCCCTCTCGAGGTACGAATATGGGAAATTCAGGTCAGAGACTTGTGACACCACTTGATCATGGTGGGAGAGGACCTACGATGCCACCTTACTTGAAAGGTGCACAGACAGGTTCAATTCCACATATGGGTGGGATTAAAGGGCCACAACCCCATATGGTACCATGTGACCGTGGATTCACTAGTCAAGATGCTCAAATTGTGGATATGGCTCAATTTGAAAATCATTCTATTCTTAGACCTTCAACACATAGAACTTTTGATGATAGTCACTTGACTCTTGGTCCTAAGGGATTTATTGGCAAGGGAATAAGAGGGAGGGGTCAGCCTCTTCCATATGCTAAGATTGCTCTAGCAGATATTCCACCATTCACATCCTGAGTAATAGATGAACAGGTGTAGGTTCGATTTCAGGTTGCAGTTCTGACCAAATGCTAGTTGGTATGAGAGATGAAATTTTGAGAAGGAATTATGTTGTATAAAAGCATTTATTTTCAAAATCATGTGTCTAGGAAAGAAATTTTTTGGATAATGACATAAAATAGTTTAAGAATTCATACTCATCAGATTACAGAGGTGGGAAGACTGCAAATGTTGAATTTCAATTGTAAGAACATTCTTCTCAAAGAACTTTGAGTTCACAACTCATTGAGGTTCAACTTATGAAAAAGGCTAAATGGAAATCAAATAATATTACACGTGCATTCCTTTACAAATCTTCCATGCATTTTCATTATGTCTTTTAGAGAATTCGACAAGTTTCCCTGACTTTTTCTTAATTCTGCATGACATACCATCCAGTGTGAGAGACTTGAAGGATGAAACTTTTTGTGTAGATGACCTTAAAGCACCATTTTTCCATTCAACTATGGTTTTGCTTTGGATATTATATTCTTTTTTTAGGAAATATGTTGAAATTGATCTTCTGGGGAATCTACTTACACATTTATGCAAGTCTGAGCCTTTTTTGCTAAAACAAGGACAACTTACAATTTGGGGACTGTTGCAACATCTGGAACAGTATCTTGGTTTGGTACCTGACATGGATCTCATGTTTGACGGTATGGATAGGCCCACAATTTTACTTAAATGAAATCAATATTGAGTTGGAATTTTTTTCTGAATCAGAAGACTTGTTGCAGTTCCCACAGTTCGATGACTTTCTGCAATCTGCACCAGTGAACTTACCTAAAGTGAATTCACCTGAATCTCTTGTTGATTATGACAAACCCAATGAGAGAGATACAGAGGTTTCAATGAAATTTATGGAGGAGAAAGAGATAGAGCGCATATGCACACACACACTGAAAGTGGACACAATAAATGTTGAAAAAGTTGGTGATATTCCATGTGATCTTTGTTTGTCTCAAGCACACTAAAAATAGAGTTAGTGGGGTCTAGGAATACATTGATTCTTGAGGTATTTTAAGCTATTGTGGTATAAAATTAAACATGGGATACCGGTAGTCTTTACCCTGTCTTTAGATTTGCCTTAAATTTGATATGTCAAAGTGACCTTGTTTCTTGGTAAGGAAATTCTTTGGCTGCATTTTGTTGTATATACAACCTAAGAAAACTTGACCAATCCTCATATTCAGTGCATGATCTAATTACAAATTATTGAAGAGAGAAAAAGAGGAAATAGCTCCATTTTCTTGAAATTATGAACAGATTGGTATAAAGTCAAACATAATTTAAGGTATTTGTGTCATGTAGGAAAATTGATAGTAGAAATAGTAATAAAGTAATATCAACTAATGCACATTGAAATGTCCAAGAATAGTTTGTGAAGGAAAGATGAGTTGATTAATGTCCACAAATCAGCAAAGGATAGATCAACAGGACCAGTAAATCTAGCCAATCAACATTGTATTATGGGGGTTCCATGATGATAAACGAATAAAATAACATAAGAAATGGTGAATAAGGAAGGTAAAACATAGAAATAGAGGATACACTATTCAACATCAATTTTCCAAAATTGAGATAGAGGTAGAGATAAGTGAGGGAATACAGGCATCCCTGTCATCAATTATCATTGTGGAGGGGCTGATGCAGACCGTCATATTGTTTTTTGAGGAGTGCCTAAGGGTGAGAGGGCCTAGTTGGATGAGCCTAGAAGGTTGGGATGGCATATCAAAACTCTCCTGACATTTGAAGCAGAAGAGAAGAATCTATTGATGGATGTTTCACTACAAAATCTAGGTTGAGGGGTAGTTACTGGTGGCAGCAAGGAGCAGGAATGATCTTTTGACCTTGTGGATGTGATACATCTATTGGTTGAGTAGGAGGATTTAAATTTTATCATAAATATGACATCTCCCACTTACATGGCTAGTGCATCTCATTGTGCTTAATGCCCCACTGATGAAGATATGTCAGAAAAAGGAAGTGGTGAACCTAGTGGTGCAAGGTCTAGAAAGGTTTTGTTATGTGAATCAATTGTGGGTGATTTCCCTATGTATGTATAAATATTAGACATATCTAAGTGGGATAGGAAATTGTGGTGGAAGTATTCCCACTAGCATGAGAAGATAGGGAAGGATCTTTCCCATGAATCTCATAATATATAGTAGTCTTCTTGGTCGACATTGAGAGTTTGATCTATTGAAAATTATGATGGTGTAATTATCATCTCTTTGTGCCAAATGTATTGAAGCCTTTTTGTCTCACCATCAAACAAGGTGTTGTGTTATGTATGATGTACACACAACATTTACTAGACAAGTCCGGAAGGAAGTGCAAGACTCCAAAGGGTTTTACCAGCAAGATGGAAGGAAACAAATGCCCCTTTAAAAGGTCTGGGCTCCCATACTAGGGATAATGACCCAACTACAATCAAGTTGCACTCCACTGCCATTAATGGTCCACCACACTTCACTGCTACTTCTATGTTGTTTCCCTCACTGTCTGCAACCACTGCTTTTTTCCATGTTGTCTCTCCTACTACACACTATCTACTTTGCACGTTGCCTTTGCTACACTATACTGCTCTTACTATTCTCTGCTACCTCTATTGCTACTGATGTTGTTTCTATCACTATTGCACTGTTATCCACTTCTTGTCTATTGTTGTCTCTTTGTTGCAGCTTCCATCCACTCCTGCCATCACATGTACTGTCACAACTTCCATATGTACTATCCCAACTATCATAGAAGTGTTGTCATGGGATCATACATATCAATGTTATCATAGTCACATTGCTAAATCAATTGTCCTATGGATATCTGCATATAGGTCCTCTGCATGCATAATTAACTATTGTGTTCATCAGTCATCAAGCTAATGATCTCAACCATGTAAAATGCATTGACATGGAGAGGACTGTCATTTACCCACTATACTTTGTGTCCAGGTCACCATTTTAAATTAACACACAACCATATATGCATATAACTGACATTTTATTGTCTCAAGGCAGCTACCATCACAAGAGCACTGTCAGAACAACAAGGTCATGCTAATACTCAACAATCTACCGATGCACATTCATGAGGTTACTTTCATGCTTAGTTCATTGTCTTATGTCACTGAGGTACTGTCGTTACAACTTTATTTCACCAATCTACATGTCTTCAGTACTATAAGTATTCCATGCTTTTTGAACTAGGAAACTTCTCTTACTAGACCTAATAATAAACCCTTATTGTGTTACAAGTTACAACAAGTAATGAATCTTCTCATTATTGGACTACTCAACTACTATATAAATGATGATATTTTTCCATTGTTATCACAAGATATTTGCCACTGGAATATATGTTGAGGATGAGAAATCAAATCACAGCCTCTTCACTATACAAAAATCCTTATTCTATCCAATAGCTACAATACTTCATCAATACCAACATTCCTCTGTGTATGATTCATAAATGGAAACTCATAGCTTGCTATTAATTTCTTCCTCTATATTTCAAATTATTCACTGCAATGCAAGCCTAGGGATTATTGTTTCTAGTCATCTTTAATTCTTCTTAGCAGGCACATGGAACAAGAGTATATATCTCCTTTACCATAGATGATAAACAATTCATATATACTTCACTGTGAATTAGAAATCACAACCATTCATACTGAAATAAACATGCCATTGCAGAAATGAGACTAGGCAACGATAATAATCATGTAGCATGACTAATAGATTAGGAGTTTTATGATTTAGAAGACTTCAGAATGTGAGATTCTATACGACATTTGAAGAAACAAAATTCCTCCCTTTCAATCTCCTAAATATGGAAAATTTGGCAGATCCTCTCCATGTGGTATGTGCTGATTTTCTTGATGTGGAAGTGGAGGGAACAAACCTTGAGCTACTTGATAAGATTCTTGAGGCCTCTTGAACAATGAGACTGTTGCATAGCTACATAAAATGCTCATAACATGCCATCTTGGGACAAACAGTTTGAGGGGAGGATTCCAAGTGAGTCGAACTTAAATCATGTATATGTCATCCCTAACTATCTTGTTGAACTCCTCATTCAGGTGGCAGAGGTGACCAAGGGCATACAAAAGGTACTTTAAGGAAGGGACATGCTCAATACAAATTTCGATGTATTGAAGTAGTAATAATGCCTCCAAAACCAATAGTCTCCATGTTTATTCAAGCCTAGAGAAGCAATCCCCTTTGAGAATAAAAGAGCTAAATAAGTGTATCTATGATGTAAACTAATGCAGTCCTTTGGGGTGCCTTACCGTTTGTTGCTACCTCTATTGCTATTGATGTTGCTTCTATCACTATTGCACTGTTATCCACTGCTTGTCTATTGTTGTCTCTTTGTTGTAGCTTCCATCCACTGTTGCCATTGCATGTACTGTCACAACTTCCATACATACTATCCCAGCTGGCATAGAGGTGTTTTCATGGGATCCTACATATCAATGTTATCATAGTCACAATGTTAAAGCATCTGTCCCATGGATCTCTGCATATGGGTCCTCTGCATGCATAAGTAACTACTGTGTTCAACAGTCATCAAGCTAATGATCTCAACCATGTAAAATACATTGTCATCATGCTTATGTTCCTCCCATTGTCATACAAATTTCTCACGGGAATAATATTGTTGTAATAGGAATTCAAGAAAAATGTGAATTTATGACCTCAAGGAACAAATTTGCAGCACATATCAACCACTTATATAATTCAAATTATTGTTAAGAAATCATGCTCAAACAAAGGTATCAACTAGGTAATACATCAGTATGGAGAGAACTGTCAGTTACCCACTGTAATTTGTGTCCAAGCCACCATTTTAAATTAACACACAGCCATATATGCAGATCACTGACATTTTATTGTCTCAAGGTAGTTGCCATCACAAGAGCACTGTCATAACAACAAGGTCATGCAAACACTCAACAATCTATTGTTGGACATTCATGAGGTTACTGTCATGCTTAGTTCATTGTCTTATGTCACTAAGGTACTGTCATTACAACTTTCTTTCACCAATCTACATGTCTTCAGTACTATAAGTATTCCATGCTTTCTGAACTAGGAAAATTCCCTTACTGTACCTAATAATAAACCCTTATTTTGTTACAAGTTACAAGAAGTAATGAATCTTCTCACTTTTGGACTACTCAACTACTATATAAATGATGATATTTTGCCACTATTATCACAAAATATTTTCCAATGGAATATATGTTTAGGATGAGGAATCAAATCACAGCCTCTTCACTATATAGAAACCCTTATTCTTTCCAATGGCTACAATACTTCATCAATACCAACATTCCTCTGTGCATGATTCATAAATGGCAACTCACAATTCATTGTTAATTTCTGCCCCTGTATTTCAAATTCTTCACTGCAATGCAAGCCTAGGGCTTATTGTTTCTAGTCGGATTTAATTCTCCTTGGAAGGAACATGGAACAAGAGTTTATATATCCTTTACCGGAGATGAGAAAAAATTCATATCTACTTCATTGTGAATTAGCAATCAGAACCATTCATACTAAAGTAAACATGCCATTGTAGTAATGAGACTAGGCAACGATAATAATCATGTAGCATGACTAATGGATCAGGAGTTTTATGCTTTAGAATACTTTAGAATGTGAGAGTCTATACGAAAATTTGATGAAACAAAATTCCTCCCTTTCAATCTCCTAAAGATGGAAATTTTGGCATATCCTCTTCATGTGGTATGTGTTGATTTTCTTGATGTGGAAGTGGTGGGAACAAACCTTGAGCTACTGAAGAAGATTCTTGAGGCCATTTGAAAAATGAGATTGTTTCATAGCTACCTAAAATTCTAATAACATGCCATCTTGGGACAAATAGTTTGAGGGGAGGATTCCAAGTGAGCCGAACTCATGTATATGTCATCCCTAACTGGCTTGTTGATCTCCTCATTCAGGTGGCAGAGGTGACCAAGGGCATACAAAAGGTACTTGAAGGAAGGGACATGCTCAATACAAATTTTGATGTATTGAAGTAGTAATAATGCCTCCAAATCCAATAGTCTCTATATCTATTCAAGCCTAGAGAAGCAAGCCCCTTTGAGAATCAAAGAGCTAAATAAGTTTATCTATGATTTCAAGTAATGCAGTCCTCTGGGGTGCAAATCTTGTGAAGGAAAAAAACAAGCCTGGAAATGCTCTTAAAGGATGGGCACTAAACTTGTTTTGGAAATTGGTATGTGGAATGACTTGTTTATAATGTTTTATATTGTTATCACTAAAAAATTGAAGCATCATTTGACAAAGTCATATAGGTTCATGTGTCAAAGGTAGGGTTGTAGGATTCATTTTTCATTACTTAGTCAAGGAAAATTTTAATTTTTTCTTATTACGCTTACCCTAAGGTCTAAACACGCTCATTTTCAAATCCCCTCATGTCACTTCACTCATAATTTTCTGACAGTTTTCAATTCCCGAGATTTTAGAACCGAAATGGTCATTTTAGCTAAGAAACCATAGTTTCGTAGCGAAATACACTGAGAAATTCCACTTTTTGCTACGAAACCATTGATACTTTCGTAGAGAAAACACCGAGGTTTACACTAAACACACTACGAACATGTGGTTTCCTGTCTGTCATGTCAAGTTAGATGTTAGGTGTCAAAAAATCATTTGGAAAGGGTAAATTAGATACCATTCAAGTCAGTTAGGGTTAAGATCAAGGTACATGGTCAAGTCTGAAGTCATCATCACCATTTTAGGCGTGTATGAGTCATCATTGTGTTATGAGTGAATATCAAACCTCAAATTATTTCCTAATTCAGCCATTTCTCATAAGGAGCTCTAGAGAGCTATTGCAATTATCCAAAGTTGTGGCTGGTGTTTTCAAAGGTTTAAAAAGATCATTGATCAAGCAAGGTAGAAAAATATCAAGCGAGGCAGAGAAGACACCAAAAAAGCTATGGAACCAAAAAGAAAGACAATAAGGGTGGCCAATGTCTAAGATATGAGCCATTAGATATGAATCTGATCAATGAAGACCCAACAGTTGTAGAAGTCTTCAGAAGGACAGCATGCTTACATTTTTGTAAAATATTACAAGAATTCCATGTACAGGTTTCCAAAGAATTTTCTTTAAACTTCAGTGGAACAACTACCAAAGTGGGAATGTTGAATCTTTCCATTACACCAGAGGTCATTGCAGCAGCAACAAGGATTCCAAGGGGACAAGAGAAGTGGTTCAAAGGGTTCAAATTCAACATGGAGAAGTGCAAAGAGTTTATCAAGCCAGAAAACAGTGAAATAGGCCTTAATAATGCTATTCCAAGGAGTTTCATGATGGATAACTACTCAAAGTTGTTGCTCATCATCCAGAAATATTTTACTTGTGAAGGGAGATACCATAAAGTCTACTCTTACCATTTCAAGCTTCTCCTACACTTTACTGGTAAGATATCTCTTGATCTACATTTCTATTTACACAGAAGTTTATAAAAAATGGCAAATAAGGTCCAAGAAAAATCGGAAGGAAGTGAGACTTCATTGTTTCATCATGGTTTAATTAAACTATTGGTTTTAGATGAGCTCCAAAGACTAGGCAGAGATTGGTCTTCATTTTTGTTTTCTAGTGGTTTTGAGTTGGATACCCTTATTCCTACAAGAAATCCTAAACCTAGGAGTATCCCATCACCCTTAGTGGTAGAACCAAGTGAACCAACCATGATGAAAACAGAGAAATTACAGAGTTTTGATACACCCAATGTCCCACCTACAAAACAAAAATCAAAAGTGGTCAAACCTGCAAAACAAAAACAAGTTGTGAGTAAACAAGGAAGCAAAAGGATGACAAGGAGTCAAACAGTGGATTTAGAAGACAAAAAAGTGACTTTAGAAGACAGAACAATAGCTAAAGGAAATCTAGAAGACATACTACATGCCATTGACATAGAAGAGACTCCTATAGTCTAGGCTGAGGATATAGAGGAAGGTGGACAGAAACTAAAGAAAGCCAAATCTACAAAGAAACTAGAATTTGAAGGAGAATATGTAGGTTTTATGTTCCAGGAAATAAATCCCATGACAAAGCATGCCAAAAAAATTTTGGAGATCAGCAAATAAATTCATCCAGCTACTAATACTTTCAAGCAACCACAAGACATCATTGATCTTTCATCACCTACAAAGAAAGATTCAGTTAGCAAGTCTAAGAAAGGAAAGGAGAAAGCAATGGAAAAAACAGAGTTTGAACTCCTTGAAGAACATTTAAATTTGGTCAACCATGAAATTGTTGTTATGAAGAAAGAAGCAAGAAAACACAATGTCTAGAAGGTTTAGTTTGAAAAGATGAAAGAGATTTGGGAAGAGCAAGTTGATAGTGTTTCCAAGACCCTAGATAATACACATCATTTTATCAAATGGACCATGCCATTGAGGAAAGAGGTGAAACATGTTAGGAAAATGAAATTTCATTTGAAATCTACAAACAGAAATTTGAAGGATCAGGTTAAAGACCTCTAGGAACAGCTTGAACTAATCCATGAGGAGTTGGATAAAAAGGGCCTTAAAATGACAGTAGTTGAGGAGCCAATTGCTCAACTCATCATCAATGAGGAAGAAACACCTCAAGAATAATAGTGTGAGATGGTTTATGATTTTAAAGGTTAATGGAATGTTGGAAACAAGGTTTTTACAGTTGGAAGACACATTTTTTAAGCTAGACAAAAATCTGGAAATTTTACTATTTTCAGCAGTATTATAGCGTTCCTAGGCTTGAAGAACAAGAAAATGCTACGAAAGAACTGTAGATTTATTTTTGAATTTTGAATCATTTTGATAAGCTTTTAAAGGATTAAAATGATATGGTAGAGGTGTCAAGACATAAGGAATATAGTGCAAAAGGAAAGAATCAGAAAAGTTGATGGAAAAAGGCATTTTTGTAACGCTACGAAAGTACGCTACGAAATTGTCATACTTTCGTAGCATACTGTTTTGAAGCTTTATGAGAAGGTTTTTGTGCAGTTATGGATAGGTTGACACTTTCAAAGGTTCAAGGGACTTTTCCAGCACTCATCCAAGACTTAAATACCAAGAGATGAAGACAACTCATTAGCCAAATCATGCATTGAAGATAAGGACCAGTTTTCCTAAAAAGCAGGGTTTGTTTCCAGTTTTAGAGGAGGTAAATTAATATGTCATGTAGTGATGAGTCCCATCACACCCTATTCAAACTTGAGAAGGAATAGTTGTCAAAGATGTAATTGTTTTAGAAGTTAAGGTAATTGATGTAATAATGAATAGTTTGATTCCTATTAGGAGAAGTACTATTAAATACAATCTAGCCAAGAGGTAGATCATCTCATCATGTAACAAGTCTATTAAAGGGCAGATATTTGAATTTGTGAGAGGTTGGAGACTTTTTGGCAAAAGTGCAGATTTATGTAATTGAATGTTTCAGTAATAAAGCAGACTTGTTTCTTGACCAACCTGAGATTCTGATTGAGTTTTTAGTGTTTATCTTATCTATATTTTCTATGTGTACTATTTGTAGTGGTTTTCATCTTTAATACTTAGAATTCATTCATGTAATGCTCTGACTTCCTTTATAGATGAATTGACTGTGTTATTTCCTATTTCATGAGTGCTTACCTTTGTTAAAAACTCTTACCTACCTCAGCTTCCATGTCAAATGAATTTACTACTGAATTATTGCTTTGTTGACTCCATAATCCCAATTTTTGTAGACTGATGTTCTTTTAAACCTACACTTATCACAAATAAATCATTTTCCAAGTAGAGTTAGCCATCTAGTTTATCATTGTCAAATTAATATCATTAACCCTTTATGAGAGAGCCCTCTCAGATTGAAGAGGCTAAGCTTTAGTCACAAGTTTGTTTGAAACAGTTGCATAAAGTTGTCTGGTTAGCATCCAATCAGGTGAAATTTTGTGATAACACATATGTTATAGCATGATAGACTAAAGTCTCTCCAAAAATTCTCAATTAGCTACAATTAGACTAGTACCCCATGCATTGATGCCAAAGACAAAGTTTTGTCCTTTATTTGAGTTTGTTTGGGGAATAAATTTTGCACACATTTCAATAATTAAGAATGAGGCTTTGATGGTTTCTTGAGGATAAGTTTCTAAGTGAAATCCCTTCATATTAGCAAGAGACATATTTATGGGATGTTGTGGTCAAGTGAATCAAATATATGGATACAAACATTCTAATAAGCTTTAATGATTGGATCATTTGTTTTCGAATCACAAATTTTGTTTATTAGGAATCTGTTTTAGATGGAAATGCCCAAGAATAGTGCATGAAGAAATAATTTGTGAGTTGTGTCACTTTTTTGAGTTTGTATGAAGAAAGAATTGTCGCTACACATATAGATGGCCTAGATTTGAGCCTCATTCTTTTCGGTTTTGCAGTTTTTTTATTGCTTTGGCAGCTTAGATTCTCCATAATAGTAAAGTGCAACACTTGAATAGAAAAAATTTGGAAATCAACAAGTTATGATATGTCAAAATTTTCTATTTCAATTCACGGTCCTATTTGTGCTTATCTTGTGTTAAGGTTCTCATCTGGGATGTTGATACACAACCAAAGAATCAAGTTTCTCTTGGGGTAGTGGATTATCCTCCAGATTTGGTTTTACTTCTTTCTCATTTCCTTCAAGAAATCATTCTTGTTTTAAAATCATGCTTGTTTTAAAACATTTAAATGCCTTGACATAAGTTCGAGCACCACGAGCATAGATTCTCCTAAAACGTAAGGCCTAGGGAAAAAATACTCATGATCAGGGCATGGCCCAATTTAGGTCATCGAGCAAGCCTATGTTGAGTGGTGATACTCCTTTGTGATCTTATGGTATCCCAACCAACCCTATGTCATGTCACAATACAAAGTCAACCTCGAAAATAAATGTGTAAATTGGGTATCCAAGGTGCATGTTAATGTTGATGATTATGTTGCAAGAGGGAGAAACAATGATGTTATGTGTAGTAGCTCCAATGTTGCTAATGTTAAGTGTGGAGGGTTTACTGGTGGTAGGCCATCATCTATTAATGTGGATGAATTTGTGGCTAGAAAAAAGGAACGCCAACAGCTGATAGCTTCAGTTGGTGGAGACCTGCAAAAACCTATGTAAACACTGCCAGCTGATGATATGAGCAGTGTTGTAAAAATACGGAATCTGGAGAATTGAAGTCTCACCTTGAATATGAATTAAAGGAAATCAATATTGAGTTGGAAGTTTTTTCCGAATCAAAAGACTTGTTTCAGTTCCCACAGTTCGATGACTTTCTGCAATCTACACCAGTGAACTTACCTGAAGTGAATTGACCTGAATCTCTTGTTGATGATGTAGAACCCAATGAGAGAGATACAAAGGTTGCAATGAAATTTACGGAGGAGAAAGAGATAAAGCACATATTCACACACACTGAAAGTGGACACAATAAATGTTGAAAAAGTTGGTGATATTCCATGTGATCTGTGTTTGTCTCAAGCACACTGAAAATAGAGTTAGTGGGGTCTAGGACTACATTGATTCTTGAGGTATTTTAAGTTGTTGTGGTATAAAATTAAACATGGGAGACAGGTAGGCTTTACCCTATCTTTAGAGTTGCCTTAAATTTTTTTTGTCAAAGTGACCTTGTTTCTTGGTAAGGAAATTCTTTGGCTGCATTTTTTTGTATCTGCAAACTAAGAAAACTTGATCAGTCCTCATATTCAGTGCAGGATCTAATTACAAATTATTTAAGAGATTAAAAGAGGAAATAATGCCATTGTGTTGAAATTATGGACAGATTGGTATAAAGTTAAACATAATTTAAGGCATTTGTGTCATGTAGGGAAATTGATAGTAGAAATAGTAAAAAAATAATATCAACTAATGCACATTGAAATGTCCAAGAATAGTTTATGAAGGTAAGATGAGTTGATTACTGTGCATAAATCACCAAAGGTAGATCAATAGGACCAGTAAATATAGCCATTCAACATTGGATTATGGGGGTGCCATGATGATAAACGAAGAAAATAACATAAGAAATGGTGAATAAGGAAGGTAAACCATAGAAACAGAGGACACACTATTCAACATCAATTGTCAAGAATTGAGATAGAGATAGAGATAAGTGAGGGAATACAAGAATCCCTGTCATCAAATATCATTGTGGAGGGGTTGATGCAGACCCTCATAATGTTTTTTGAGGAGTGCCTTAGGGTGAGAGGACCTATTTGGATAAGCCTAGAAGGTTGGGATGGCATATCAAAGCTCTCCTAACATTTGAAGCAGAAGAGAAGAATATAGTGATGGATGTTTCACTACAAAATCTAGGTTGAGGGGTAGTTACTGGTGGCAGCAAGAAGCAAAAATGATCTTGTGACCTTGTGGATGTGACACATCTATTGGTTGAGTAGGAATATTTTCATTGTATCATAAATATGACGTCTCCCACTTACATGGCTTGTGCATATGCATTGTGCTTAATTCCCTACTGATGAAGATGTGTCAGAAAAAGGAAGTGGTGAACCTAGTGGTGCAAGGTCTAGAAAGGTTTTGTTATGAGAATCACTTGTGGGTGATTGTACTGTGTATGTATAAATCTCAGACATGTCTAAGTGGGATAGGAAATGGTGGTGGAAGTATACCCACTAGAATGAGAAGGGAGGGAATGATATTTCCCATGAATCTCATAATATATACGGCATTTGAAGAAACATAATTCCTCCCTTTCAATCTCCTAAAGATGGAAAAATTGGCAGATCCTTACCATGTGGTATGTGTTGTTTTTCCTTATGTGGAAGTAGTGGGAACAAACCTTGAGCTACATGAGAAGATTCTTGACTCTTGAGGCCATTTGAACAATGAGATTGTTTCACAGCTACATAAAATGCTCATAACATGCCATCTTGGGGCAAACAGTTTGAAGGAAGGTTTCCAAGTGATCCAAACTTAAATCATGTATATGTCATCCCTAACTAGCTTTTTGATCTCCTCATTCAGGTGGCAAAGGTGGCCAAGGGCATACAAAAGGTACTTGAAAGAAGGGACATGCTTAATACAAATGTCTATGTATTGAAGTAGTAATAATGCCTCCAAAACCAACAGTCTCTATGTCTATTCAAGCCTAGTGAATCAATCCCCTTTGATAATCAAATAGCTAAATAAGTGTATCTATGATGTCAAGTAATGCAGTCCTCTGGGGGTGCAAATCTTGTGAAGGAAAAAAACAAACCTAGAAATGCTCTTAAAGGATGGGCACCAAACTTGTTTTGGAAATCGGTATGTGGAATGACTTGTTTATAATGGTTCATATGTTGTAGCATGATAGACTAAAGTCTCTCCAAATATTCTCAATTAGATACAATTAGACTAGTACCCCATGCATTGATGTCAAAGAAAAATGTTTTCCTTTATTTTAGCTTGTTTGGGGAATAAATTTTGCACCCATTTCAATAATGAAGAATGGGGCTTTGATGATTTCTTGAGGACAAGTTTCTAAGATAAATCCCTTCATATTAGCAAGAGACACCTTTATGAGATGCAGTGGTCAAGTGAGTCAAAGATATCGATACAAACATTTTAATGAGCTTTAATGATTGCATCATTTGTTTTTGAATCTTAAATTTTGTTTATTAGGAATCTGTTTTAGATGGAAATGCCCAAGAATAGTGTATGAAGAAAGAATTTGTGAGGTGTGTGACTTTTCTGGGTTTGTGTGGGGAATACATTTGCACCCATTTTTTAACAATGGAAAACACGGGTTTGTTGATATATTGTGCCAAATAGATTGGTAATTGCTACGTGTGAAGTTGTCAAACCAGGAGTTGCAGCAGCTGAACATATATCTCAAGTTGGCAGGGTGCTTTATTCTTTGTAGGCATTTTTTTGAAAATTTCTGAAATTACATATATTTTTTGAATTTCTAAGGGTTTGGACTATTTAAATATTTCGTTATAGCCAACTAGAAAGCTTTTAAGGTAATGAAAATCATAAAACTGTATTTCGAATTGAATTATGGGCATTGACAACCTATACCTTAGTGCTAAACTGTAGGCTCATGCTCATAGCTATTATCATTAATGAAAATGCATGACTTTAGTTTTAAATCCAAATTTCTATTCCTGTACGTATCATACCATTTTTCTTTGTTATCCCATAGGGAGGTTGAGTAAAGGAGAATGACAATGTTTATTAACTTAACATAATTTTTTATGTAGTTTAATGAAGAGGCACATTTTCCTTTTGTAAACAAGTTCAAGACCATCATACACCATGGTGAGGTAAACAAAAAGTACATTCCCTTTTATTTTCCATCCTTCTATATTTTTCCATTGAAATTCAAATATCATGAAAAAAATGTATTTCTAATTTTGATGCCTTTTTGAATGTGATCAGCAAATGTGGAAGTTGGGAATGAAAATTTTTCATTTTGTTGTTTTTGTTTATGTAAGGCTCAAGAGCATCCAAACAAAATCGTAGAGGAAAAGGGAATAACATAGGAACAATAAGAAAGTGAATTACAGCTCTTGAAAGGGTTGATATTTAAATATTTTTAATGATGTTTGTTGTAGGTTAACAAAATCAGAGAATTGCCACAAAATAGCAAAATTGTCGCTACACATACAAATGGCCTAGATGTGAGCCTCATTCTTTTCGTTTTTGCAGTTTTGTTATTGCTTTGGCAGCTTAGATTCTCCATAGTAGTAAAGTACAATTGAATAGAACAAGTTTGGAAATCAACAAGTTATTATTTTCCAAAATGTTATGTTTCAATTCACGGTCCTATTTGTGCTTATCCTGTGCTAAGGTCCTCATCTGGGATGTTGATACACAACCAAACAGTCGGGTTTCTCTTGGGGTAGTGGATTCTCCTCCAGATTTGGTTTGGCTTCTCTATCATTTCATTCAAGAAATCATGCTTGTTTTAAAATCGTGTCTATTTTAAAACATTGAAATGTATTCTCACATATTTTGTGCACCTAAACACTTTTAAACATTTTCGATGCGACCTCCAATTTGGAAAACAATTTTAGGCATATAGTTCACATGCAACTTATGCTCTAATTTCAAAAGCATGGATTCAATGTACATATCTATTCCTTTGGAATTAAAGTACATCATCTCACATGAGTTTAGGTGGAAGATTACATCCCCTCCTGGTTTTTCATATTTGGTTCAACATTGCAATTCCTAATATCAAGACAATAAATGTGAGGTGACATAGATGGACAATAGGTTGAGGAGGTGCATCATGGGAAAGATGAAATATTTGATCCAGAATAAAGTGATTTCTACGTGTCTTAGGTTGGCACGTCTTCTAATGTGTTAGATAAAATTTTGGGGGCTACAATCACAAAGTGCAACCATACATGCAAGAGGGTGTTGCAGTTAGTGCCATTGTTTCAGTATTTATAGGTTTTTTTGTTGGTTCAAATAATATGTTAACTCATATTTCAGGGAATGAGCAAAAGCGTGAAGTAGATGCCACTAAGAAGAAGCTCCCATGCTTAGTGAAAATACCAAGGCACTTGGACAAAAAAATTAGAACTCAAATTTGACTTGCTCAGCTGTAGTTGGATGAGAAAACCCAAAGCAGGCACTTCATCAAAGCAACCATATAGATGAATCAGTTGGCATGCTTATATATCTTTGCAAGTATTTTAATTGAATATTATTTTTTTTGTAGCATCTATTACATCTACTTTAGTCTTTTGAAAATTGTTTCTTCTTCTTACTCTTTGGTATATCTGATATGGGCTTTTGTACTCTTTGGTATATCTAAGATATTGTACATTACGACAGTCAACATGATGCTTCAACCAGCAAGTTCTTTCTCAGTCAGCCAATCTTCCATGTGTCACACCCACAACCCTTAAAGACATCTCATCACAAGTTAACGCTATTCAACCCAAAGTCAATGCAGTAGATTACAGCTTCGGTCAAATAGCCTACATTTCCTCGATTTTAGTACCCGGCAGTACAACCTCCTAAAATCGAAATTTTGGCAGAATTTTGAGGCCAAATGACCAAGGGTTGACCATGGTCAACGCTAGTCAATGCTGCCACAAAAAGCCCTAAATAGATCCGCAAAAAAAAATCATCTTCGCTCCACACGTGTGAGGGGAAAAAGGCCTCCAAAGGCTATCGAATCAATCAGATCACAATGAGAGAACGTGTGATGAGTTGATGATGAAATGACCTCCAATTCTCTCCAATTTATATCCATCAATGAGGGTGTGTGACACATCTTATTAGGCATGTGAGCCTACATTACAAATCTAGTCGACCTTGCACATGTGGAAAATAAATTCAAAATAAATGTTTTGCTCATCCAAACAAGATGATCTTTAGATCAATATTTCACCTCTCCAAAAGAGGAATCCAACAAAAGTATGACCATCGTCATATGAGCAGTGCAACATGGAGTTTGGACCTAGTATCCCAAAAATTAACATATGGTGATGGAAATTCTAATGGCCTCCAATAATCTCTGAACAGTTGACATAATTTTGTCTATTCTTGAAGTAGTTAACAAACCTATAGATGTTTAGAGGTTTTTATTTTTGGTTGGGAGACCATTTATTTAGGGAAATATCTCAAGCTAGTTGTCATGAGCATGAAATCTATAGCAAATGGCACTGCAACCATTTTATTTTCGTTCAACTTGTATTTTATGATAGGCTCCATCATTTATCATATAATACACTGGTTTATGTGCACAGTAAGACTTGGAGTGTTTCTAGTCCTGAACATTGGAAACGTGGTATGCACGTATATCAAGGTCATTGGTAATGCCTTGAGCTACCAAATTTACTCTAAGGTTCACAGGTAGCTTGGTCATCTAATACTGACATCCTCTCATTTATTTCTTTTTGGAAGTCAATAATTTAATGGCTTTTGAAATTTAAGAGCCTGCCATGAGCTCATTACTTCTGCAAAAAAGAGCATTGCAACATTTACATTCTAGTTCACTTTTCTTGTAATTTGAGGTTAATGTACACAGTAGGATTTGAAGCATTTGTAGATTTCTACATATTGATATGTTGACAACCCCTAATATCAAGGAAAATGACATTTTCTCAATGTGCCAAATATTTAATGTGTTGGAGTTTCTTTATTTTTTTTTCCATTTCATTTTTGTTTAAACATTCACAACCAATAATATGAAGCATACGATGTCGGAGTCGAGAGGCTTCTAAAGGAATATCCAATTGACAATTTATTTGTTCATGTCACATCAAGCAGGGGAAAGGAGATGCCTTAATTCAGAGCCTTGGCATGCCTGTGATGGACCACTTATGTCCTTACCTGTTTTTGGGAGCAAGGTTGCTTATTTTCCACAGGGTCACAGTGAACAGGTGATGTGGTTGCTCACCAATTTTAATTTGCAATCTCTTTTGGATACAAATCACTGAAAATAATGAATGCTTATCTTATTTCCATCATAAATGTGACCCAAGTATTTTGAAATTTTAATGTTACGTAATGAAACTAATTTTAGGTAGTTGCTTCAACAAACAAGGAGGTTGATGCTCATATATCCAATTATCTGAATCTTCCAACTCAATTAATCTGCTAACTTCACAATGTTACAATGCATGTGGGTTCTCTGCATTTCATCCTTGCTTTGGTTGTGAACACTTTTATTCATATCATTATATATACAAGATTTGAAATTTAATAAAAACCTTATTGAATGACAGGAAGATGTGGAAAGATATGAAGTATATACTCAAATGACATTGCAACCTCTTAATGTTGTAAGAAATTTTCAGTTTCATTATATGTGCTTTGTTTTAATTGCTAATTTTGGTGAGAAATGTTTTGGTACTAGTTCCATTTGTGCAAGGAACTAAAAATTGATGATATTATGCAACAAGAGAAAAAATATTGTTATCTTGGTTCTGACCTCGACACACCAAGCAAGAAACCGAATAATTACTTTTGTAAAATGTTGATTGCAAGTAACACTAGCATCAATGACAGGTTTTATGTCCCACGTCGCGCTGCGAAAAAAGTTTGTCCTCCACTTGTGCAGTTCTTATTTTCCCATAGTTTTTTATTTGTGATTTAATAGATAAGTGCTTAGAATTTTAGACCTCTTTTAAGAGAAGATTGCATTCTTTGAAGGAACAAAAGGTAAGGGTATTTGTCATATTTGTCTCTTATTAAGTTTTTTTATTGTTTTCTTTGGTTTTATTTGTTTTGGGTAGGATTTCACTCAGCAACCACATTCCTAGGAACTGACAGCTAGGGATATTCATAACAATGAATGGAAATTTCAACATATTTTTCAGGGTAAGTTATAACAGTTATTTGAATTTTGTTTTGGAACAAAAGTGGATAGTGAATATGTAATTATGTGTAGTTTCTTCTATTACTCTTATATCATTGCAATGCATTTTGGAATGTATACAAGTAGTGCATATATCAAATTTGTTGCCACGTTTGAGGTCATACGTGACAAATATATTTTAAAATTTGTGTTAATGGTGTTAGTAGCTACCCGTACACTCTAAAAAGTATCTGATATAACTAGTCCCAATTACTTTACCTTTGAATGTGGAGCCAGCATGTTTAGTTTTTCTCTGGATATAATTTGTTGGCTTTTTGGAATTGGATTCCTTTTCCCATGGAAGGGTAGGATGACAATTGAAGATTGCTATATTGAAGTTATATTCTCGGTTAATATCGTAATTAACGAAGTCCTTTCTTATTCTTTTTTAGTTTCTTGTTGTAATCTTGTGTCAACAATACTTTGCTCCACCCATTAGATTTCTATTGACAAGTTTTATTGTTAAGTGTCACTGCTTCTTAAATATAACTAGAGGAAATGATACAACTAAAAAAGTAAAGCATGAGACATTCTTAGTAGAAATTTCTAGCTTTGTTGTGTTTGATAATGTTGGATAAAATCAAAATTTCAATGCACCATAAGCATGGGAATTCAAAATATTGGGATATAAATGTGTGCTTATATTTGAATTTATTACTTTATTTGAAGACAACATTTCATCAACAAATCATGTACATTTAGAACAGGGTAGATACAAAATTTATTCTATGGTACTGATGTTTTATTTTCTTTAGTTATACAAGTCATCTGGCTAGATAGTGGCCACTATTGCTCAACTGAAGAAAACCTGTTCGAGTTTCTTGCATTTATGGGGGGAAATAACATTAACAATATTTCTTATGTTGAGGTATATATTGTATAAATCCTTTATAGTCTACTTTAGTTTATATTCTAGTGTTCATCAACTTTCATGTCTTATACTCTCCATTGTATATTTTTTCTTTTCTTTTCAAGAAATGAACTCTGTATTGATGGTAAGAAGTAAGAATTGAAGAAAGAGGAGAATAATAACACTAGAGTGACAAAATGAAAATTAATAGAGAGAGAGATTGAAACTCACATTGTAATACTTGAAATTTTATATAATATAATTTATGTGGTTGGAATTATTTATAGTTTCACTTTGATATTACTTATTATTCTAATTAAGATATGTAACTTTGTATTTTTATATTAGAGGAACACGTACATTGTATGACTTTTTAAATTTAGTTGCAAAATCATACTAATTAATTTATCTTGATTAATAATGAACACAAAATCAATCTAAAACTACTAAATCAGTGGTTTATGTTTATTAATGATGAAAACAAACAAAATGAATATGCGACTAAATTAGTTGCTTATGACGGTTGTTAATGAAAGTAAATGAAATGAATATAAACTACTAAAGTAGTCATTTATATAATTAATGTGAAACTACCAAAACAAGATAAATGACTACTACATATGATAAATTTGTGATTACAAATGACGACTAAATTTTTCATATATATGACTATTAGTAACTAATTTACAGTATCTTATAACATGACTAAAATTTAGTCATATTTCTTTGGTCATTAATTGGTTTCAAACGATGACTAAAATTTTCTTATATATGACTATTAGTGGCTAATTTATAGTATCTTATAACATGACCAACATTTTGGTCATGTTTCTTTGGTCATTAATTGGTTTCAAATAATGACTAAAATTTGCATATATATGACTATTAGTAGCTAATTTACAGTATCTTATAACACGACCAACATTTTGGGCATATTTCTTTGGTCATTAATTGGTTTTCTCGAGTGATAATTTAGTAATATATTTTGTTATATATTTGGTCATTAATTGTGATGATTAATGACCAAATCAATGATTAAATCAATGACCAAGTCAATGATCAAATCAATGACTAAATCAATGACTAAATTAATGACCAAATATACTACTAGACAACAAAATTGAGACAACCAATTAATGACTAAGCCAAAAATGACTAAAATTTGGTCGCGTTATAAGAACTGTAAATTAGCTACTATTGGTCACCGACTGAAAAATAGTCGTTTATATGAAAATTTTAGTAATTTTTTTAGTAAATAATTAACCATTTTGTGCTAGTGAAACTCTTAAATAGAAATCTTTGAATCATCATTTGAGATTGCTCCATGACAGTATTAAATTCAGGGTAGAGTTGAAATTGTATTCGCAAGGGCTTTATGACTGCTAAATTTTATGAAGACATCATTGTAGTTTGGATTTAAGCCATTGCATTGCAGAGAAATATTTTTGGGTACCAAGTTGTGGAATACCATCCTACCCACTGAAGCTCTGTTTAATCTTGTTCTGATGATAACATCACCATTTGTGCATCGGTCAAAGGTTTTTTTGCACTACATGAAGTTTTATTATAAAAATTTGTTGTGAGAAACTTGATGCGAGAGTTACAAATTCTCATGCTTGCAGACATCATGCCTTCCTCGAACCTGACTTCACAAAAGAAAAAAGAGGAGCCTTCCCATTGTAATAATGAGTCTTGTATCCCCATTTGAAGCTTATTTCTTTCCCCCGGTCACTTTCTTTCCCCCGGTCATTCGAAAATGTCATTCAACGGTCGCCTTAGAGGTTTATGCGGAATTTGGTTGAAGTGGTTGGTGGAATGTGTTTTAAGGAGGTGATTCAACTAGTTGACTAAGAATGGGACTAACTAATTTGAACTGTGCCCAACAACAACACTCCATGGGAGATATGAAATGGAGAGAACCACACTTCCCTCCACAAACAAAGGCAAAAAGTGATTGAATAATGTTGCATCAATGGGTCACCAAGATCCATTGGTTTGAACGACTAGATGGATTTGACTGTCCTCACTTGACCTTTGGGATAAAGGAGAGAGTTCTTGTGTTCCCTTGAAATCATGCCTTCCTTCTGGGAATATTCCTTCCGACACTCTCGAGACTCTGACGGAGCTTAAAGTATTGAATCTGAGGCTTACTAGACTTAGTGGGTAATGTTGGGAATCATGATTGTTGTTAGACAAAAACCTTATGGTGTTATTCAATGAACACATCACAAGAGATAAGGATCAACGAGAGGTGGTTAGAACTTAGTTCATGTCACGAAACACACGGGGAGAATTGGTTTATCCAATGTCCAACAATCTCATGACCTACGCTCTTATACCCCTTGTTGGGAATCACGATTGTTGTTATACCAAAACCCGGAGTCAACGGTCGCATATCCATAGATAAGGATCCATGAGAGGTGGTTAGTCCTTGTCATGAAACACATGGGGAGAATTGGTTTATCCAATGTAAAACAATTAATTTCCTCCAGATTTTGGAAACCTGAAGCTTCCAGGCTCCCTCTTCCTACAAACCAACATGTGTTCTAGGTCATTGTCGTTGAGCCTGTATTTTTTTGGTAAAACAGGAATGACCATAGAATCCATCTCCCACACCTTGAAAATGGGGTGGTGTGTTGATTCCGTTGATGTGCACAAGGTTTATTTGTTATTGGTGTCTTGGTAAATAGCTAAACCAACTGTGTAACCACTTATTTTACCTCCTAACCGATCCATGAGTCTTTGACCATGGTCACTATCTTTGGCATTGTGTTGACTTTAATGCACTGACGCCACCATAGGTTTTTACTTTCCTTGAGATTGGTTCAGTTTTTACACTCTTTGTTTATAAACCATATACTCATTATTAAATTCTAGATCCCGTTACTGGCACTTTTCTTCGTTGAATCCCCTGGACCCTTTCCTACATAGCGACTTAGTCACAGTGAAATTATTTCGCTCGTTGTGATAAAATTCTGGAGGCATTTACGCCATGTGTGTTCGCTAGAGAGGCAAGGCACTTGCAATATAGGCTTGTAGAAGTAGCCCTTGGCAAGGCTTTCCTTCTTCACGGAGGAAACTCTGCAAAGAAATTAAAGGAGTTCAATTCCAGCAACATCGGGGACACTTTTAGGATCCTCTTGCGGATGGGTGATGTCCTAATGTTTGGTGGTCAAATGACGGTTGTCAAGGTATGTGCATTTACATTTCAATTTCACTATATGTGTAGGTTGGGTATGAACACAGGAATAAGATAGGACAAGTTGGTTTTTCTAGATGATCCCTCTGACTCTGGTAGCATAGTTTTTGGTTGGTATGATTTTATTTGTGTGTGTTTTATATGGCATGATCATAGTAATAGGATATAGAAACTTGGTATTCCTAGATGGTTTCTCTGAAGATGGTATAATAGTTTTATATTGGTATGTGTATTTTTGTTTCTTATTTGTTTTGATCTCCAGCTTTCCAACATCATAGATCAAACATATCTCTATGATTAATGTTATTTTGTTTTGTTTATCTTTTAGACCATACAGGTGATTGAGTTTTATATAAGAAGATGTGTTTGGTTTGGTTTCTTTCAGTTGTGATTTTTTTTTACAATTTTCATGATCTCACCAGTTGCAAATTTTTCAAGAAAAACCATTTTTTTCCTTCCCTCTATTCAAGATGTCTTTTAATCCACTACAATCTAGGATTGTATGATTTTCATCCTCAATTACATTATATTGACTAACTTGGATATTTTTTCATTCCATGCATCTACAAGGATGACCTACTTTCCTTGCAGTGTACATTACACTGATGGGTCCTCATCTTTGAAGAATATTGGAGTTTCAGTCCATACACTGTTTGGTTGGAGTTTTACTCCTACAAAGCTGATTTACAAGCGTGGTAGGATCTACTTAGGATTATTTTATACTATCTTGCTACTTTTTCTATTGTTAAAAAAGATGTTTTGAATAATAAAGTATATGTTAACATGGGCCAAATTAATAGTTAACAATTTGAGTCTCATCTGGATGAAGTTTCTAAATTATTCTAATGTTTCTCACCTGCTATAAATTTTCTTTGGAATTTTTTTTTATCCTTGCATTACTCTGTTGATAATTGTATTGCTTAAATATAATCCTTGGTATATGATTTTCTCCATTTAATTCATCAAATGTCCACATCTTTGGAATTTAAAATAAACTACTGCAAAGACCTTACTTCCTTTAAAAAATTTAGAATGGGCATTTTCTACATTTATATTAAAGTTATATATTCTTTCCCCTTCTTTTGTTTGATACATTCTTGTTTCTATGGTTATCAAGAAGGAAGAATGGTTGGACAATTTGAAAAAACCTGATCTGATCCATTTGAGGAGGTTAATGGAGTAAATCTTCCTAGTTATAGGGGAGAAAAAATTAATGGGAATGCATTTGATGAGAAATATCATGTTCCTGATCTAGAGAGAATGATCAAAGTTTACTGCCAGTCATCGACCACACTAAATTTACTTTTTTATTTTGCAATGAGAGGTTATGTTGCAATGGAATGGGTCAACCAATGGAATTTGGATTTCACGAATCCATAGTGAATAGGGTGATAGGTATTTAATACTTTTTTTTAACTCATTAAGCCCTTGCGCTTACTGTTACTAGCTTATTATAAATTATTTAGACCCTTTGGTTTAATTTATAATTTCATTTTAGTCAGTATATTATATGATCTCTTCCATTTATTACAACATATAGAGACTTGCGATTAGTGATTCATACGGTAATGGAGAAATTTTACGACATTTTAAGATAAATTTTATTAAGAATATTTAGTTATGCACGGTTTTTGATGTTCAAGGCGATGGTTTTCAAAACTTAGATGGAAAATTTGTTTATCATATTGGAATGCCTATTGGAGCTTAAGATACGTTCAACCCTAAGGATATACTCCCAATTATTGTATATATCCCTATGGTTGAAATATATCCAAACTCCAACAAGCTTTCCACTATGATAAATAAAGTGGCCATCCAAATGTTGAAAACCATGACCTTCTACAACAAACACTTCAACCTTAACCATTTATTAATTATGAATCAAATCTTAAAAATATGAAATCTGAAAATATTTAGTATCAACTTTCACTATACATATTTTAATGGCCAACCTCAACACATATATGATATGTGATATTTTGGATATAGTTTGGAAATGATTATCATATTGACGCTTTGAGCTGGCTTAGATCCAAAATTTGTTGAGAGTTGAAAATTCCATTGTTGTCTAAAATGAAAAGTGTTCCTGTTTGAAAGTTTTGAATTGATATCCAACACTCTGAAGCCCTCAATAAAACATTAAAATCATGAACTTGAACATTTTTCTATAATGGATCTTTGAGACTAGAGTTTGATAGTTTCCTTCCCATCCTCCAAAATTTAAGAAGTATTTTGTCTCAAAATAAGTTGAAAACTAAGCTCATGAAACATTCAACTCTACCAAAAGTTCCCAATACCAAATTTTGTAATGGGAACTACATAGTTAACATTTAAATATGATTACTTTGGGATTCATGCATTTTTCACATGATTTCTAATTTTTTATGTTGTGAACCTACTTAAACATAACTCCATGCTTGATAGGTTTCCAAGTTCCCATGGTGTCTTGGAAGGTTTGCAAATGATGGTAATTTTTAAATTTCCTGCTACTGCCAAGAATTCGAACAAGGCTTTTGAAATTTCAATGTATTTTGATCGCAAATTATGGCAAGAAATAGAACTGTAAATTAGTTTTGAACAAGGATCCCTTTGACATATTTTATTTGTTTAAAGTAAAGAAACTTTCATGAAGTAACTTAAACATGTTTAAATAATTTTCATAAAACACATCTGGGGAAACACTTAGAAGACACCCAAATATACAAATTATTAGTCTTCCATTTGATTGTATTGTAGAAAATGATACCTACTCAAGTTGGAAATTGGACATGTTTATTAGTTGAGCCAACAAATTATCTTAGCCACATACTGCATTTATTATTAGTGGTATCATAATACTCGCAGATATAGAGAACTTGCACACCATTTGGATCAGACTCTAAGATTCATGGAAGTTGTAGGATTGATTATAGATCACACAATTGTGACTACAATTAAATTATACACTTCTCATGAGTGCCTCCTACTCCCCTATGAAGAAGTACTCACTAGATAGGATTTGACCTTTGGAAAATTGTATGACTACTCATATCACATACTTTGGATCGGTGAGAGAACACACCAGTTAGATGGTTGTCATATGAAGTTAGTTCGTGGGGTGGCTAATCTCATCGTTGTTAAGGTATTCTCTTTCCTTCTTTTTTTTGTATATGTGTTTCATTTTCATTCATGCACCTCACCTTACTGTTGTTTCAGGCATTGGAACATTATCAAACACTAAGTTATGAAAATCAAGGAAGTGTTATTGTGGAACTAAATATCAACTATGGGATATCCCATTATATTAGTAAGACTTTCAATTGTTATGCACATCACATATAAAACAACCAAACGAAAAGAGGACTCAAAATGCATAATACTTTGTGGACATATATCCATACATGTTACTAATATATAATTCCACATATGTTGCTAATCAATTTTTTTCAATATGTGAAGGTGAGTGTTAAGATGGATCCAGGGGAGTTGATAAAGTTGGTAGAGATTTTGAATCTAAAGAACAAACTTGGTAGGCTCACTTTGGTGGTTCGCATGGGGGCATAAAAACTTAGGGTTAAGCCACCTCACCTCATTAGAGCGATGCGCCATGCATGGCTTATGGTCACTTGGGTTAGTGATCCCATGCATGGTAACACTATCAAGGCTCCATGTGGCCTTAAGACTCGACCCTTTGATGTGATAAGAGTAAGTAATATAGACCCCTGTAAATAAGTATTTGCATTTATAAATCCATTTGTATAGAATCTTGCATCATTAAAAAGGACTTGGTTATGTTGGATTTTATCTCAGAGGGGCATTGTTTTGATTGCATAATATTGTATACGAGATTATTTGTAACATCCCTAGTGAAAATTCCATGTAATAAAGTTAAAATGGTTTATTATGGCTAAGGAAATTGGAAAATGCAAAGGCAAAGGATTTGGAGAGGAAAATGGCATTTTTGGCACATTTATTTATGAAAATAAGGGAAATTAGGAGAAAAGGGAGATGAAAGGTCACAAGTTGCATGTGAGGATGAAAATGAAGGAAAATAATGGAAAATGAAGAAAATAGAGGCCTCTTCTATAAAAAGGATTTTGAGGATCAGTGGGTGCCTTTTTGTCAGTTTAGTTTCGGAGCTCTCTCATTATTCTCTCTCTCTCTCTCTCTTGAACACTTATTTTTTGGAGAAATTTGGAATTTTGAGAAAGAAAGGCAAGAAAGCAGGAAGAAGGAGGAAGTAAGCAAGGAGGAGCAGCAATCAAGTAGCTATAATAGGATTCTTGGTAGGTATCGATTTGCATGTGTATTTTCCTTGCTAGATATGGCATGCATGGTATTGCATGTGGTTGTTTGTTGTCATGGCATGGGTTTTTCCAGGTGTGACCATGTATTCATCCTATCCTTTCTATTTTTGGATATCCTTGATGAGATGGGTTGTCATACCTCGATCTTTCTGGATTGTCGGATTGGATTCGGAGTCGAGTGAGGTGGATCTCCAAATTGATATCAAACATGGCATAGTAACCTCTGAACTTGATTTTGGGTTGTTGTAAAATCGGATAGTGTGTTTCCTCGCTGGGCCTAGGAATCCTTGCCTATCAATGACGGGATACATGGTAAAGCCTAGAGGTGGTAGGGCCTAGTGATCCGGGATGGATTGGAGTAAATCCTGAGAGGTGTATACTCTTTTTTTTGGCCTAGTAGTCCTGGGATGGTATGTACAGTAAATCCTAGAGAGCATGTCTCGTTTAGGGCCTAGTGATACCTGGTTCGAACTATGGATTACGATAAAGCCTTAGAGAGTAGGAGACATGAAAATTCCTCATAGTGTAGGCAGAGAATTCCGGTAGGATTCATTCTCATTTTGTTCTGTTTGGTTGGTTATGAGTCTCACATTCATGCTTGGAATATGGCACAGGGGTGATTGGATGATGAGAGATTTGGCTCAACCAATATATAGTCGGGTGGAACGTGGAAGTCCCATCTCCAATTGGTTTTTACATTTAGTAATGAAGAGCTCATTCCTTTGGTATTTTGTATGAAAATGAAATTGTTATTATGTGGATTCTATTATTTTTATATACATGGTATTTTTGTTGTTATTATGTTGGTTATAAGCACGTATTTTATCAGTGATAATGTATGGATCTGTCCATGTTTTTACTTGTAAATGAATGCAAAATGTATCTATGGTAAAATATATTGTCTTGCAGCTTATGATGTAAGGGAGCAATGATTCTTTGCGATTCTGAGATAAGTATGAGACCCCTATGTTTAAATTTGTTGTTTACACCTATAGATGCAATGTTTGTGACATGTTTGACGAAATGTTTGTTATGGCTAGGAGATACATATAATTTCCTGATGATGTGATTGATTTCATACCTTTTTTTTAATGTTATTTATCATCTCCTAAATTTTCATGAAGTTATGGGTAGTGACCTGGGATCTGGGGCTACAACGGTGGCACAAATCCTGGAGTTGCAGGCACAAAAATGACAAATTGGGGCCTTGGCCGCATGCTTGTTGTGTGGTTCCTGCGGCTATAGGCTCCCAACCCCTACCTTGCCTTGGCATTCCTGAGGCTATGGTACAAAAGGGTCAAAAATTCAATCTCCCTCAGGGGTCAGGGGTCTAGAAGGTTGGGTTACCACTTGGGGATGTTCTTGATACTGTGTAAGGTGTTTTTCTCATGTTTCCACCGATTCCACTTCGTCAAGGTCATCTAGGAGGTTGAATCTCATATTAGTAGCCTCTCATCACATTTTTACCCTAGTTGGCCGCTCCCTTGGGTAAATATGGGAAGAGGGTGTTACAGAGTGGTACCATAGCCAAGTTCAACCAGTGGATTGGATGGGCAGTGTGTTGATCATGATTTTTTATTCGTTGCACATGTGTTTCTCATACCTATGGTGTATGTGTTTGTTGCATTCATTTTGTATTGTCCATGGTGGCAGTGGTCTTGCCATGGAAGGACTGATGGTGTTGTTGTCAACATGTGGTCATGTGTATATGATTGATTGTGTGTTGTTTATGCTTATGTATTGTCCATGCACACTTTCTTACATATTGTTACATGTTGAATATGAATTTTTTTTAATGTTAGGCCACATATTGGTCATGCTTGTGTTTTTCCATGGATGCTTGCTTGTGTGATGCCATATGTTTAACATGCATTGGTCATTCATAATTGGTTATATGTCACTTATCCTTGTGTATGGTCCATGCTTGTGATGGTGTGTGGTCTAGTTGCACTGGTATGGTTAAGAATTAGGTCATGTTTTGTATATGGTATGGGCATCCATTGATGACTGGAATCCAACTAAAGGATTTTCAGGAATAAGTACTTGTTAGAGAGGTACTATGACAACAAGGCTAATGAATTTTATGAGCTAAATATGGGATTAATGATAGATGAGGAGTACACAACAATTGTCTTGGAGCTGTTGAGGTATGCACCATATCTTGAGGATTAGAAGGCAAAATTTCAGCAGTTTGTGAGTGGTTAGCCATTATCATTGAGAGATCGTATTGAGTATGATGAGCCTCATACGCTTGAGGATTTCATTGGGAATTTGAAGCATTGATATGAATAGTAAAAGTGTAAGAATGAGTCTCAGTAATGATGGAAAGGGAGAGATAAATTTAAACATAAATGGCAGCTTAAGAGAGAAAGACCTCAGAATGCAGATGAGAAAGAGAATGTGTCACCTCAGAAGAAGTTTAATGCATCTAGGCAAGACATGGATCACAACAACAACATTGAGGTAGCGGTACAAGATGGTTGGAGTGTTGTACATGCGGTGAAGAGAACCTTAGGAGATATTTCCCACATAACCATAGTGGTAGGCCTAAGATATATAGCGCACATGAGGCTCAGACTGTTGGGGATGTTGGGAATATAATTCCTCGCATTTATGCAGTTGTGGACAACAGGAAAGATGAGCACCAAGCATATATCTTTGAGATGGACGGTAAGCTTTGTGATCAAGTTATTTCTATTTTGACTGATCCTCAATCTAATTATAGCTATGTTAGTCCTGACTTCATGGATAATTTTGGTTTGAGTAAGGAAATGCTTACAAAATATTAGTTACTGTGGTTGGCCACAGGTACGAAGAAAAGAGTTCACCATTGGATAAGAGCATGTCTAGTTTAGTTAAATGGAATGCCTACAGAAACGCACTTGAACATATTACCATTGGGTTCCTATAGTATGCTATTGGGTATGATTGGTTACATCTTCACAAGACCAAGGTATATTATAGATAGAAATGGCTTTTGGATTAATCACATCAATAGGGTTAGGTCTAATCCTATTGATGTGATTAATCCGAAAGACATTTCTATCTACACTATGGATCACAGAAGTCTTAGATCTAACCAAGGTATATTGCTATGACAAAGCTATTGAGTGCTTGGATGACAATGGGGATTTGGGAACCAAGAGTCCTACTAGGAAAGAAGAAAGCCACATCGGTTAGGATGGTGACATCTATGCAGGCCAAGCGCAATCACAGGAAAGGGTGTGTTCTATTTGTAGTTCATATCTCTAGTGACAAAGGTAAGGAAGTTGAGGATGCAGATGTGTTGAACAGACATCGAGTTTTGCAGCAGTTTCAGGATGTGTTTTCAATATATATTTTAGAGTTTCCACCACACATGGAAGTAGAATTCTCTATTGAGTTGGTGCCAGGGGTAGCTCTAGCATCAAAATCACCTTACAGGATGAGTACACCTGAGTTTGTAGACCAGTTGCGCTTGAAAGAGATGCTTACAGTGATACATTAGGCCAAGTGTATCGCAATGGGAGCACCACCGTTGTTCATGAAGAAGAAGTAGATGAAACTGTTGGAAATACTATAGTGGGGGTGACTCAATATTTCTTTCAATTAGAGCATTAGTTAATCTTCAATTGTTATCAATGCTGTACAATGATAGCAAAGAAACAAGAGGAACACAAATGCATGCTTTAAGGTGGAAACCCACTCGGGACAAAACCACCTAATGCTTTCTAATAATTCTTCAACTCCAATTGAAAATAAAGCTCCAACTTCCTAGAATCTAGAAAGAATTCTTCTCCAAATTTCCCACCTGATGGACGCTCCAACACCCGAGATCTTTCAAGAGGTCACTGAATGGATGCCCCAACATCCAATGAGCTACAACTCACCCTAGCACCACCCACCCCATAGAAGAATACAAATAAGAATGGACTCTCGTACTGGGTGAAAATGGTCCACTTTACAATGATATAGAATACAAGAAGAAGAATATATACTAGACCATAACCTTGAACCCAGACACAACCACCTAATGATGATCCTAGACCTCCAACACCGCTCTTATACCCTTGGTAGATAGCCACTAGTGGCTACTCTCAAAGGAATAATGGCTTACAATGAATAAGTAATGATACGTTTACAATGATTGTATGCAAGAGCCGCCCACTTGAAGACTTCATATGATGAACTTATTGCTGCCGTTATGCACCTTGGTTTCTCGCTTCTATCATGCATCTCTCCGTTGCACGTTGTTTTTCTTTTTTGTCAGAAAGTCCGTCCTTTAAAATCCTCGACAACACATGATCTAGCTTTTCTTGCCTTCTAGAGCTCAATATTGAATCTAGTGTATCTCTCGTTATTTTATCCCCAGATCTAATTTGGTCCCGTAGTAGTCCTCTCGAGTCTTCTTTTCCAATTCCATGGGTTTAACCCAATTTGATTCTTCAAGAGAGGGTTAATTCAATTTCTCACACACCGGCCCTAATTATGGACTCATTTCATAGTGCAATTGTATGACATGCCACATGTCACTGTGCTTAATTTGCTTCTAAAATTGATAGAGAGAAAACTGAAGACTATTCACTATCTTCCACCTTTTACGGAATTCCAATCTGATACTCAAAGAGAGAGTTATGATGATTTTACCAAGGTCACTTCTTTGAGATGAATTTTAAGAGCCTGCAAAAACCCTTACTTCCACAGATCATATCTCCAAAACTATTCCGCAAATGGATTTGAAATTTTTACTACAGCGTCCTCAAGATTTCTTCTTTACCTCATAAAAATTTCAGCTTTTGAGCCTTCATATAAAAAAATTTAGAGCGAAAATTCCACGATGACCTGTTGCAGATGGCCAAATCCCATGCATAAGGAGGAAATGAAGATCACAATTTATATGAATGCTTAAGTTGAGAGGGGCCAACAAGTGAACGTGGGAGGGATATTAGGATCTTAAAAGTATTAATTATGAATTTCAATGACCGTATGCCCAACCATGGGTTTGAGCTCACTAACCTGGGTACAAATCAAAGATAAATATCTCTAAACTGAAGAATTACATGGATGTGCCATATCACTGGAAACACATCAACAAGTAGAAACCATCAAAAGCATTATTGACCTAGAAGACATATTAATTTGAAAGTAAAAATTCTATGCAATATTAAGTTAGCTCTGTAGTTGCTTGGGTTGGACATCAATGACAACCGCCATCAACATTCTCCCCTTGGTATCGATACAACAAGTACTCCCCCCGTGATCATGGCACCTCTTCCTACAACATTCTCTCCCTTGACATCAATGGCAGTGTAACTCCCCCCGAAACACAACCATCCCGCAGACCAGACACACTTCCACTCCCACGACAGCCACCATCCTAGAGACTGTAGTACACCTTCCACTCCCGCTTTATATTCTTGAAAAAGGAAAATCTAATGAGAACTGGGGAGAATCCCAAGCTTTTGATGAATATATTCAAATACTTCACGAGGTAAAGGTTTAGTGAAGATATCAACAATTTGTTCTTTTGTACAAACATACTCAAGTTTGATATTCTTTTCAGCAACTTGTTCTCTAACAAAATGATATTTGATTGGAATGTGTTTTGTTTTTGAATGCATGACAAGATTCTTGGAGATGCTGATGGCACTAGTGTTGTCACAGAATATGGGAATAGGCTCACTGAATTGTACTTGAAGATCTTGCAAATTTTGTTTCATCCAAAGGACTTGAGTACAACATGATGCTGCTGCAATGTATTCTGCTTCCGCTGTAGATAACAAGATTGAAGTTTGCTTTTTGCTCAACCATGATACGAGACAACCACCTAGATAGAATGCTGCTCCACTAGTACTCTTACGATCATCAACACTTCCTGCCCAATCTGCATCTGTAAAGGCTTGAATAATGAGATTGTTACCCTTGGGATACCACAAGCCATATTCTTCTGTGCCCTTTAGATATCGAAGAATTCTTTTGACAACAATAATATGTGATTCTTTTGGTGCTGCTTGGAATCTTGCTACTTGTCCAACTGCTTGCATAACATCTGGCCGAGAGGCTGTTACATATAGAAGACTACCAATCATAGATATGTACAACCTCTGATCCACATCCTTAGATGAGTCGTCTATGCTCAATTTTCAACCTGTTACCATCGGAGTAAGGACGGGTTTGCAATCTTCCATTTTGAATTTCTTGAGCATTTCCTTGATATACTTGGCTTGACATATAAATATTCCTTTCTCTTGCTGAGATATTTGAAGCCCTAAGAAGTATGTCAACTCACCAAGTAAAGACATCTCAAACTCACTTTGCATCTTTGTAGAAAATTTCTTACTTATTCGATCATCATTGCTACCAAATATTATATCATCCACATATACCTCAACGATTGTTAAATTATCTTTATCTATTTGTACATAAAGATTTCTATCAACAATACCTTTCTTGAACCCTTGTTGACATAGATATCCATCAAGACAAGCATACCATGCTCTGGGAGCCTGCTTGAGACCATATAGAGCCTTCTTTAACCTGCAGACATAGTCTTCTTTTTGTGATAGTAGAAAACCTTCAGGTTGTTCGATGTAAAATTCTTCTTCTAATTCTCCATTCAGAAATGCTAACTTAACATCCATTTGGTAGATTTTGATTTTTCATGAACATGCATAGGCGAGAAACATTCGAATGGCTTCCATTCTGGAAACTGGTGCAAATGTTTCATCGAAATCAATTCCTTCCACTTGTGCATAGCCTTTGCAAACCAATCTTGCTTTGTTTCTGGTAACCTGCCCATCTTCATTCAATTTGTTCCTGAACACCCATTTAGTCCCAATGAAATTTTTATCTTTTGGTCATGGAACTAATTCCCAGGTGTTGTTCTTCTCAATTTGATCCAATGATTCATTCATAGCTGCTACCCAATGTTCATTTTGGCTGGCTTCCTCAAAACTACTAGGCTCAAAGGTTGCTAGAAAAGCAACGTGAGCTTATTGTGATGAACGAAGTTGTCGACCTCCATTTATGTCACCAACGATTTGATTTGATGGATGGTTCTTTTGAATCCACTCTTTTTTTCTCCTTGGAGGAGCTTGTTGTTGTTGTTCTGGTATATCTTGATGATCATTGTTTACTTCTTCCTCGTTGATAGTTGCTTCTTGTTCTACAATTTTATCTATGTCTTTTTCAGCCTCTGTCTCAAGTTTCAAAGATTCTAGATCCTCATCATTACTCGCTAGAACACCATCTTCGTCAAATGTAACATTTATGCTCTCCACTATCTGTTTTCGTCTTAGATTATAGAATTTATAGGCCTTTCTTTTGCATGAGTAACCAACAAAGATACCTTCATCAACACATGATTCAAACTTACCCAAATTTTGATCTTCTCTTTTGATATAACATTTTCTTCCGAAGATTCTGAAATATTTTACATTAGTTGGTTTTCCTTTCCATAATTCATATGGAGTCTTGTTGCAATTATTTCTGAGAAGACTTCGGTTGATAATGAAGACTGTCGTATCAATTGCTTGAACCTAGAATTTTTCATCCAATTTTGAGTCCTTCAACATTGTTCTACCCATTTCCTGTACAGTTCTATTCTTTCTTTCAACAACTCCATTTTGCTGAGGTGTTCGTGCTGTTGAAAATTGCCTTTTTATTCCATTTTCATCACAGTATTGCTGAAATAATTTGGAAGTGAATTCTCCACCATTATCTGATCTTAAACACTTTATTTTCAAATCAGTTTCATTTTCAACTAACTCCTTGTAGATCTTAAAGCACTCAAATGCTTCAGATTTTTTCTTTAGGAAACTGACGGCTGTCATCCTGGTATAGTCATCTATCATTAACATGAAATATAATTCTCTGTCTAAGCCTTTTGTTCTCACAGGACCACATAGATCAGTATGTATCAATTCCAATGGATGTGATGAAAAGTGTTCTTTTGTTTTAAATTGGACTTTTGTCTACTTTCCATGCCGACATGCCTCACATAGTGTGTTGGAAGGTTTTGAGATTTTCAGCATTTCTCGTACTGCTTCCTTTTTGCTTATCCTGAAAATATTGTCAAAGTTTATGTGACCCATTTGTTTGTGCCATAACCAACTTTCATCTTCTTTAGCTAGTAGACATGCTTTAGTTGCTTCATCCAGAACATATATGTCGTTTGGAGCTCAACTTGCTATAGCCACAATTTTACCATACCTGCCTTTCCTGATTTCACATTTTGTGGAGTTGAATAGCATTGTGTGTCCTTGATCACACATTTTTCCAACACTGAGAAGATTGTGATTCATGTTTTCGACCAATAGAACATTCTTGGCTATAACATATTTGCTTCCGAGAGTGACGGTACCTGATCCTATAACATTTGAAGATCCATCATTTCCAAAGGATATGGTTCCATCCTTCTTCTCTTTCAGAGATACAAATTTCTTTCTATCTCTAGTCATATGCGTTGAGCAACCGCTGTCAACATACCACACATCTTTATTTTTTTGAGCCTTGAGAGTGAGAGCACAATTATCAGTCTTCTTCTTCTTCCATGTTTGTTCATTCTGTGGCTTCGAAGATTCTTCTGGAGGATTTTCAAGTCTACAGTCTCTGGCTATGTGTCCAAAGTTCTGACATTTGTAACATTCCATATTATTTCTTAAATGTTCAAATCTATTGATGTTTTGTTGAGCCCTGGGAGGTTCATATTTGAAGAATCTCTTGGAATTGTATTGGTTCCTAGGGTATGTGCGACATTCTATAGCTTTATGACCAAATTTTCCACATGAATAACAATAGCCATGAAAAATATGTTGGTACCTGGATGAAAATATTCGTCGAGGAATCATCTTCCAAGGATGTGCTTGCGAATCTTGTCCAATGAAGTCTTCATGTATGTCAGATCTCATAGGTTCATTGTATTTTATTGTAGAAGGTCCTGCTTCTTCTTCTTTATAACCGAGGCCAGTTCTGTTGTTGTAAGATCGTTTATTGTTGATGAGTTCTTTCAATTCCCTTGAGCTGTTGGCATAGTTTTGGACAATTTTTCCCTTCTTCAATTCCTTACGCAGTGAGACTACTTCGGCTTCTAATGCTTCCCTTTCTTGGTTTCTTTCTTCCAACTTCTTTTGAAGTGACTCTTCAATACATTTGTGTTCTTCAACCTCAATTTTGAGACCTTGAACTTGTTTTTCAAGAGTATTGGAATGGATCTTCTCAGCATTGAGCTCTTTTATAAGCTTGATTGCCTCCTCATAAAATTCTTCTATGGTCAACCCTTCTTCTTCATTGTTTGATACTTCTTGTTTATTGTGCTTGGCCATAAACAATACTTTCTCATTGGCTTCTTCTTTACTGTCACTTTCTTCATCGGATGAGGAGCTATCTTCTTTAGAGAGAAAGTTCCTTTTGGATCCTTTATTTTTGCCTTGCTTGTTGAATTTCTTAAAGCCTTTCTTTCCTTTTGAGTTGCCATCACTTTTGTTCGGACATTTTGCTACGAAATGCCCAACCTCACCACAACCGAAACATATCAATGGAAGTTTAACTTTGAATTTTCCCTTACCAGGTTTTAGTTTTCTCGTAAAGTAAGCATATTCTTCATCTGAAAGACCTTCTCCATCATCTCCCTTTTCTTCACACTTGCAGGTGCATGTCATTTCAATTGAAGGTTTTTTGTCCTTATTGGTTTGCTTAGATGCAACGAACGCAGTTTCTAGATTTGAAGTACCCTTTTCTTCATCAAGTCTCATTTCATATGCTATGAGAACTCCATGTAATTCTTCCTTGCTAAGTTTGTCCAGATTTGCACTGTATTCTAAGACCGATACCTTTGGGTTGAATCTCCCTAGCAACGTTCTAAGAATATTCCGTATAATAGTCTTCTTGTCAACTGGCTCTCCCAATCCTTCCAGATTATTAGTTATTTCATCAACGTATTGGAAGTATGCAACAATGTTGCAATCTTCTTTCATTCTGAGTTGCTCAAATTTTTCTCTATAGATTTGAAGCTTTACTTCTTTGACATTTGAGTCACCTGCATATATATTCTCAAGCTTGTCCCATACATTTTTGGCGGTTTTACAACCCAACACCTTATGATAAGCAGATTCAATAAGTCCACTGATAATAATATTATTTTCTTTTGCATCATTTACCAAATTCTTCTTACCTTGTTCATCTGTGGTTGATGTAAATCCATTTTGAACAGTGTCCCATACTTCATAACCTTGCACCAAGAGATAGACCTCCATTCTTCCTTTCCAAAGTGCATAATTATTTTCATTGAATAGAGGTACACCATTCTTGGTATGCTCCATGACCTCCTTCCAATTGTTAAACTTCTATTGAAGGAGCCAAGCTCTTAAACCAATTGTTGGAAATACTGAGAGGGGGGGTGAATCATTATTCCTTTCAATTAGAGCATTAGTTAATCTTAAATTATTATCATTTTTTGTACAATGATAGCAACAAACAAGAGGAACACAAATGCACACAGTTTTTAAGGTGGAAACCCACTCTGGGACAAAAACCACCTAATGCTTTTCTAATAATTCTTTAATATTCAACTCCAATTGAAAATAAAGCTCCAACTTCCTAGAATCTAGAAAAGAATTCTTCTCCAGCTCCCATTGGATGGACGCTCCAACGCCCGAGATTCTTCAGTAGTCAACTGAACGGATGCCCCAACACCCAATGAGCTACAACTCACCCTAGCACCACCCTACCACCCTATATAAGAATAAAAGAAGAATGGACTCCCATACCAGGGAAAATGGTCCACTTTACAATGATATAGAATGATGTAGAAGAAGAAGATATACTAGACCATAACTCCAACTTTGACACAACCACCTAATGATGATCCTAGACCTCCCAACACTGCCTCTTCAACCCTTGGCAGATAGACACTAGTACAATTTGTAAAATAATGTATTTACAATGACTAAGTACAATGATACCTTTACAATGATTGTATGCAGTGCTGCCCACTTGAAGACTTCATATGATGAACTTCTTGCTACTGTTATGCACCTTGGTTGCTGATATTGTCATGCTACTCTCTGCTACACCTTTCTTTGCTTTTATGCCGTAGAAAGTCTGGTCCTTTGCAATCCTTGACAACACATGATCTAGCTTTTTCTTGCCTTCTAGGAGCTCGATATTGAATCTGGTGTATCTCTGTTATTTCAGATCCTCAATATCTGATTTTTGGTCCTGTAGTAGTCCACTGAGTCATCTTTCCAATTCCATAGGTTTGACCCAATTTGGATTTTTCAAGAGAGATTTATACCCAATCTCTCACAATGCCCTAATTATGGAT